>VZTE01006457.1:108289-236534 GCA_013397775.1 Eulacestoma nigropectus | reverse complement strand
CCTTTTTTTTTTTTTTTTTTTTTTTGGTCATTGTAAGTATGCTGCTTACCTGCTAAAATAACGTCTAAAATAAAGTATTTCACGAAATCTTTTCCTTTTCCAAACTGGTTCCAACATCTACCTTGTTGTTTTATTTAATGTGTTTTTCAAGGCTAGAGAAATTCTAATGAGTTCATGAATATTTAGAAAGCACGGCTCCTAATCTCTTCATAAATATACTCAAATTATCAATATACCACAGCAAAAGATGGGTTGCTGGGTGTTTGGGAACAGGCGATCCACTCGAGAAAATATTGATGAAGAGAAAACGAAAACATGAGCTGATAACATGTTACATCTCACACTGGAGGTGCTCTATGCTGATCAGGATTGAAGCATCTCACAAAAGCAGCCATTAAAGTCATTAAACCAATGGGACAGAGCTTTCCAAAGATGTGTTGAATAAAGCATTGACTGTAGGAACCATGTAGTGATTATATCAGGTAATATTGGTACATCGGGTGATTACTTTAAGCCAGCAGCCTGAAAATATTCATCCCCACAGCAGCCAGGTTTAATAAACTATTAGTAACATTAGTCAGCTCAGCCTGAAATAAGTATTTAGTATTAGTATTATTTTATCTCAGGGAACTGGAGACACTGGTCAGCCAGTCAGTGCTGGGCTGCAGATGGACATCCCACCTGCCGGTCCCTCCATGGTGCCATGGGTCAGCCTCCAAAGCACAGCCAGATACCTCTCATCTAGCATGGCCTTCAGTTGTGCAGGGAGAGGTGGGAGCAGCTCCTACTACTTTCTAGTGCACTAAATTCAAGTTAATAATTTTAAACTAGTGCATTTCTCCAGCCATAATAAATATGAAAACAAAAACGGAGGAAGTCAGTGCAAATGACTTGGGTGGGAGAAGTTGAGGGATGATGTTCTTTTTCCATAAGCATTAAAAACCACCTGTATTTTAAATTATACCTTTCTGAAGATCAAAATTTGCAGCTGTTGAATCTTGGCCTGTAAGTTTTAGTGGAGTTATCCCTGAAGGATCCTAATTCGCTGATGCCTTGGAGGGCCTACCTGAAAACAGAGGCTAGACAAAATTAAGATAATAAAAGCGGATATTTATTGAAGGGCCTTCAAAGGTACACCTTGGGCAGTCAAAAAGCTCCTGAGGGGCTCCACCCAAGATGGACGACAAGTCACAGGTTTTTCACACTTTTATAAGTTTGGTCCATTTGCACATCAGAGTTAATTCTCCAATTACAATTTCAGGTAAGGATGCCATTACCCCAAGTTTGTTCCCCCTTTCTAGAGGTTTAGTTTACATATTTTGAGGCCTGGGACAACAAGGTGTCCTTGAGTTCAGGCCCAGAGATGATTTGTTACGTCTAATCAGAATGGGAGAGCAGTCGCTAACGGGCTATGGAGTTTTAGAGTTACACACTAAAGAAGTATGGGATCTGAAAAATATAAAAGCTAAATCCTAAGGCATCATCAGGACAAAACTCCTGAAGACCAACAGCAGATTTTGGTTTTTAGCTTTACCACTCAGACACTCCTGCAAGTCAGGAGACATTCTGTAGCTGTTTTAATACAAAAATCTTTAATGGCAGTGCTACTGGCCATTACAGAGAAATTTAATTTGTAAAAAAGACAACAAGTTCAGACTGTATTTATTTGCACATTTTGACTTGGACATCTTAAGGAATACTTGCACTCTTAACTGGCTTAGGTGATTGGTTGTTCATTTTGGTTTTGTTTTTTTTTTTTTTTCATTATATTTCAGCCAGAATTATACCCTGTAACAATTCTGATAAGACTTGGAAAGGAAACATATATTCTAAGAGTTTTAACTTGGCTTGCTTTATTATCCCGTTTTTTTAAATAGCATTTTTTAAATTATACTTATATTTCTAGGTTTTTTTCCCCTCTGTAGATAAACGCTACCAGCTTACACCGTCATATCATTGTTAGTGTGCAGCAGGCTACTTAAGTAAATTCTGTTTTTCAGCCTCTGTTGTTACAAACCCATTTTTGTTTTAATATGACTAAATAGGTGTAGAAAGGTAAGAATATTGCCTGTTATTGCAGTGCTGTAAATACATTGCGCATGGAAAACCTAAGAGATAAAGAGCTTAATTAACTGTGATTTATATTGATCTATATGATCATAAAATCACCAGAGTTTGGAGCAATCTAATTTGTTTTTAATAAGCGTTGCCTGAAAGACTAGTAGTTACAGTCATAAACCAATTACTGAACAAAAACATAGTAAATTTAAAAACAAAAGCAGTCACAAGATATTTCATTAGGAAACCCCCTAAGTTAAAACAAAAGTTAATTTATGTTTATATGGCACTAGAACTGCAGGAGCACCTGTAACAGGTGAATTTTCAAGTAGTTTCCCACTCTAAACTCACATTTTTGAGGTTTCCAGAAATATATATGTTTTGGCTTAACAGTTGTAAGCATAGTCCCAAAGCTGTCTTGTTGATTTAAGTGGACATTGTTAATATTACTTCTGTGCTGTGTGTGAGTAAGAAACCCTGAGTAGGCCCAGAAGTTGGCAGGCTGGGGTGAAGCCACAGTGAAGGACTCCGGAGAGCAAGTTTGTGGATTAATAGAGCAAGAGTCGCCCTTGGCAAAGTCAACAATTGTTGACTGATATATGAACTAGATAAGTAAGAAGCAAAATCATTATTTTCACTCTTTCAAGTCAAATACAGTTCAGCAGGAATAAGCCAACATGCAGAGGTCAGGCTGTCTGAGAAATGATGGGAGCCCCACCCACAGTAACTGGACACTTACATGATGCCTTGGGTGGCTACATAGAAACAGAGACTAGACAAAAGTAAGGGAATAAAGGTAGGTATTTATTTGAAAGGCCTTCAAAGGTATACCCTGGGGAGCCAGAGGCTACTTCCAAAATGGACCCCAGGATGGACCCCAAGATGGACGACGAGTCACAAGTTTTTCACACTTTTATAGGTTTGGTTCATTTGCATATCAGCATAAATTCGCCAATTAAAACTTTAGCTAATGATGTAACTTCTTTGCTTTCTCCACCTCTCTAGAGGCCCTAGTTTACACCTTTTGGGCCTAGGACAGCCTAAGTGTCCTTGAGTAACAAGCTCAGAGAGGCTTTGTTGTGTCTATCAGGCATAAGAGAGCAGCAACTAACAGGCTACAAGAAACTTCAGAGTTACACACTAGGCAGTACAGGATTTAAAAATATAAGAGCTAGAACCTAAGGCATCATACACACATATATGTTTCATCTCTCTTCTGCTGAAAATAACTTCTTTTTAAATTAACATATTTCTAAGGAATCTGAGAGGAAGTTTAAAGTGTGATGGCAAAAGGATGATGAAGACACAGCTGTACTAAAATTTCCACCGTGGTGACACTTCATGGTGCCTGTTATAAAAATCAGTTGCTAGAGGGGACCCTAAGTTCTTCTGAAAGCTTGTGCTCCAGGCATCATGACACTGGGGCTCCACTTCTGAGGGAACAGAAGAGAAAAGGGAGTTATGAGGAGAAAGTAACTACTCCATGTGGTGAATGGAGATTGATGAACGCTGTAGCTGTCTTTATGTGATCTCTGAAGACAACACTGAGGGTTACACATCTGTAACCCTCAGAAGTTCCCACAAGCGTATCAGTAGGGCTCCTCATTAAAATCTGGCAACGGCATACAACAATAACTCACTGAAAGAGAAAATTATAAAACATTATTAGTAATAGATCATGAGTCTTGGGAACTGCAATTGCTTAAGAACCATGGCTTTTCTTAACAGATAAAAGAATTAGCAAAATCTGAAAATGGAGAAAAATTGTTTTGGTTATGCCAGAGCAAGCAAAGAGCCTGACAACTGCTGCACACTCTTACACAGCAAGGTGCCTGGTCAGAATGACGTCTGGTGAGGTTGACCATCAGCTAATATAAGGCCAAGTGCATTGAAGGGACAGTGTACAGCTGGGTACTAAGCTAGGTGTAAATATTCCAGCAGAAGGGGTCCTAATAAGGATTGTTCAATGGAATGTGCACGTGAGCCAGGGCAGCTGCTGATGCCATCGCTCCCCAGCCCCATTCTGTCACTGGGATCTAGGTTAGCCTTAACACTTTGAGCAATATGTTACTTTTTTCCTGTTGTTTTGTGAATTGTTTTTTTAACATGGATCATTGCAGCTGAAGTGGGTTAGGGAGAAATGGCATGTGGTGGTGTGCTAACAGGTCTGGTCACTTTCTGCCTTGTGAATGGCAGGAAGGTGTCGGTGATTGAAACACAGACTTCGCCGGGTGCATGCAAAGCCAAATTTTATTGTAGTAGTCACATCTTTATATACTGTTACAAACTAACAGTCCAGCAGCTCCAAACTTCGGCTTCTAGGGTTACACCTTTTTGCATCTCCAATGGCCACAGATCACTATCTCGTCTCCTAATCTCCCTACTCTTTTTCTTGCCTCCTGCTCTTTGTTTCACCTCCTACCCTTTGTCTCGACTCCTGCCAGACGAGGCCCGCCTGGCTCTCCCAAGGTCCCACGCCAACCAAAACAATCCTCCGTGGTGACTCTGAATCCCCACAGGAAGGGGCAAGGCTCTGGTCAGGGGTAACTTCAGACACGGCCTGTGAAGCTCAGCCATCGCTCCAACCCGTGCAAAGACTGCACAAAGACAAGAGAATACCATTAACACTACATCAGTGGTGCATGCAAGGTTATCTTGGCTATGCTGGTCACTTCTGCTAGGACACCTTTGAATGTGTAGGATGAAAATCCCTTCATCTGACAGCTGTTTAGTGTACCCAAGAAAAAGCTAAAGGCAGACGCATGCACAGTCTCTGTGCAGTGAGCAAAGCTGCGGTAGTGGGCAAGAAAACGTACAGCACAACCTTGGGGCTGCTCTTTGAAGCTGGACAAATTCAGACTGCAAAGGAGATTACAATTTATCTAAGCAGGGGGTTAACAACCACTGAAATGATTTAGTAAAAGCTGTTGTGGGTTCTCCATCACTGCCTTTGTTCAAATCAAAATAGGATTTCTCAATTGAAATACAGTGTAGATCGAAGGGGAAATAATTCATGCTTGGTTATAATTGGTGTCATAGAGAAAGTCAGGTAAAACAATTAAAGTGATCTCATCTGGCCTGAAAATTGATGAGCCTGTTTAAAAGGAAAAAACCCCAAACCAAACGTAACAAAACTGACTCAGGAGGAATTAATTTCCAGAGGCTGCATTTCACAATGGCGTATCGCTTTCCACTAGCAAAAATCCATACCTTGGGTGATAGTGCTGCATTTCTCAAAGACACTGTGTAAGGAGACAAGCTACTTTTTAAAGGAAGTCGCAATTGCAATTTTTGGGTGAAATCAGAGCCTCAGTGACAGAAATGACAGGAGTTTAATTTCTACAGGAGGTCAGAATTTTATCTGCTTTTTCCCTCCTTTCACAGCCATAAGCGTGTCTCATTCTGCAGGATTTTATGGACGGATTCGGGATTTTCTGCTCTGCAACTTGTGGTATTTCTTTTGGAAATGAAGAAAACCCAGCATACACTGGCTAAGTGGTTGGCTTTGATCTGATGATGTCTTGAAGTCAAGGATTAGATGAACAGAGGAATGTCACTGATATTTTTCAGTTACAAAGGGTTGCAGTCATATCAGCATGGTATCCTCAGAAATAATGATCTGGTGGTTTTTATAGTTTATTGTTAGGAAGGTCTCAAAATCAGAGTGAAAACGCAGAGTACATGCAAAGAACCACTGCTAGCAGCCTAGAAATTTAACTACAAATGAAAACATGTATGACAGATTTTAAATACATTGAAAGAAAACTGATTAGGTGAAAGAGATAATGGATAAAGTTTCCAAAACAAAGGAAAGACAAGAACCCTCTTTAGAGCAAGGTTACAGTATGCTTACTGTGCAGAAGAGGTAAATATTGGGTCCTCAGTGCAAAGCCTGCTGCATTTTGATACACTGATGTGTTACCTCTGTGCACGTATTGAATTGTCAGAGACAGTCCACTTGGTGTCCAAGGACCCCAAAGAAGCCTCCTGTTCAGATTCTGACCAGGGCTGACTGCCAAGCTGAAATGAAGCATTTTGTTTCTCATGTTCACATTCTGAGGTGGCACTTTGTTTGAGAAGGCAGTCAATCCAATCCCTCCTGTCAGTGGTTGCCAACTTGCAGCTGTTTTGCAATCTGAAACCTAATGTGCATAAAGAAAAATGTGGCCTCTGTTTGTTTAGTTTTCAGTGGTTTACATGTGACAAATGTACATATTTTACAATATTTGGTATGAGCACGGACTCTTTTTCTGTAGTGTGAACACTCTTGGAGAGCCTAAGAAAAGGAGGTTTTATTCCTACCTTTTCCTACAGAGAACACATCTCTATGTTTTTCAGATTTTCTCTTGGAAAGAACTGGAAAAAGCAGGAACTGTAACTGCTATAAATGCCTACTTCACCCTACAGGTTAGCCTGAAACAACAGCTGGCAGTTCTGCTGACAAAAGCAACCCTGTCTAAGGAAAGAGTTCTCTCCAGAAACGATTGAGATCTCAAAATTCAGTTTTCAAATAATTTTGAAAGCTCACAAAGAGCAGAAAAGACAAGCGTTTGTGGTGCAGAAGAGCAGGGTCTCAGAGCAAAGGTGATTTGACCATGGGACTTACTGATTTTGATGTTTGTGATATCTCCAGGCCCCAAAGATCCACTCAGTTTAGACATGAGTTGCTTCATGCCACATGTGAGGTGGTACATCAGGGGACACCAGCGGCTTCACTGTCCATCACCAGTTGTGGCATCATGTTGTGATAATACCTTCACACTGTGCCATGTTTATGCTCTTACAGAGCACATTAAGCAATACATGGTGGTGCAAGGGCTGCTCACGTTTTTTGAAGGACACTTGTCTTTGGGAAGTGGGGAAAAAAGAACTTGGAAAAGCAGCTGCTGTCTCAGAGCAGCAATGCAGACAATACCCCTACTCATTTTAAAGATGGACTCAACTCCACTTGTGAGCAGCAGCTCCTGAGCGGTGGGCTGGGACAGCAGTGGGGCAGGCTGAGGGCAGCAGGAGGGCCTTTCCACTCCTTAAAGACCACAAATCCCTGGGAGCAGAGATTTACTGCGCTTTCATGACTCACTTGTCAATCAAATTCTTCGCTAGAAACAATGCAGAACTGTTTCAACCAAATTATTTCATTTAGAGTTCCTCTAACTTGAAGGTGGCTTTTTTATTTCCCCTGTTCCACATAAAATTTTCTCAATGTCAGTTCCATTATGCACTTTTGAAAAATAAGCAGGGCTCAAAAAGAGTTATTTCTTGTGGGAAAATGGTCTGTTGGGAACACATTACACATTCCATTTACTAATCAGAATCTTCTGATAATTTTTACTGTGCATTGCAAATGCAGGCAACCCGCATTACATCTGCAGTGCTCAGATAGACTGGAACTGCTCCAAACTGCTCCTCAAAAATTTATTTTTAAAATTTTCCATGAACTTACTGTTCCTTCATCCTGGTCACAAATGCATATTTATGCGACGGACTAACTACATGCATGCAATAGTTTAGTAGAGTTACATGTACCATAGCGTTAAAAAATAGACTATCCCTCAAAGAATGTAGAAACTGTTGCCTAAAGAAATAAATGCTTTAACCTGAGGAAGCTGAAAGACTGAAAATATCAGCAAGGAAGATAAATGGCCTCAGCTTACAGTAAAGAAAAGCAACAGGAAAACTAAAATTTTAGTGATATGCTTCATGAAAGAGTTTCATATGGCTGGTCATAAAAAAAGTGGAGACCCAGGCTGTTGTCAGAAAAATTTCAAGGATGAGCCAAACAGCTGCAGCCCTGTGAAGCCCCTGGCTTCTGGTTTCACCACTCAACATTGAATAATAAGGTCCAGGAGAAAGGACATTCAGCTCCTGAGTAGCTCCATGTGGAAACATGGGGCTGGGAAAGAAAGAGCAGTGGTGAAATGCAGGGCAAACACAAAGGCAAGAAGCATTGCTCTACAGAAGGGTACCTTCCTACACCATGGTGGGAAGGGACACGTGAGCCAGTGAGCTCCTGAGTGTGTCATTTCTACCCACACCTACTAAATCACTGTAGAAATGCTGCTTATTTGCAGCAGCAAAAATGTGGCGGCGTGCAGGGCAGGACTGAAAAAAGGTGCAACTTGTTTTCAGCAGAAGCTCTGAGGGTGCCTGGATTTAGCATCTTGTTCAATGAGGCAGGTAATTCCTTTCCAAAACCTTTAAAGGATGCAGCTCCTGCCTCCACACTGTTGCAGTGCCTTCCCCAAAGGGGACAGTTTCTGAAGGGAACCAACTGAGAAAAATTTCCTGGACTCCTGGATCTTTCCTATCGCTCTCATCTCTGCTGTGTTTCACTGCTGAGAGTACAAAGACCTCCAGTATTCTTATCTTGGCATTCCCCAATTAGGAGAATGAGAGAGACATTACAAATGAGTCTGTAGGGATGTATTGTGAGAGCAGCAATAAAAACTAAAAAGCCGGCACCAGTGGCCGTGGCCAGTCAGATCCTTTGGGAGCCCTGGGCAGTGAAACTGTTCCACGTCTCTGCTCTGAAATGCCTGGCATTTAAACCCGGTGACAAGCTCTGCTTCTGCAGACTGTTCATGAGGAAGATCTTATGGTCAGACTGTCACAGTTAATGTTATTTCCAGGTCACATTTCTGTTCCCCCTTCTACTCTCCTGCAGTCCATGTGCTAAAGCAGCCGTCTCTCCCCTCGCTGTCCCCCCATACCAGACAGAACATGACTAGGATGCTCCAAAAATTCATGCTTTCTTTCCTGCTTTCTTGTTTAATGCTTTTAAAGACAGCAAGTCTATCTATATTTTTGGAGCCTAACAACTTACTTGTAGCTGTTGGGAAAGACGTGCAATAGTCAGCACCAGTCAGGAAAACCGTGTCTATGTTTTATTTTTAATAATATTTTTCTGAAGAGGTTCATCTTCATAAGTCAGCCATTCATAACCTACTAACAACCCCACATTATTATCTACATGAGCTGCTCTCATCTGGTCCAGCCAAAAAAGGTGCTTTGTGTCAATATCTGCCAGGGGTTCATATTCTACCACTTATCTAACTTAATATAAAAAAATAAAACAGACCACATCTATTCACAAACACATTAAGCCAATGGATTAGATTTACTGTGTATTATGAGGCTATAAATTATTCTTAAAGATACTGTATTAAAACGTAATTAATTGCCTAAGCCTGGCTGGTGGCATGGCTTTGTAGAGCTAATCCCTTCTTCCACTGCACTCAGTCTTCCCCATACCTGGCACGTTGTGCTGTGTCACGGAAGGGGCTGATGCAGCTGCAGGACTTCACTGCTCCTGAAGTCACAGGAGCTCTGCCCTTCAGTAAGCCCATCAGACCACTGACTTTTGCCCAGTATCTACTGAATGAGTACTCTGCCAAGATTTCAACCATGGGAAATGCCATTTTTTGCTCAGCAAAACATGGTCAGGAAATCCCTTTCCATGGAAACCCCTTTCCATAAGTTTCAACACATTCCATAATTTCATGGCATTACACATCTGTTCACTCAGCAGCCCCCTGAACACAGCATGATCCTGAGCATCAGCTCTGTGTGGAACTGGTGTGGGAAGGAGCCCATGAGAAAAATCTTCAATTCCACACCACAGCTGCCTTTGAGTATCAAAGTATCCATGTCTCTGAGCTGTGACAGCACATGAATGTCCTTCACATGGTGGGGGACTTGCCAGAACAGGGCCCTGAAGAGCTCTGCTTGCTTGCTCTTCTGTAGCAGAGCTGAAAATAGGACGATGACAGGAGAAGTGCACACTTTTCCATGGTGACCTCCAAGGAGAAGGGTCCATCCCGAAAACTTCAGAAACGATCTCTCAAATAAATAACAGCCCATAAAGATTTTTGGTATCACAGCTGACTACTTAAATGTGGTTTGGAGTAGAGTAAATTTGTTTCCAAATAGCACTGGTCATACACTGCTCCTGTAAGACCTCATTGGTGGTTACAGATGAGCAGCAGGAGCACCCCTGAGGCTTGATATGAATATTCATGATGGCTCATTAGTTTGCAGGTTTTCCATAATCTGCTCATTAGCTTTTCAGTAAAAATTCAGAAAACAAATGATAACGTGTGCTACTTATGTGTAGAGACACACCCTTTGCTGGGCGGTAGGTCCTGTCCTCCTCACACCAGTACTAGCGGTCTGTACTTCACCAAACCTCTTCTTTGCCTCATCTCTGCAAGGTTTCACTCCTCCCAGGGCTCCTACCTGCAGTGTCTGGAGAGATTTTCCCCTTGTACTTTTTGAGCAGACAGAATAATAGGTGAGAAAGTGGTAGAAAACTAGTGCATAATATTTACAATACAGAGAAAGAAACCTCATCCCCAAATAGACCAAAATATTAAGTTCTCACAGTAGGTGAAATGCTGCCTGTTCCACTAAAGATCAGTAGTAAAATTCCCATTGACTTCAATGGGGCCAGAATCTGAGTATTCATTTTTCCATGGTCTTCCCAGATGAAGCGTCCAGACAGGTTTTACGGTTTCCTTAAAACAGACAGGTTTTAAGGTTTCCTGTGAGCAAAACCCAGAATCATGGAATTATTTGGGTTAGAAGAGACCTTTAAAGGCCATCTCGTCCAATCCCCCTGCAATGAGCCGGGACATCTTCAACTAGCCCAGGTTGCTCACAGCCCAATCCAACCTGACCTTGAATGTCTCCAGGGATAGGGCATCGATCACCTCTCTGGGCAACCTGTGTTTTACCAGACTCATAGCAAAAATTTCTTCCAAATATCTAGTCTGACTAGATATCCAGCTTAAACCCATTATACCTTGTCCTGTTGCTACAGGTCCTATGATATATTTTTGCACTTATGTATCTACACACACACGCACCCCGTTTACTAACTTCTTTGGCTCTGTTTGACTGTACAGCATTTTGGAGGGAAAAAGCCACCAAACCTGCAATTTCATCAGGAAAAAAACAGCAAAAAAAAAGTTTTACACTATGGCTCCATGCCTGTTCTCTACCTCCTGAATTCAATACCAGAGAATATATGTACTGATACAAACCTTCTATTTTCACTCAGTTTGTATGAGAGGGTTTGTAAGGCCTTGTTGGTTGAACATGATAGAAACAAAACCATGGGAAATTGAAAGCACTTTGACTGCTCTTTGGTCAGATTCATCAAACACAAAACAATCACAGAATCTGTTAGGTTGGGAAAGATCTTTAAGATCATCAAGTGCAACCATTAACTCATCATTGCAAAGTTCATCACACGTGAACACAAACCATATCCCCGAGTGCCACATGTACACATCTTTTAAATACCTCCAAGGATGGTGACTCTACCGTCCAATGCTTTTTCCCCTTATCACTTGTTATTTAGGAGAGGAGACTGACTCTCACCTGGCTACACCCTCCTTTCAGGTAGTCACAGAGAGCAATAGAGAGCCTCCTTTTCTC
Organism: Eulacestoma nigropectus; assembly: GCA_013397775.1. Classification (NCBI taxonomy): domain Eukaryota; kingdom Metazoa; phylum Chordata; class Aves; order Passeriformes; genus Eulacestoma; species Eulacestoma nigropectus. The sequence goes on along the minus strand of VZTE01006457.1, from coordinate 225,038 downwards.
AAGGCTAAACAACCCCAGCTCCCTCAGCCGCTCTTCACAGGACTTGTGCTCCAGACCCTTCACCAGCTCCATTGCCCTTCTCTGGAAATGCTCCAGCACCTCAATGTCTGTCTTGCAGAAAATACACCAGGTGGACACAAACCCATAAGCTTGCAGAAAGCATTTTCAGATGGGATGAGTGAGTTTTGTGCCAGATACATGTAAGCTGATATGCTCCGAGGTATGCAAACCATGAATGAAGAAAATCAAGCCTTTGCCAAAACCTAATACTGTAATTTTCATGCAGACACATTAACCTGTATTTCCCAGTCTTATGTGCAGGACAATGGTAATAAATAAGACTATGTTCATTTTCTATTGGCCCCTACAATCAATTTAAAATAAAGAACAAAACCATAACCATCCAAAATTTTAGTAAAATAAAGCTCACATTCAGCTAAGCACCCTTTTATCCTGTTATTTAAGTCACTCCAAATCATCATTGGTATATTTCTAAATGCTGTGTGCTGAGAGCAGCAAAGCTTTTACAGTTCAGAATGGCAAGACAGACTTCATAAAAGATTAATATACTTGAAAAGCAGGTCATTTCTTAAAAGATATTTTAAAAGATTCCTTTCTTAAAAAGCAAAACTATCTGCCCACCTCAACATATTGTCTGAAAGCATTTGCATACACAGCTGTTCTCCAAATTTCAACCCTGTTCCTTTTTTCATCTTCACATTTTAAGACATGAATAGCAGGTATTTAGTAAAACACTAGCAGGCTTCAGCAAGTGCCTTCTGCTTCCACACGCTGATTTATCCTGTCTCCCAGACACCCAGATACCCTTTTCTCACACACAGGATTGAAGTCTCAGACCTTCAGCCCCAGGGCTGCATGAGATGGCAGTTTGGGGACTTCATGAAAGTTTTCCACAATAGCCAGGGTGAGGACAGGCTTTGTCCCTCCTGGATCTTCCACTGTCCTTTTGTTTTACAAGTCCTTTTAGGCAGTGCTCTCTGACTGGCTGCCCGGGAACTGCGCATGCAGCGCAAGTGGTCTGGATGCCAAAGGTGCAAGACGCATAGCTACCCTGTTACCAAACAGCAGAAGGCAAAACAAATACTTCTTAGATAGTGGGCCCATAGCATTCTTTTCACTGGAAATTGTACCACCTTTGCACATTGCAGTCCTCAAGCCAGCATTTTATTAGGATACAAAGAAATAGCAGGAGTACGCACTGAGTGAGAGATGACAGAGGGAAAAAATACAGACAATTTTGGACCAAGAAGTTGACGCTTCTGAGATATGTTTGACATCCTGTTCTTCACAAGCGTTTTCAATTGCTACATCTTCCTGAAGAAGCATCTCTTGCTGTTTCATCTTGCCTGCAAATAATACAACACGCCAGAAAATTAAAAATAATCCATTAAAAAGATTAGTATCTTTTCAGGACATGGCAGCTCAACTGTAGCCACAGTTACTCTCTTGGGAACAGGCTGTCATGAACACAGTGGTTATAAAAGACAGAACAAGTTGTGGGAAAGTTGCTTTGGAAGGAGGTTAAGCGAGGAGAATATGATGACCTTGGTTGTAACTTTCAAAGAAGAGATGATGTAAAAGTCACACACCACAAAGGAAGGAACACACAGAAAAGAAGAAGGAAGCTGGAAAAACTCAGAAAGGGTGAGACACCAAGAAGGTGGAGACCACTTGCTGTGCCAAAAGCAAGAAACAGTAATAGCACAGATACTAGCACTCTCTCACTCTTGTCATAAGAACATCACGAAAATTACTTTAAATTTAGAAAAATGACATTCAAAAGACTACTTCTTAGTTCTATAAATGATTGTTTTTCATTTTTCTTTTTTTTTTTTTTTAAAGTCACTGCTTATTATCAATCGGTTTTGATGGGCAGCCACAAGTTCCTAAGTGATCAAATGCAGAATATGCTTGAAGGCTGTTCATACCTACCAGGGCAAGACAGATGGTGGGTGTAGCGTAGGTGTCTCCACTTTAGACTGCACTGCAGCCCAAGGGACATCAACTGAGTATTTAGCAATAATGTTGTAACTGTAACAAATTGTAGGACTCATCTATTGATCACCATTTGGGCTTTCAGGGAGAAAAAATAAAAGGCATTTCTGGGTTAATACCTCTGACTGAAATGTGCTTATTTAGAGGTTCACTTAACAGATGCCATCATCAGGAGATAAAAGTCCTTACACTGAACAGACAATTTTAATGGCCTTTCCCATTAAACTATGGATGACATATTTCAAAGGGCAGATTATTGGAGTCTTTCTGCTGACAGCAAGGAACATCAAATGAATTCAGAATATCAGTGAATGTTTAAGCCTTGGTAACAAGGATTTTAATATAGAGCTATCTTATAATTCAGGACAAAACACCTTGACCAATTTATTCTCCTGTATAGCACATTTATATCTGCATTTATATTCACTGCCAAAATAGGTGATGGACCCTTACTGTTCATGGGAACAAAACTCCAGATGCTCTTATATTCTAAGCCTAATGTGTTTAGTTACTGGTGTGGCAGCATTAATCACAAAGAACAAGGGTTTTATAGCCTTGGAAAAAAGGAACCTCCCAGATTTGTTAGACTACTCTGCTTAATAAAAAGTTTCTTATAAACAAATGAGCTCTGAATATAATGTACTAAACATATCATCCCATAATCAATAGGTATCAGGATGACTGTTTTTAAAATTTAGTTCCCTTCCTGTTCTCCTGCAGACTGTAATTATTCAGCTCTACTGCAGAGCTCCATTAAGCACTTTGTTTTTCATTGAATGACTAGAATCAAGCGCGTATGGCCTCCACGGATGGATAAACTGCTGTAAAAAGACATAAGTCAGCAATACTGATTGGCTCTGTTGTCTGAGCGTGCCTTTTGATTTTTGAATTACTGCCAAAAGCATCATCATTCTGTGTTTACCCTTCAAAAGCCCTCGGTCACTCCGATGGTGCATACATGCACAGCACAGAGCACTCCCTTGCAGAAACAGTACCCATTAAAAAAAAAAGACAATTTCAGTACTCGTATTTGTTGAATGTAAATTTGTAGCACAGATCCTCTACCTCTCATCTTTCATGACATTGTTACTATATAATAGGAAGTGATTAAGAAGACCAGTTTTACTTCAATGCCCATCTCTTTCACTTAGATAAATGGTTTATCTCTGTGCAAAGCTGTAGGTAGCTTTCGAAGTGTACTTGGTCACACTATTTTCCTCTTCCTTTCCCTCTCTGGCAAGCCAAAGTAGCAGAACCACCATAAACCTCTGTGGTGGTTTCTTTAATGTGTGTATGTGTGTGTATGTATGAGTTCATACTAGTCACTGAAGACACACTCCATTTTTCTTCACTGCTGTGGCCAGGACTGGCAGCACTGGGCTCAGTACCGGCTTTCACAGGACACCACAGGATTGCATTTCCCTCCAGAGCTGCAACAAGAGCTGTTGTTTAGCTGTGAACCCCTGCTGTGCACTTTGTACCTGGGTAAATGCCTGCTGGACACAGCGGGAGCGTGACCAGAACAGGTCCCTGATGAAGCATTTGAGCTGGTTACAACTCTTTGTGAATTCAACATTCAGCACTCAGCAATCTCCCAAGGCACAGACAAGTAATGAATGCACTCTTGACATGATAGGATTACCTGTCTGCAAAGGCAGATAATATATCATGTTATATTATAAATAATGGTTATTCCCATTTGAATACAAAAACAATCAGACACCAATGATCTGGGTTTTATGCAAACATACAGGCAAATAACAAGACCATAAATAATTAAATACTATCTGCATAAACTGCAACAAAGAGACAAATGAAGGCAATTGTTACCTGCTTGTTCAAAGCCTTGTGGACATTTTGCAATCCCATGATTTCTATTACTGCAATCTCACCAGAGTTGCAAGTTCAGCTGACTGTGAAGGCCTAGGTCCTGTAAAATCTTATTCATGTGCACACTGTAGGAAGCAGGGATGGCGAAGACAGAGCATGTGCTGTTTCAAAGGTGCTGCCTAAGATCTTGGGTGAGGAAATGCCCTCTTACAGATAGCTCACAACCCCTTGTGTGATTAAAAGGAAATTATTTTGATTTTTCAAGAGCCTATGGCTTCCCAACAAACCTTAGGAAACAAGTTCAGAATACCAGCGTATGCTCTAACCCATTTTCTAGTTATAAAGACTTCTTTATCACTGTTTTTGGCTGACAACACTTGAGATAGCATGTTTATCATCATTCTTAAAACACTTGAGAGAGAACAATATAAGTGCATTTTTTATTTCGGTTTTAACTTCTTTATTTCATTGCTGTACAGCTGCATTACACTTGGCTTTAATCCCTCAAGCATTATTTTCCTTGGCAAAATAGTCACTGAACTGAGTAGAACTTACTATTGGAAAAATATGCTTGAAAAACCAGTGTGATGTCAATGCCAACTGAAACCCATGGAGCTTAAAATGTCACAAATGTGCCTGTAGCTGAAATACAGAGCTCCTCATTTTTTTTGTCTGAGCTAGGAATGTTGTAAGTCTTAGGTTGTGAAGTCAACTGTAAAAATCATAGAGTAGCCTCCTGAAGCTGAATGTGTGCTGAAACTGAATGTGTGCTTCCCCCCAATCCATGAACAACCATTTAGAGAACAATTATATAAAACTGGGTGTAGGATAATTCCATAGGAAACAAATGGCTACATGGCTCCACTTCCAGTCCTGCCTGCATTAACTGCAGCTATCTGTAAGAAGTTGGGCTACAGGCTTCTCAGAGAAAAGATAGAACCCGACTTTGTAAAACATCTTTAATATTCAAATATATAAATAAGCACTACTGAAGAATAATTCAGAAGACTGCGGTGATTCATTACGAACAGATGCTATAAACGGGAACAGTAACATTGCTAGGTAAGGAAGAAGCAAGCTATTTTAGGAGTCTTGAAAATCTCTTCTAGTTCTTCAGACAGATCATGCTGCTATAGTTATTTTATAAAAAATTATATTCTGAAAAGCACTTTAGTAAAAGAAACCTTTTACTGGAACTATTATTTAACCAAGACCTTCTACAGCACTAAAACACACTGCAATTGAGTTCCTGATATAGTTTTAAGAATGGGAGGGGTGAAAATAAGAACAAAAAACCCTACCATACCTGCACCAGGAGCTATTTATTAGCATAACACTCTTCTTTTTAAAGATTTCGTAACAACTGAAGTATATACAAAGTCTTACAGCATTTACACAATAAAAAAGTTTCCTATTAGCTGATGTAGTATAAGGTAGTGCTGCAATTTACTTCAAAGCATGTATACAATAATAATGAAGCAGACCACTGTACTTTCAACTTCTCCACTACCTCACCACCACTGTCAGTTGAAATGACAGTTAATTAAACCACTGGGAAGACACAGACTGTTGAAAGATTTGTAACAGGTTGATTCGCAGCACTAACCACCTTAAGGAGGAAAAAAAAAAAGAAAAGAAAAGCTACATACTGTCATGTTTCTACGCTTTCCTAGAGCTGGAACAAACTTTCACAGCCTTAGATATAACATATGCAAGACAACATAATCACATTTTTTCAGATAATAGTTCAGCTACTGAGTGTATTTACTTCTGAATAGGAGGCGTTATATTGATATGGCTGTGTGTTTCCATTTTTGTTCATTAACTGTTCAAATAGGCCTACAAAAAAAATTAAGACAGCATGGAGTTTGTAGTCATGATGTGTTTTGACTAATAAAGGCATTCAATATCAGCTATAGGATCTAATTATTCCTGTCAAAAGTTTAAGACCAGGAATCTTTGAGTAAAAATCAAACCCACAAAATCCTGCACCTGCACGGTTTTCATCTGTTGACTCCAACCTTCTTTAAGCTTTTCCAACTGGGATAATACAAAATCATTAAAATGCTTACACCAACCCAAATGCAAGACTCATTTAGTTTATGAGAGGTCAAGCAGATTCACTAAACTACTTCTGCTGTAAAACAGAGGGAGCTTACCTAGGAAAAAGAAATTTTTACTGAACAGTGCCTTACTACAAGTAGGGATATATAGTTTAACAACGATACGTAATTTAAGAACATAGCATTCTTTGCCTTTTAGAAACAGCTTTCGTGTGCCAATAATGCACTTTCTACACGAGATAAGGCTGCTTTGCCTATCGTTGTATGCCTAAACCTCTTATTTTGGCCAATTTCGCTTTTCTTACCCCCCCAAAGGGATTCTGTTTCAACTTAGAAACGAGTAACGTCAGTTAACAATATCTGTATTAAGACAAAAAGTGACATATATAAAATCCACAAGGAACCACATAAATACCAAAGAAGTCATATAACCTTTCCATGTAAACACTTTGATTATACTGAAGCCCTAATCAGATTCTTGTCTTAAACTTTTGGCAGATAATGTGTATGCTCAGCCAGGCTTTGTAGTTAGTTATTGTTCAAGTGGAAGCCAGGTCAGCTCACATGTTGACAGGCATGCAACTTGGAAACATTGCACAACAAGCAACACAAAGAGATTTGAGAAGGGTACAAGACTTCAAGTAGACTTCACAACCCTTCACAAACTGAATATTCACAGACAAAGATACAGTCCTTGCTTTTTTCTGTGGTGGAATTCTCTCTCACACATGGGACACCTTCTGTGACTCTCTAGCTTGCTTGATGCTATATAACCACTTGATGATTCTGGCATTCCTTTCAATGGCAGAAATGCCGTATGGCACACGGTCATTGGCACTGTCATCATTTCTAAGGTCACTGTTGCTGTCCTGAGACTGTTCACAGTCTGAGCTAATCATGCTTGCACTGCGAAAGTTGAGGGATATAATATCAGAGTTAGCCCTTGCAAAGTTTTCCATCCCGAGGTTTTCAAGCTCTTCAGGATCCAGTCCGCAGTAGTTAAAGAATCGTTCAACATCTGCGTCAACGCGAAAGTATCTGTCGCTTAAGTCTGATTTTGATCGCTGTAGGGAGGGTCTTCTACTAACTCCGCATCCAGACTCGACTGCCTCAATCTCTGGGGATTTCAGGGTGGCAATGGCAGCGATTTTGGGCTTTGGAGGCAGAGGTGGGGCTGAACTACTGCAGGGTATTGCTTTTAAGGGCTTTGCACTAGTTACTTTCCTAATGTCTGAAGAGCTGTGAGAGACATGCAAGAAAGTGTCTGCTGACTGATCTAGAAGCCTTCTGCTGACATTGGAGCTGCTCTCCTGTGGGCTGCTACGGCCCTGCGTGGGATAAACCTTTAAGGATTCAGCAAATGAGTGTCGGTTCAGCTCTGTCGAATCGGCTCTGTGAGGTGGCCAATTTCGGGGACCATGCTTATGCCCTGAACCTGAGCTGGAGCCTTCAGAGCTGTTGATGATGTTCTTCAAAATCTCAAGCTTCAGATTTTCTCTCTGGACTCCACTCTCAGTCTTTGCATTGTTGCTGAAGACTTTCAAGGTGGGGCTCCCCAGCGCTCGCTTGGCCGCGGGACAGACCGGCGGCTTCGCCAGCACCGCTGGCTTCACAGGCTCCTGCTTGGCATTGATGACCTCCTGGCTCTTGACATACTTTGCCTTGTCGGCTTCAAGCCTCTCCACTGCACTCAGTCTTTTTGGATTAGGCTCCGCCTGCCTGCGAAAATAGTCAGGTCCTTTGTTCAGGATGCGGAGAGGAACGGCAGATGTGAAAGTCACGGCAGGGCTGACCGGCTTCACCATGCTACCTGTCGGTAATGTTTCTGTAGGCATGTTTGGTGGTCTTTCCCCCGCAGCCGTTTTGGATTCTTCTCTGGGATCTCCTAAATGCACGGTGCAGAAACATGTACATTAAGCACAATGAATAGCCGATGAATCCTGGGATTTGAGCGTTAGCAGCAGTGCCTCATCTCACAGCTCATTAAATATCGCTGCGTTTCTCTTTTAAAGGCAGCCTTTGTAGGGCAAGGGCACCCGACACAAGTCCGTATTAGTCTGCTCCACTGACTCCTTTCTTCTCGCTGAAAGATGTGGGAGTCTCGCCGTCCCCTCTGCGCTCCGCGACCGGCAGTGATCTGAAAGGCAGAATAACCAACCACACGTTAGCGGGAGCGCCTGACATCAGAGCGATAGCAACAGCCCTCCCGGCCCTGCTCTCCCACCGCCGCCTGGGGTGCTGCTGCGGGCGGCACAGGGACGCAGCGCTCAGGGTGCCCCTGCCCCGCTCTTGCCCAGCACCCCTCTGCATCTTACAAGACACATACTGCTTGATATTTACACTCTGAGCTTCAGTTTAACGAAATTACATTGGGAAATAATTAAAAAAAAAAAATAAAATTAAGCCCCGCCACAATACAGCCACGCATTTCTAGAGGGAGAAAGGGAAGCAGAATGAGACAATTCAGAGACTTAGACCCACCCATCTGCCAGTAAAAGAGAACTTCATATTAATATATTCGGCTTTATTAAGTTGGATTGTGAACCTATTTTATCTCTAAACCCCAAACATTTTTCTCTTTATAGGAAACATACTATATAAATCTCAGCAATTAAGTGTATTTTCCTTATTCATGAAATTGTCCAGAAAACAATCTGGTCTAATAAGCAGAGAGAAAACAAAAACATGTAGCGTTTTAAGTGCAGTGCAAATCCTTCATTGTTAGTCTAATAAAAAATCAACAAATAAAACCAGAAGATGTCACTAAATCCACCAATTCCACTTCCAAGTCTGTTTGAACATTAGTACCCATAGCACCAGTGCTCCAGCAATAAAAGAAGGCTTTCAAAGCTCTGATGATCACCTTACAGGCTTAACAGAACAACAAAAAATGGCTTTGTTTTTTATATAAGATTTTGGGAACACGCAAAAACACTGTGACTAGGTTTGAAAAAAAAGAACTTGTCTTCAACACGTAGATATAATCATTCAGGTTTTCTATCAGCAGTAAAAGTACAAATGAAATTTATCTTTATTGAAATTATTTTCAGGTTCTATCACTTAGATTGACACAACAGTCTAAAATCCAACACCACGGATGATATTACAAGTGCTGAAACAATTTTTCCTACACGAGGCACTGAAGGGCACTTATCACAGAATCTACTTTTCAAGCAGCGATTTCGCTAATGGGTCTCATTTGTTTTATTACTGCCCCATTAATCTATGCTGCCCTCTTTAATATCCCATTTCTATTATCACTGTGATCTTCAGGGAGAGAAAGAAAAGCAGCTGCTACTTTTTCACTTTATCCTAAGGAACACAGAGCAGCATCCTTCCCTGGGATGACTTGTTTCTATGTTACTGTCACCCTGTATGTGCTCATCCATCAATACCCAACTTACCAATATAGGGTTTGCACTGTTTTGACAAAAAAAAACCAAACAAACAAACACAAAAAGTTAAATTCCAGATGAAGTTACATTAACAGTAAAAAGAAAACCACCTTGACTACTGATGCTCAGAAATACATGATATATACATTGAATATTCTCTATATATTATCCAAGGTCAAAGCAAGCAGATAAAATATACAAATGCTATAATGAGATTAGAGGAAAAAGCTGAGCTTTCTCCTGAAGGCTCACAGTCACAAGCATTCTTCAAATATAAACTAACATATTAGGTGGGTGATAAACCAGACATGCATTCAGTGCAATTGTAAGGGTAGTGAAATGTTAATTAAACTTCTCTTTCAATGTTGTTTTATAAATCCTAGTGCTAACTCCTCAGCAGTTTGACTTCCTGAATTTAAACTAAGTCTCTCTGAAAGAGAAAAAGCTTTCCTCATTTGAATCAACATATTTATTGGTACTGTTTTGAAATTAAGTATGAAATTTCCAAATGCGCAGAAGGCAATTCCAACATGCATCTGCACACACATTTCTCTTCCATACACATAAATCACATCTTTCCACGCTGCCAGCTCAGAGCTGGATGGCTAAGTGCCTGTATAAATATCCCATTGATGTGTATATTTAATACGTGTGTGTGGAAATCAAATCTATGTGAGAGCAGGGGTTTCGTCCAGAGGAAGAAAACCCCACAAACAACCCAGTTCTCTGTACTAAACACTGTCACCCAACTGAGTTAATACTATTTGAGTAAGCAAGACAACTTTCCTCCTTGACCACTGTCATTAAAGGTGACCACGGTCCTGCCCCGTTGGCAGAGGAAAGCTGCCAACTCCATTCTCCTCCTGGTGAGTGGCTCCACACCACTACAGATCAGAGCTGCGGAAACTGAAGCCTTGGGCTTGAGGCTGCTTTTGGAAGCTTTTCCCAGCATTTAATGATTTCCTCACTTTGGATAGCCCTCATCAACGTCAGCAAGCATTGCTTAGGAGGCTGAGCATCCACACTGGCTTCAACACCACACTTAAAAGGAAAAAAAAAGAAGAAAAATAAATCCCACCATGTAAGCACGCTTATCTGAGAGAACAAGTGTGCTTGTTTGCAAGCACGTACGGAGCCAAGTGCCCTGGAGTCAATGGAAACATGCTGCAACTGGCAATGTGCTTCAGGCATCTAGAAAGAAAAGCAAGGACCTGGTGAGAAGCCAGGACAGAAATGTCCACCTGAGCCAGGACAGGCAGCCCGGCAGGTAACAGCCAAGTGGTTACGTGGGCCATGGAGGCTTTGTACCTGTGGGGTTGCTGGTATAAATTAAGGAACACGCAGCTATGAAAAGGGATAAACTTTTTGTGTATTGTTTAAATTGCTCCATTTCACTGAAGTGCCGCACTTGAATATCACCAGAAAGCTTATTCAGTATTCTCATCTCAGAGAGATAAAAATTACTAATCAGATACAGTTAAAAAAGAAAGTGTGATGAAAGAGAAGTGATGAATGTAAAATCTAATGAAACTTCTGCCTGTGCTGGTGATGGCTGCAGCCTGACCCTGCTGCTAGCTGGGAAAGTGAGTTCAATTCCTACCAGCCTCTCTTCTGTCCATGGGCACCTGAAACACCACAGAGATGCTACAGAGCCTTGCTACTTATTAATTTTATTGCTAATGATAGAGGCTGAGAGCAGCAGTACAGTGTAGTCTCAGGAAGACACAGATTCCAGTTGTGAAAATCATCATTGCAGCACCCAGGGTTGAGAAATGTTTTTTTTCTGGCTTAAACTCCAAAGAAACTCACTGCTTAGGCATCTGAATTCCCTCTTGGGTACATCTCTGGTACCAGTAATGCCCTGCAGAAATTCAAAGGTAAATAGGTTTTCTTCACCGACTCCCAGAAAATGTGTGAAATACACTTAGGGACCCAAGAAATGTTCCTTTCTCTCCGTTTACACCCAGATGTCTGCTCTATAGGTGTAATCCTCCTATGCACTGAACTGTGTTTTTCAGGATTCACTCTGGATTTCCATTATTGCTCTTCCTTACAATACCACTAGACTTAAGAAATTATTTCAAGAAAAACAGACAAAAACTATGCATGCATTCAAACATAGTTCTATTTAATACTACACATACATTAATAAAACCTTCCTGAAAGTTCTTACTGAGCTCCTCTAATACCCCACAACTACTGCAGATCTGCTGAGCAGAATACAAAATGCACAAAGGTTTGGGTTTTTAAAGCTGCATTTTCAGCCAGACACTTCAATTCAGGATTCCTTTGTGACAGAGGCACAGATTCAAAGCACTTAATTCATTCTAGGCATCACAATCTAATCACTCTTGAGTACATAATATGTTTGTCAGATATTCATATTTAAATAACCAATGCACTACCTGCATGATTTAGGGGAACACAACACAGCCTAGAGCAGCAATCGCTATACAACTAACATTAACTACAAATAAATCTCCTATAAAATATTCTTTCCTTAATTTAAAGCCAAGACAGTAGGAGGAGATAAACTATGCAGAAACTTTGGAATCCCAGGTCCATATATCTTAAATATGCAGTTTCTTGAAATGTATGAGAAATTTATGAACAGACCCTATTGTGGCAAGTAATTATTTCTAGCACTATTATGAATACAATAGCATTGTACAATAATAGAGTTCATTTTTTTCTCTCATACCTAAAACTGCATTCTGAACAGAGACTGAATGATGTCAACTGACAGTAAATAACATGCTTCTCTCCTCAGTTCTGTGGTGCCCTGTAGCTCCTACGCATTGGCCACGTTTCAGCCAGTCTTTGTCTAAAAGCATCCACAGAAGGGCATTACATATTTTAGCAGTATTCAAGTTACAAAAAAAAAGCAGCAAAAAACAACGTGAAAATGTGGCCCAAATGAAATTAGTGAAACTTCTGTCCTTGACTTTGGTTAGGACATTGCTTCACCTGACAAAGTTACAATGAAGCTCATGCTCTTAATTCATCCCTCTGGGACAGCAGATGAAGGGATAGCATTGAAGGTAGGATGATGTACAGTGGATAAATATAATGAAGGCTGACAGCCTTTACTCTGCTTTCCTTGATATTTTAAGGCCCGTGTCAATTTTATTTTCCAGGTGATAAAATATAACTACCACTACCTCAAGATGCACCATAAACATGACATAAATCCCAGTAGAAGTAATAAAGAAGTGGCTGCAGCAGGACTCAAAGAGTTCACGAGACGCAATCTGTACAGGAACACAGGACACAGATGGAAAATGTCAGGTTCCTCTAACACCTGGGTGCACTTCAAAGCTGCAGGTCCCACTATGAAGATGCTGGTTTGTTAACAGTTACTGCAAAGCCTACAAATGAGAGCTTCACTGAGAATGACTGGCTACAGGTCTATGCACTGAATTATACTAATGTGTATGCCTAAAACTGATACAAATTCTTCTGTGGATAATTGTCTCTGTAAACCTCACATATATATGTTACTAAGCTTAAAAACACAGGCAAAGCCTAAGTAAGCTTGGCTGAAATTGATAAAAGGTCATCCATATCCAGAATGGCAGCAGTATTTCATTTTTTAAACCAATTTTAGATAAAGATGTGTATGCTGTGTAGACTTGGTTTCACATAATATTAACTGTCAAGATAAAGCATGAGGAGATGAAATAGTCTTTCAGATATACCATGACTCAAAATACTAATGAAAGTGCCTATTTTCAAATCTGTTCCTCCCTAAAACATGAAACAGTGAACAGTAAGAGCAATATCTATCTGTTCAAGTATACATTTAAACCTTCAAAAGGTCATGAATAATGTGAACTACAGTGACCTAAAACTAAGAGTGGCAGAATTATGTAGACAAGAGAAATTTCCACCAAGTGGGAAAGTAGTAACTTTGGCAGTCACTTTTCACTGCTGATATATTACTTCCAACCAAAAAACCCCAAAATATAACTAGCATTGTTTGCAATACCTTACATAGCTGAGCATAATATGGGCTGATATATTTATGCTAATTCTGCTTTGCTCTGACTTTATGGAGACAAAACTCTCCATAAATTTAAGTGTCACCACTGAGCACTCTTTCTATTTCATTGTGCAGTAAGGATGATGAGGCTTAAAGCAGGACGTTGCCATAACCACAAATGCTAACACTGTTAAGTTGAAATAGCTGCTGGAAAATCCATGGAGGTATAAACATCTGGAAAGCAGGAAAGCAACCCAGCAACTATAGTTACATACTAACCCTGCAACATATGTCTAGAGCTCACTGGGAGCTGGATAGAGATGCCTCTTTGAAAGAAAAAACTTTAGAAAGTATTTTGCTTCTTTTTAGTTCTGAAATCCATCACTGTTACATCTCCTACCCAGTAGCAATAATCCACTCTCAGTGATGCTTCTGGGTTAAACACTGCCCTATAGATACCTCACAATGACGAAAACTCTGATTTCTTTCAAAAGGCTGCATAAATGAACAAGAAAGCCTAGAAATGAAATTTCCCTTTCTTCCAACAAGACAGTGCAAACCAATATAAAATGTCTTATTATTTAGAGCAATACTACAGGCTGTGTTTGTAAAAGCTGTAGTGGAAATCAGTTCTGTTTTCTTCAGACCCCCGTGTTGCTTAGACAGTATTGTGTTCTTTGTAATAATTTCAGTTGCTCATTTAATCAAAAAAAAATCAGAGAAGGGCCTAAAAAATTATAATAAGGAATGCAATAATAAGGAATTACATTTGTAGCCTTATGTGAATATTTCTATTTCAGTGTTCATTTTATGAGAATGATGCTGTAAACACTTCACAAAGTTTTAGGAAACACCCTTACTGCTTGTTCATCAGCCAGTGTCAATGGTCTCAAGTCCAAACCACTTTTATACTTTTAATTCTGCATTTCTCCATAACCATCATGTTCTAAATTTACAGCCTCCTCCTTACAACAAGGCCACAATTCCCAGTTTATCCTGTGGTCTCCTGAGCCTACACAGTTTTCCCAGGATCTTTTATGCACTTTCAGAAATCAACACAACCCCCTTTTTCAATACAGGATACTTGACCCTGGTGTTCAGTTACACTTCAGAGGTTCATCAAACCCTGATATAGGTCCCTGTTGTACCAAGTCCCACCTGCTTGGGCCCTCTTCTCTGGGAAAAGGGGGGGCTTTTACTTCTCTCCTACTTCTCCACCCTCTCTTCACACTGCTTCCCCATTTCACCACCCCATTTTTGCAAGATGCAGTAACTCCTGCTCTGCTCTGATGGAAGGAGCAGTGCTATCTGCACTACACTTTTCCTTTCTTCTCTACTGATAGGAAAAGTTAGCATCTCATCTCCTTGCTCCTGGTAGATGTCCTTCATGGCTGTGCTTGTATTTGGCACCCTGGTAAACCACCTTTTTTACTGGTGGTAGCGCTTCCAGTGTGCGGGGGAAAAAAAAGTTAATTGGGGGTTCACTGCTCCCAAGTAGGGGAAAACACAGGGAGGCAGAACAACAAAATAATGTTTTGCTCAGCAAAAATGTTTTAAATGGAATACTATTCATTTTAGTTCCCATCTCAAGTCAATGGTAATTCTTAAGAAGTCCACTTTCAGAGGGAGACATATTTTAAGCTACCGAAATCTTTATGGCAATAGGTTTCATAGAAATCATATCTACTTGCCAAGAAGGAAATAAAAATATATCTGCAAAAATGTGGAGATACACCTGCAAAACACCCTCCTTCTAGGTATTACCACAGATACATCACATCACTAGCAGGATTTTCAGATTCCATCACCCCCATAGCCCCAAACAACACTGCCAAGTCTGGTCCTCAACAACAGAAGAACGAGTGTCACCAGTAATCAGGCAGCTGGGAAACAGCTCTAACTTCTGCAGCGTCCCTCACCAAAAAAATTATAGTCATTAACTCACCTGTAGAACAAACATCTTGATAGCAGTATTTTCAAAATGCCAATTCTCAGTCATTTGTCACACTGGGATAAATTAAACATAGTCCTAAATCCTTTAAATGTTTGAAAACTTGTATGAATGCTAAAGCACTCTAGTGCAGCATACCAGTGCAGCTACGGGATCAGACTAGGCCTTAATTACACTATGGAGTAAGACCTAAAACATAAACCAGTTTGGCTTAGAAGAACTTGTTATCTTGGAAATACCAAGAAATCAAGTCAGATTTAAATGGACAAAGTGCAAGCATAGATTTTCAAAACGGATGTTTATATAAAATGTGCAGCGGGTCTACCAACACAGCCTTGTAGTCAAAGTCCTGAGCACCCATGACCAGAAGACTTCTGTATGTTCACCTCCTTCATAGCTACTGCTTCAAGGCAACATGACCTCAAGCTGAGCCCTCAAAACTCATCAGCACTGAAACACACACACCTAAAACGGCATATTCTGTGGGGAAACAGAGTGTCTGTTCACCATTTAAGTGACAGCAGCGCTCATAAAATTTTGGGTAACTGATATTTAAGCTTGGATCTCACCACGAAGCACATGTTCCTCTGCCAGTACTTTTTCCCCTCAACTAATAAACTGAAAATCACTTTTGAGCTCTTCTGTCTGCCTACAAGGCCTCAGCTATGTCCTGAACATCAAACCAAGTCAAAACCTGGACACTTTCCCCATCTCACATATATGACTTCTATGGCTACCCATCTCTATGGAAGGGAATGGTGAGAAATCTGGAATGATCATGCGCATGCAGGACAGAAGAGATGTTCAGGGAAAGACGCCCATGAGCATGCCCTGAACACCCATGGCACCTAGCATAAGTGAAGCTCTTATTTCTATTAACAGACATGCAAGCAACTAAGCCTGCTGATAATTCCCAATCTGTAGAAAAACCAGGATCTCCTCACCTTAGTCATCCACACTGTCTTATCCAGCAGGTACCTGCCAGCCCTAAAAACACAGAGTTGTGGAGGATGACAAAGAAAACAGTTCCTCCACTAGATTTGGAGTCAAGACTGGAAGCAGCCCTCCAGAGCAGATACTCAGAGTACCAGGCTATACCTAGCATTATACAAATGTCTCAAATGTGTGTGTCAAGAGGATGGTGCCACTCTTTACAGTGGTGCCCAGTGACAAGGAGCAATGGCCATAAACAAAAACAGAGGAAGTTCCACTTCAACATGAGGAAGAACTTTACACTGAGGGTGGCAGAGCACCGGAAGAAGCTGCCCAGGGAGGTTTTGGAGTCTCCCTCTCTGGAGACATTCAAAACCCACCTGGACACGTTCCTGTGTCACCTGCTCTAGATGACCCTGCCTTGGCAGGTGGGTTGGATGAGATGATCTCCAGAGGTGCCTTCCAACCCTAACAATTTTGTGATTCAGTATGTAGAGACAGATCCTTCTCCAGCACTTCATTTCAAAGGCTTCCACTTAAAAAAAAAAAAATAAAAAGTATTTGCAAGTTTTCTTTAAATAAAGAAAAGAGCAAAAAAAGACCACCTAGGGTACTTGACAAGGAAATTGGATTACTAACCCTGCTCCAGTGCAATTAAATAATTTTTAGCAAGCAGGACATTTCAGCTGAAACAGGAAGACCAGCTTGGTTCTTCTTCAGGAGGTCAGGAACTTGCCCCAGTTTGGGGACTGGGGATTTGAGCCAATCTCCCATTTCTCAAAAAGTGCAGCAATCTCTGATTTTATGTACACAAACACTGCTGCCAGCTTGTTCTTGTGGGAAAGGCAAAAATTTACCATAGTGTCATAAAAGGCCCAAGGCCCTGAAATATCAAATTGCCATGTTTAGACTCTTATTCATTGATGAAAGTTCTCTAAAACTGTTTACAATGAGAATTACATTAAAGGAACAACATAGTATCATAGGCATGATCAGATTTTATGTGAGAAATAACCATAAACCCACAATGACAACAGCTTCAGTTAAACATTCCCTTGCAGTTACTAATTCTGCAAAACTCCAGAAATGTTCAAATACATGAAGACCCAAAGTAAATAAATACAGCCCAGAAAAGAAAAACAATTCCAACAATTTATGAAGTGAAAAAAACAGAAACCAGAAAGAGCTATTATAAATGGAAAAATACATCATACTGAAAATTTCCTTTCCTTAAGAGATTGAATTAGTAAAAGAATCTTTTGAAAATGCTTATTTTCAACATTTCAAAACAAAGCTTAATAAGACCTTCCTGAAGTTTTTTACATGTTGTGAAAATATATTTGAAAGAAATAGTGCCCAAGCATACAGAATACTTCTTATAATACTTGTCAAGATTTAACAAGCAAGAAACCAGAAAGCCATCTAGCTATCTGTATTTAAATATTTTCTCTCTTATTTTAACAGCTTATCTTGTTGCATGGAAAATTCTTTAAAATAAATTCTGTACATGAACAAAAGTATTTAATCTTTAGAAATAAACACTAAAATATAGCTAATTAACATCTACTGATAGTAAAAACTTACAAGGCCACCTTTAATAGGCAGTACAGTAGGCATAATTAAAAAATGAGTATGGCAAAACCAGTACCATTAGAAAAATGATAATGTTCAGCCAGGGGAATACAATAGAGCGGCCTAATTCTGACAACTGTGGACTTGGAGCTGCTCTTCTGATTAGCTGTGGGGTCTTGTTTGTCAAAACTCTTTGTATTAAACAGCCTTTTCTGTAACATGAGATATTACAGCAGTAAGGTCAGCATGGCTATTTAAAAATAATGTCTACAACCTAATTGCCCCGAGTTAATAATTTCTAAGCATTGCAGCTTTACACACATGAAATATTGCACATTTATTTTTTTCTTATATAAACACACTATGAAAGTTTTGACCACATAAAAACAAATCGAGTCTTTTTAAAATTATAACTGGGGAAAAAAACCCCAACAAAAACAAACCATAAATTATTTACAGCAGTGTTCCAGGGCACTGCAACCTTCAGAGCAACTCAATGAATGATTCTTTTATTTTTGACTGGTACGGCTATGTTTTTCTCTAGATAAGAGGACATTTTCCCATACCACAGGATAGTTCATCCCCCTTTTCTCCAACCTCATGTCTAAAGGTACATGTAGTTATAAGTCAAGAAAGAAAACTGATGGAGTGCATAACCCTATGCCTTGAATACATAACTGTATATCACAGAGTTCTTCAAGCAGATGGTTAAAAATACCAGTGTTGGCACTGGAACACAATGCAGCGTTATGATGATGCTGCAATTAATGATACAGCTGTATAACTCAACACAAGTGCTACACTAGTGCGTGGTCACACGCTTGTGTGTGTAACCCCTCAGACTACAGCAGCACTGACTACAGTTGCTGAGGTGCTTGCTGTTAAGAACACACTGAGTATATTTTCTTCTTGGTTGCTGTATGGGAAATACGTCCCACAGAGTCCACATGTTAAACTACAGATCTTCACGAACTGTTCACAACCTATTTAACTGGAGATGAACATCCAATTAGCTACTTGTAGACGAGACACAAGCTTTTGTTTACTATGCAAATTTGACACTCAAAGTGTGGCTTTGTATTACTGTTTCATTTAATGGCTCTTCACCAAAACAATATTCTTGGAAATCCTCGTTTAAGAAACCAGACTGTCCAGACTCTTTTGAATGTTTTTTGCATATCTGTGGGGTTTGGTGAAGTGATGATGATGATGATGCTGGAAATTCTTCCTGACCACAGATTTTAAGAAACCACAAAATCCTCAGCGTCTTAAAGAAAACAAAAGCTGCATCGAGTCATGACCACTGCATTTAACTAAATGTAGAGAGGAAGGCAGTGCAGGGAGAGTGGTAGCATCCCAGCTCCAAGAAAACAAACAAAACAAACGAAAGAAACCCCAAACCTGGAACTGTGAGTGTGGGGACAGACAAAAGAAGAGTGAGAAATTACAAGACACAGAGAGGTAGAAGAGAAACGCTATTAACCCGGCAAAGAGCAGAGAGGAGAAGGTGTGGGAATGGAGAAGGAGGCACTGAACAGCGAGTTGGGAATCAGGAGTAGATTACAAGGACAGAGAGAGATCATAGGAAAAAGGAAGAGACACCTCAAGTTCTCTTCCTCATCTCCTCTCTTGCACTTCCTACATCCTACAGAAGGAAGAGAGCTGGAATAAGGGCCTTGTGGAGAAAGGTGAAGCTCCCAGTGAAGCTCCTCCTGAAGCAAAGCTCCTGCTAACCCAGACCATTTTTGGGTTGCAGGAGAGAGATATATTTTCTCTCTCCTGCAGCCTCCGTGCCTGGGGCACACTGTCTGCTGAGCTTAGAAGGCTGGTGGCAAAGGAGCCGGCACTGGGAGGTTGGCAGGAGGATATCGCAGAGGGATACCAGGCTCAGAGCACCGCACACTTTCAGGAGGAAAATGAATAGTGGAGTAAATCCAGCAGCCAGAAACACTGACTAGTCAATTGAATGAGTGCTGAGGTTTGCTGCAGACTCCTCAATAAGCCCAATTCTTCCTTTTGGCAATGCTTCAGACCCCTTTCATGTGCTGATTTCATGACGAGACACACAACAGGCTTGTCCCTGGGGAGTGCTGAACCAGGGATGCTCTCCACCCTGTCCTCACAGGTGCCATAGACTATTGCTTAGAAAGACTGCTTAAACTACTCCATTCCTACCCTCCCTTAAGAGTATCAGACTATCCCAAGATTGCTACATAGCCATTCTCCTCTAAGACAAGTAGTACACAGCCACATTAATAGATCCTCCCATTTCTGTAAACAAAAGTAAATCTCCAAGCTGGAAGTTAAATACAGGATTGATATTGGCTGCCTAAAGTAACAAAAGAAATTTATTCCAAACCCAGAAATCGGATAGAGGTATGCCAATCTTGTATCTACTGCTTTTTCTTCATTAAGAGCAAACTTTTTAAGTAGTTAGCTGAAACAGAGCATGGCAGGGTTAAACTGCTTAAACCATACAAATAATGGGACACAGAAACCAAGGTGCCAAACCTCAAATGAGGACACATGATGTCTGTTTTCTCATCTGTTCATGCCTGCTTCATGAAGGTAACCCCTCCTGCCCAGCAGCCCTGCCAGCACACCATCCCCACCACTGGTAGGGAACTGAGTCCCTCCACTGAAGATGTCCCTCACTCCCAGTTCCAGCTCATCACTGATATGGACTGGTTTCAAGGCATTCTTTAAAAGCTAATGAAAAGGGAGAGTTGGCTGTGTCACCCCAGCCAGGACTGAATGCTGCTTTCATCATAAATCACAAATCCAATCTTTTCTGTTGACAAAATGAGCAATATATTTCCAACAAAACTACAGACCTACTGGAGCATCTGTATGAACACAAAACATTGAATCCCATTTCTAAGACGGCAGAAATAAATCCCATGCAGCACGACATGAGGAAGGTAAAAATATGAAATGTGACTGTAAAATTAGTGTAGGTTAACTTGTGATCACAAAAATTAACACAGATTTTTGAATGTTCCTGGTGTCAGTCCTTGGCACAGCTAAAACGGTTTTGCTGCCTTGATTTCATACTGTGTATGAAACGTATCTGGAATTTCAAGTTCCCAATTCCTCAGCTGACAGAAGTGGCTTCTGAGATGATTTCCACATCCTAGGAACAGATTTTTACCCTTAAATTAGCCATGTGTACTCTCAGACTTAACATTTTGTCTTGAAATAAAACAGCAGCGATAATTGTTAATTTAAGACCCTACACAATGCAAATTTATGTTCTGGAGCCAAATATGGTGATTGGAAACAGATGAACATGAAATGCCTTCTACTGAGCAGAATTAAAACTAAGTAATAGTGAAGTGCGTTGCTAATTTGACACATGACACATCAGACATTGATTACTGATTTTCTTCTTTGCTACAATGAAATACTAGAAGTGCCCTATTAGTCTTTCAAGAATTGTACAACCATTGCTACGAAGTGCCACACATTCAGCTCCTGTCCTCTCCTGCCCACATGGGTTTCAGCTGGTTTCCTCACTCACATAGGATGTGAGTACTCACAGTACTCTTCATAGGATGAAGCTACTCTTTCCATTATTCCTAACACTGGATTTCCCCCTTTTGTTTAGGACCTTTAGTGACAAATTAAAGATTTTAAGCTTTAATGCTCATCTTCTGCTCAGACCTTGAGAACAAGCTCAGAGTGTTGTAAATGGACTTGTGCCTGAGGACTGGAAAAAGCACCCCAGCTTTCAAAACAGGCAGGAAAGAGGATACAGGGAACTACCAGCCAGCCAGCCTCACCTTCATCCCCAGAAAGGTGATGGAGTGCCTCATTCTGGAGGCCATCTCTATCCACATGGATGACAAGAAGGTGATCAGGAGTACCAGTTCATTACCTCACTAGTATCAATTTAGTACTTCACTAAAGGTAAATCATGCTTGGACCAACTTGATTGCCTTCTGTGATGAAACAACTACCTGGATGCATGAAGGGAGAGCAGTGGATATTGACTACCTTGACTTCAGCAAGGCTTTTGACCCTGTCTCTCATAACATCCTCATAGGCAAACTCAGGAAGTGTGGGCTAGATGCCTGGACAGTGGATTGAGAACAGGCTGAACAGCAGATCCCAAGGGTCCTAATCAGTGGCACAGGTTCTAGTCAGAGGCCTGTCACCAGGAGTGTCCCCCAGAGATCTGTACTGGGCCCAGTATTGTTTAAGTTGCTCATCAGTGATTTGGATGAAGGGGCAAATGCCTCCTCAGCAAGTTCACTGATGACACAAAGCTGGGAGCAGTGGTTGATTCCACAGAGGGCTGTGTGGCTTCAGAGGGATGTCAACAGGCTGGAGAGATGGATAGAGAAGAATCTTCTGAAGTCTAACAAGGGCAAATGCAAGGTCCTGCACCTGGGGAGGAACAACTGCATGCACCAGCACAGGCTGGGGGACAATCTGCTGGGAAGCAGAGAAGGACGTGGGGGTCCTGGTGGATATCTGTCCATGAGCCAGCAGTGCCCTGGTGGCCAAGAAGGCCAGTGGTGTCCTGGGCTGCATCAGGAAGGGCATTGCCAGCAGGTCGAGGGAGGTGATCCTGCCCCTCTCCTAAGTCCTGGTCAGGCCACATCTAGAGTGCTGTGTGCAGTTCTGGGCTCCTCAGGACAAGGAAGACATGGAGCTCCTGGACTGGTTCCAGTAGAGGGCTACAAAGGAGATTAAGGCACTGGAGCTCCTCTCTTATGAGGAAAGGCTGAGGGAGCTGGGCCTGTTCAGCCTTGAGAAGAGACCACTGAGAGGGAACCTCATCAATGTCTGTATCTGAAGGGAGGATGCCAAGACCATGGATCCAGGCTCTTCTCAGAGATGCCAAGCAATAGAACAAGAGGCAACAAGCAGAATCTGATCCACAGAAAGTTCCACCTGAATATGAAGAAGAACTTCTTTACCAGCAGAACTTCTTTACCAAGCACTGGAAGAGATTGCCCAGAAAGGTTGTGGAGTCTCCCTCACTGGAGATATTCAAGAACTGTCTGGACAAAATCCTGTGCCATGTACTTTAGTATGACACTGCTTAAGCAGAGAGGTTGGACCAGATGACTCACTACGGTCCCCTTCCAACCTAACTCATTCTCTGATTCTGTGTGAGTCCGTATCTTGAAAGTAGTAGTAACAACCAAATAAGTAACAGAAAGCTCTGAAGTACTGAGGCTATCAGTGCTCGTTTGCACTGAAGGTCTCTGTCACAAAAAGCTAACACAATCTACTGAATGGAAAAACAATAACCAAAGTACAGGCTGGGAATAAAGGATGATAAAAAGCCTGGAACTACAGGAATACTTCCAAAAAGGAGTCAGAGAAGTAACAGAAATAAACAGAAAGCTCTAGAGGACTAAGGCAAGAAGTGTCCACTTGCACTGGATGTCTCCATTGTAAAAAGCTAAAACAAATTTACTGAATGGAGAGACTGTAATCAAAGCACAGGTTGGGAATAAAGGGTGAGAAAAAGCCTGGAACTACTGGAGTACTTCCAAAAAGTATTCTGCAACATTGACACATACATTGCTGCGTGACTGAGGCCAGCAAGAGAAGAGAAAGCCTCAATCTTTCCAAAATGGTATGGAACTATAAATTTGCAACTAATGAATCTGCCAACCCAATTGACTAGAGAAGGTGGAGGAAGAGAAACTCATTATCACAACATAATATAATAAACAATAAAATGCTCCCCAGACAGCAGAGGAGAACATGGTAAAGTCTTTCTGGAATTGCCCTCCTTTTATCAACCCCTGGGAAAAAATGTGCATTTTAATTCAAAAAGGTACCTGTAAAAGCAGAATGCCAAACTATTGTCCACACTCTGAACAGGGGACTGTAATATTCCAGAGAACTCTGAAAAAAAGACAAGAAAAGAATATATGAAAAAGGCATTAAAAAAACCCCACCATGTAGCAGTAACACTGCAAGTGTATATATGTCAGTGTTGAAGGTCATGCAAACAGGACACCAAAGCTAGTCCACGACAGGAGAAGGGAGGGGAAGAAGTGCAAGGCAGCCACAACAGCAATCGGGACTATTTCACATGAAAGGTGAGATAAATGATGACATCATCGCGGCCAAAGTCTATGAGCTGTGTAATAATAACAACTAATTAAAGGTCATTTGGGAAGTGTCAGAACACAAGCTCGCACATGATGCAGCATCCGAGGTGCGAGACGAAATGCATCCGTGCTGGGGATCAATGAATAAATGCAAACAGGGCCAAATGTCAAAATGCAATTTTTAATGCACTGATAAAGGACAACACAAAATTGTGCATTTTAAATTCTTGTTATGGATAAACAATTCCTGTTACAGTTTTAGCTATTTCTAAAGGAAGAAGAGACAAAATACTGCAAAGAAAAAAACACCACTCCATTTCTATGATACAAATTTAGTAGGGCATGGAATCAATGTTAGATACTCTACAAGTAACTGAGGGAAAATATCAACACGTAAATATTACTGTTATTTCAGGGCAGCTGCTAGTTGATTTTGACATGAAAATATGGAATCTACAGTGATGATCTGTTTTCCCATATTCAAAGTTAAGGTCAAAGAGCAAAATATTTGTGTGCTTAAAAACCCTCCATACCTCCCCTGCTGCGAAGGCTGACAGTATATGTTCCAAATTAACAACAAAAAGCACCAAAAATCTACTCTTTAATTTTTATACATCCATATGTAAAAATTTTGCTTTTTTTTTTTCTCAGTCTCTTTCTCTTTGCTGTAACATTTATTTTAGACAATGCTTTTTTAAACCATGGGAGTATTGTATTCACAAATCACTACTCCTGTCTAGTCACTCAATACAGCTTTCATTTCATATGCAATACCTTCTCCTTTTTCTCCCCAAAATGATTAGCTACGTTTTGGAGATTTAAACCCATTATTAAAGTCCACACAGAAAAAAAAATCCAAACCCTTGTATTTTGTGTCACCTGCTAAAAATAATTGGAAATATCTTTGCAATAAATTGGCTGACAGAAAAGCACATAATTTTAAAATTTTGAGATAATATTCCTGTAATTAAGCATTTGTGTACACAATAGGTAAGTGAAAAATAAGTCAGTGTATTCATTTGGGAGGAAAACAGCTCTGCTGCGGGATGCGGCTTTCTACACATCTTTTTATGTGAAAAAAAGGCAGTGATGGAGGAAGGGAAGAAGCAGCTTTCCTCTCTGCTGTGAGGCTGGTGACAGCCAGCAGAAGGGCAGAAATGCCAAGCTGAGGAAGACTCACCATCACAATGGCTTTTAAGAGAGCTACAGAACACAGACACCACATAAGGGCATACACCAAGAAGTTTTTTGCCTCCCATACCAACAAGAATACACTTTTACTTTCTAAATTATACAAGTATATAGACAGAATAACTCACATACACATGGTTTGCTCCAATAATAGTAATTCAAACAGACACATTTATGATATGAATGTCAGTGTGAACTATATACTGGAATATGTTGGTTTTTAGTGAACACTAGTGCACACTATGTTAAGAATGTATAACCTATTTTATCTTCTAGGTGTTAGAGAGAGGTCACAGCAATAAAAACAGAAGTATTAATACTGGAGTAGTTCTTGTACAGTGAGTTGCCATAATCCTCTAGTGCCACAATAAACATACTGCTCCAGGTCTCAAGGATTTCCTGAGAGGATATCCATTAAATTGTGAAACCAGCAGGAAGGGACACTCCACACGGGCTTCACTGAGCTCGGCTATGGGCCCAGGACAGAAATGACTGAAGAAGATATACATACAAAACTCAAACAGATAAACGTTCTGCGGAGCTTTTAGTGCACGACTGGCTTCATCATTCATGCCACGGAACAAAACCCCAACAACACTGTTTAGCATCTGCAACAGCAGTGTGCACTGACAAAACTATCTGTCAATGGAGAAAACTTATAGAGTAATGTGGAGGCAGACCAAGTTCTGAACTGCCTAAGCTACAGACTGTGTAAATTCTTCAACATAACACACAATATTCTCAAGACTACACGTCTCATGCATGGGACCGCGAAGCAGCAGTGTGGACAACCCTCTGTGAGGACTCATGTCTCTGCCAGCAGGACAGCAAATCCTCAGACAGGCAGCACCGGTAGGTGCAGGATGAACAGCCCAAGGCGGAACCATGTACTAACTGTCCTGTTTAAGCAGATGAACTGTTCTGGTAATAAATGTCCAGCAGCACTTTATCAGTCCAAGATAGTGCCCTTCAGCAACACATTTCAGACAAACTTCTTAATCAACACAACACCCTTAATACAGCTGAGAAGGGCCACATAACCGCAGTATTTTTAAACATTAACATGGAACTGGAAGCAAAAGTAGAGAAAATGAAGAGTATAGCGTAAATTTCAGTAGAATTTATGAGCAAGGACTTATCGGAATAGCTAAAAGCACCAGATCCTCCTTTCTCAATTTAATATACTGTTTAGGATAAGAGGTGTCACATGAACATTTTTCAAGTTCTAATTACTCACTCAAGTGCAATTCTTACGTGTTTAGCAAGCACCATGCCAGACCCCTCTCACAGAATTTTGGTTCCTCCAGCTACCTCCCTGTATGGCCCAGTTCCAACACAGAAGAACCCAGAAAGCCACCACCAGGTTACATGCACTTGTTTTTCTCCATGAAAACATGAAAGTAAGATGATAAATAGACAAGAAATAAACAGACTCTGCTTGTCCCAGTCCTTCTGCGGCATTTGCAGTACAATACATGGCCAGCCTTGCATTGGAAGAACCAAACTTCTTGTGATAAACCACTACCAAATGCCTGGCCTCCAAGAAGGCAACAGAACTTAAGTCTGACAACTACTACAATTGATTCTTAGGTGCTTTTTAATTCTTTCTTGGATTTCTTCCTGGATCTGGAGGTCCAGGATTTCATTTCTCCTGCAGTTGTATGATTCACATGAAAATACGGCAGAGTATGTTGCTGTACAGTTTTACACTGGACGCACAGTAGAGTTTGAAAATGTTTACCATTGAGAGCTCAGTGCTTCTTCCTGGTGATGAACAGACCTGCTCCCTGCAGGCAGGCACAGTGGGGCGCAGCTGACACGGTGTGTACTAACAGTTGTGCACAGTCACCATTCCATTCCTTTCCCATTGACACTCTTTCTCAGATCCTTTTTTCCCCTGTGCAAGCAGATTTGTATCGTAGAATCATAGAAGGGTCTGGGTTTGAAGGGACCTTAAAGATCATCTGGTTCCAGCACCCCCCACCATGGCCAGGGACACCTTCCACTAGACCAGGCTGGCTCAAAGCCCCGTCCAGCCTGGTTCACTCCAACAGGATAGATATCCACAATACTTTCTTTTAGGAACATTAAGTGTCCCCACAGTTATTCTCTTAAAAATCAATAATAGATATGCTGATGTAGTGCCAAACACATGGTAGCTGAGATATGTGCAAAGAACTGACTGGTCACTGGCTCCTACTAGACAGGTGCCTCCACATGAATAATTAAAGCAACTGTCCTTATCTTTTAAGTTCTCTTTGGGAAAAAAAAAAAAAGAGAAAGAAAAGTAAGAGAAAGAAAAAACAAAAAAATGCTCTAAACCATCTGAGATTCAAAACAACATAAGGACAGCTGATACCAGACTTCTCGAAATCACAAAAAATCATGACATTGAGTGGCATACACAAAGCTGGTTTCCTTTCTGAGCTTCAGCTAAGATTTTATCTCCTCTGTGAGGGCAGAAAATGCCTCACACCTAGGC
Organism: Eulacestoma nigropectus; assembly: GCA_013397775.1. NCBI lineage: Eukaryota > Metazoa > Chordata > Aves > Passeriformes > Eulacestoma > Eulacestoma nigropectus. The sequence goes on along the minus strand of VZTE01006457.1, from coordinate 197,546 downwards.
AGGGAGCACCCAAACCAAGATAAGAAACTCTCGACTAGACTCAGACTGTAAAAAAATATTAACTTCTTCAATTATATGGGTGTGAACTACCATATTGTCCTCTAAACTGACACTTCTCAATAGCTTTTTTCTCTATAAAATCCCACACTCATTCAAATTTCTCTCCAAAAAATCTGTCTGGACCGCCTAGAAAAACAGCCCACAATGGCTGGGCAGCTGGCATACTGCAATGGCTCATTATCCTAATTTCAACAGGAAATCTCTTATCTGCTGGTGAAATCAAGGTCAAGTGGAAAATTTTAACAACCAATATGAGGAGATCTGTGGATCTTAAAGTTATGTTTATAACTAGATAAATTCTAAACATTTTTACCATTTTTTAGACATGCATTTTCTTGACCATTTGGCAAGGCAAAGGATACGCAAATCGTTCAGGAAGGAGTGATGCTCCTTTTCAAGACTGACTGACTTGGTGACAGCCTCACCCAGGTTGGACAGAAGCTCTTCTGCCATTTGTGGTGCCAGGCCATTCTAGTAACACAACACATTTAGAAGACTCTTTAAATAGTATCTTCATAATGAAGTTGAGACCTTTAGAACTAAGAGTCATTGAAATGTGAATGTAACATACAAAACTACAGAAAACTCCACTTGGTTGCACCAGTGATCCCTTTAGCTGGTCCCTTGCCAGATCAGTATTCTTACAACAAAAAACACCCATTATACGAGAGAAACAAATCTCAGAGTCCTGTGACTGCCATTTCATATTCAAAATTTAAAAATCTCAAAGGAAGGAATGACCAAAGTGTTTGCCATGTAAGCAAGAGCCCAGTGAGGATTTAAAAATTGAGAAGGAGGACAGTCTAACATCTGGATTTCTTATTTGAGACACATCTGAAGAATGGAAGAGACATCTGTGCCTGGCTATTATCAGCAGAGGGACACATCTCATAACAAGTTCTCAAAGGTATTGTCAAGGACACATCTTCTTCAGCATCTCTGAACTCAAAAGCACGGTGTGCCTCATGCCAGGGGTAAACATGCAGGCACTGTAGGGAGGATTCAGGGAGTGTAGCTGATTTTTCCTATTGTTACTTGCTGGAAAACAGGGAGTTTGCTTCCTCAGCCTGGCTCCTCTTTAGATAACCACAACCTGAGAATTGCCAAAGCTTATCTCAGTTTAATCTCAGATATATGAATCTTAACGAAGCAAAGACTGTTTCACCTTGCTGATGGAAACTGAAATGAAATGAAATGATTATAAAACAATTTTCAGGTAGGCAACATCATGCCAACTAAATGCATCTTATGAAAAGCTAAAATATTTATACCTAAATATACTTTGTATAGCTGCTCTTGTTTTGCCTTCATGCAGGTTCAGAGATGTCTTGTCCTTGAACATTAAAATCATAGAAATACCACAACAGGAAAAGTGAAAACCACACATGAAACTTTATTTGAACTACCTGGATGACAACGAATCTTTACTAGGAGACCACACACTGACATGTGCAGACACACAGAGAGGAATGCTCTGTGCCCAAGCTGGCTAACCTGCAAATGAGTGGAGAGGGAGCTCGAAGCTGCTGCCCATGCTCTGCTGAGGAGCACACAGCACACGTAATACAGCAGGAGATGGGAACCACAAGTTGTACGACATAAAAAAGCTTACCTACAAGATGGTTCCCATCACTGAAAAAAAAAAATTATGTTAAAACACCTCCTAAACATATTTCTTTGCAAAAATATTAATCTCACTGCTTTTTTGGAAAAAATACCCTAATAGAGGGGAAAAACAAAACAAAACAAACCCCAAACAATCAAGGCAGTTAAACAGCCACAAAAGAGAAATGGAAATGTTTATGGAATGAAATTCAATTTATCACTGACCTTCGTCTGAATGAAACATCAGGAAATTTTGCTGGCTTTGGTACTGCCAGCAAAAGGTGATTTAAAAAGTTTGGTGGTTTATATGAAATATTCATATTTGGATATGTCAGTGTCTTATCTTGCTCCAAAAGTGTACCTGGTGCTTCCCATAATAGAATTGTCTATTTCTCCACTTGCATAGCTGTGTTTTTTCACGTTTTGTTGGGTTTTTTTTAGAGTTTCACATAATTATGATTCACAAAAATTTGCAAGTAACCTCTCATTCTGAGAGTTAACACTGAACAGATTTTTTAACAAAAATAGTTTTATTCAGTTTTGCCTAATCTACCAAAACCCTCAATTTTTGAAATAAATAACTTACGCTGGAGCAGTGTAATTGGAGCACATTTGAAGCTTATTACCTTTCCCAACAGTTAGTCCATGTTATAGATATAAAAGCGTTTTTATAAACAGACATACTTTTTCATAACTTTTACCAAAAAAAGAAAGGTGAATTCAGGTACTGAAAACGTTAGGCCTGTATTTTTCATGGAAATGCTTAATTAAGCCTAAATTCAGAGATTCTGTGCATACTTTCAAGAGGTACTTAGCATCCAAAAGTCAAACTGTGACCATGAATTAGGTGCTTGGTGCCTGTGGAGACCAAATACAGCAATTCAAACTGGAATGTACAAAGTTGAAGACTGCCTTTCGAAATGCTAGACTTCATGCACCTTTGCTACAAGAAGGCACCGTGAAAGACGAAGGAATATAGTCCATTCCTCCTCATCTCCCTGGCCCATCACCCTTGGCAGCAGATCATACACATCTATTACCAACAGCTCTTGCTGAAGAGGAGGAGATGAAGACAGGACTTAGCTGTGTGTGTGCTTCAAGTACCAAAAGGGGATTCTTGCTTCCTGTCTACAAAAGAATCCCTCTGATTTTCATGCAGCTACCGAATTAAATTTCACTGCACATATTAAATTTTTGGATGTCTAGCCATTTTATGCTCAGTCCCAAATCAAAAGAGCACACATTCATAAATGACCCTTTCACTAAAAGAAACCAAACCAAAAACTAAGATAAGGTTTGTTGTATGTAAAGATATCCCCCACTCCAGTTGTTTCCTAAGTTCAACCAAGGAGAAGAGATCATGCACATAACTTCTAACCAGGTCACAAACTCTACCTTTCTAATATTTTATTCGTGCACCTTGTAAAGGGATGCACATTATTTCAAGTTCCAAGAGGAGCATCACGCTATGAGCAACAGCTCTTCATCAGTGCTTCAATATTGTGTTGGGATTACTTTATTTTAGGGATGGAGAGACACATCCAATTTCTTCAGTCAGTGAGAAATAACAACATAAAATCAAGTTGTCAATCTCTTGACATACTATTTGCTTTAACTTATACTCAATAGTTCCTTGAGGAGTTGGTGGATAACTCTAGAGGAATTCTCAAATATACTTGTAAGAAGAAAATGCATTGTCCAAAGTCTGAATTAGCCATGCAGAATTTATACATATGTTAGACAATTTTTAATGGTCATGATGTTTTTAGAATATATATACAGAATAACTGTGTGCGAATGTGTGAGATAGTGGATATCTTAAAAAATTACATGAGAATTCATCAAGTGCCGTAGCTCTCTGCTCATTAACCTGGATGTTTAAGTATGCCTGATCCTGTTTCTTGGGATCTTTACAGTCTGAAGTCTTCTTTCAGGCCAGTATTTGTTACATCTGATTCACTAAGATTTAGAAACTCTACCTTGAAATTTTCTTTTTTCTCCCCTAGCTAGAAAATGTTGGGTATCTACAACACACTCAGCACTGCTGAGAAAGACAAGGGCCTTTGCAGAGGCTAAAAGCAGGCTCTGGGCATTGAGCCAGTCTCCAAATGTTCTTTGCCCTGCTAAACTGTGTTTGGATTTGCTGTGAGAGTATACAGTATCTGCATAGGAACTCTGGAAATATCAGGGGCAACCTAATGTAAAAAATAGGAAAGCAGCAGAAGAAACTATTTAAGAGCCATTTTTCCACTTCATTTGCTAACAGAATATGACTTACACATAGATACTGGACCTGGAGTAGCATCCGCCTTTTTGGGTTGGATGCTTGCATTTTATTGCAGAATATTTAATTTTACACTGCACAACATACTTTAAGTTCTTCACGAAAATAAGTCATGATCAAGTCTTGCTGGATGGGGATAGCTGTAAAAATGAATATCATGAGAGATAAAAGCAACTGAGTTAAGAATTAACAGTTGCTTTTTTTCTTCTCTATTATCATACAGAGATTTTGGTGTGACATCACACTCCATGCAAGCACTTGAAAATGTTACTCTTTTGGAGATGTCATGCAAAAAGGCTGAAAAAAGAAAGAGCTTAAGGTTAGTTGACATGAAAAGAGAAACCAGTCTCAGGGTACACATGGGATACAGCAGAGAAAAGAGTTTTTCCTGTAGACATGCTGCCCGGACCAGCACAAGCTGACCAGTGCCAGACCCATGTTGACCCATCAGAGCCAGTTGTGGAGCTGGAGTGTAGGAGGAGAGGGTGAGGGCACTGTGTTTGCTCAGTCCTGAAAAGAGAGAGCTACAGGGAGACCTACCCACTATCTGCTACTGCCTGATGGGAGGGGACACAGACTGTCCTCAAAGGTGCACAGAGAGGGAGGGGAGCATCGACCAGAGCTGCAACATGGGATATTACAGCCTTACACGGAGGAAAAAACTCTTTTTATTTTCAGGGAGGTGAAACACTGAAACAGAAGTCCAAAGGGTTGGCTGGACTTTCATCCTTGGAGATGCTCAAAATTATCCTGTGCATGACCCTGAGCAACCTGATCAGATGGGACTCAGGTTGGTCAGCAGGATGGACTACGTGACCTCTGCAAGTCCCCTCCAACCTATACGATTCTCTGATCTCATCTTGCTACCTCTGTTTCAGTGGTGCCAAAAATCAGTGTTTCTTTGTCTCACCCTCTCCTCAGCAGCAGATGATCCAGACATGGAAGAATGGAAGACAGAGTAACAAATAAGTGTTTAAATTCATGTTTAAATTCATCACCATCTATATCCACCTCTTTCCATTTCTCCTTTTCTCCATGCTTGAAAGACTGGAATATTTGCTCCTCAGTATGCACCGGGCATTTCCTCTGCTCTTCTGCTTTTTGCATCTCTCAGTGATTTACTTGCCAACAGCACACAAAATAGGACGACTTAAGAAAATCAAGAAAACATGAGCATGAGAACAAGAACTATGTAGAGGAAGAAAAGCATCATCTCTTCCTTTTTAGCAGCAGGCACCTGTAACTTATTCAGCAAGGCAGCGACTTAACAGGCAGTGCTGTGCAGGACTGCTTTGTGTACAGCATTAAGGAATCAGTTCAGGAAAGGGGGTGAGAAGGATAAAAAGCTGCTAATACCGGTGTTTAACTGTCAGTAGAGGCTAAACAGAGGGCTGAAGGGCTGTACCATTCTGTGCACTCTGTGCTGTCATGCTGAAGACATGCCCCAAATTCCCTGTATTGGTGATAACAGGTATGCAGGGACACACAAGGGCACACATGATATGCTGGGACAACATCAAGTGACAGGTCTAACAAATACTGCTATTTAGAAACTGTTGAACCCAAGGAGATGTTCTGATGCCCCAAAACATGTACTAGGCAGGGAAATTGCCAAGGGTATTCCATAAAGTTCTGTGGTATGTATCACATGGACTGAACTAGCCAGTTCAATAATAATGACGTGATCAGCTCCTTGCAGCTCACAGAGGATCACATTGAGGCAGAACTGTGCAATGATTTTGTCAAAAGAAAATAGAAGATATGCAAGCAATATTGAGGTAGGCTGTTTGACTCTCTCCAGTGTTTCTGTCAAGAGTATAAGCAAGAACATACCGATATTTGCAGTGATACAACTCAGTACCAGTATTCCCAGCAGACACTGAGCAACAGAGATCACTGAATTAATTTCTTCTGTTTAGTGAAAGTAAATAATAGCATTATTAGAGACTGACACAGGACAAACAAACTGAAGCAACTCAGCAAACCCCCACAAAACCTGAGTAATTAAACTCGCGTTTTTCACAGCAAGGATGCCTGGAATCTCAACGTTGCAAAACATGTGACTCTCTTCCCCCATTCAATTTTCCTTAAATCAGCTCTTTTTCTTCACTATCCCAACCAAACACAAACTACATTTTGAAAGGATCCATTTTAAGAGATAAGCACAACTCCATAATGAAGCTACTGAAATCAAAGCCCAACCCTCTGGAACTTTGTCACATGGCTCCTGGGAAATGCTGCTGGGAGTCATTAAAGAAGCGAGTAGTCAGTGGCTTCTCATCTTAAAGATGTTCAGTGCAAGACTCAGAGCCTGGATTCACAGCTATCTTATCTGTTAGTTACTTATGCACAGAAGCAAACTTTGCAATGGTAATATCAATGTGCTCACCACCAGTGAATTTCCAGATGGCTTTGCACTGCATATGTTGTCCACAGTGGATGTAAGCCATGATACTACAAATGTGGTTTAAGGTTGGTGAGGTTTCCAGCCAGTGTCTCTGCACTGCCAACAATCTCTTCTTCAGTTCATTTTCTCATCTTACTGTCTATGCTGTCATTATCCAATCTGACTATTACACCAGCATACGAGGAACCCGCTGCAAAGGAGTACTTATGAGGGTGGAAATGTTTGACTTTAAATATGAAAGAATAAATGCATACAGCTCCCACCTCTGCATCTTTGTTTTCACGATCCAAGCATTATTAACAACTCTTTTGATAAGGAAACTATTATTGTTTTTACACAATAAGAGGTGGTGCTAAGGATTAATAATATATATATGTAATGTTTATTAATTTCATAATGAACAACTTATTTACACTTATAACCTATACCTCAGCTACAAAGAGCACAGCTGCCCTCCACTAGTCACCACTAGTCACCACAGTCACAGCTTTCATCCTACAATCCCTGCACCAAAACTCACGGTAAAGAAAAGCACTCCCAATGTAAACTGCACCACTTCCAAATCGCTGCTTTGTGAGTTATGGGAATGCCATAGCAGGCACAATGCATTAACTGCCAAACACTACACCTATCCCGAATTCTCCTTCGGCGAACAGCATACCTGGTGGGACCAAGCACCAGAGCAGCAATAGGTGAGGGGCAGCCAAAGCACTGTCTGCCCCTTCCAGCCCTTTCGGCTGGCCAAGATGCGGGTGGATGGCTCACCTGTTGGATGAAAGCAGCTTAGGAGTAGGATCACCCTGGGAAGGGGCTGTGTTACAACAGCTCTCAGCACAGCCGACCACTGTAGCGCTTGCTTTGCAGAGGTGCTCGCTGCTGTGACAAACTCTGGAGGAAGTCCTGGGAAGCAGGAGTGGAGAGAGGCAGGACACCCCAGCCCAGACCAGCGGAAGCAGAGGGCACTGTTTGCACTGCAGGTCAGCTCCTGTTCCCTGTCTGACGATAGCAAATCTCTTTGTCACTTGGCAGTTCTGGGAACAGAATACTGTCCTGTGAAATTACAATGCTGTTTTAATGCTACCATTATTAGCACTGCCTTCAGACAATAAAATGTTCTGTCGCAGTCGCCGTGGGCTCGCAGCAGTGAATACACACTGAGTCACCCTACATTAACTTAAATAGCACAACTGTGTGAACACATGTTCTTCAGTTAAATCTACACATACTCAAAAGTAAAAATAAGCAGATCTCCAAGGAAGAACTCACTTTTTCTACACAATGCAAAAGCACCCTCGCTGTGTGCTTCCACAAACTCAACAAACATGTGGCAAAAGGCTTAGTAAGACTATTCCTATTTTCTGATTTGGTAGTAGATGAGTACACAAAACCACCCCCAAAGGGTTATGTAATTAAAAAATGTGTGTGCCTAAACCTAGCTTTATCTATCCCTGGACCTTAACAACACAGGCAGAGGTGGTATGAACAAGCAGCCACTGTGCACCATGATGCCAACACAGAGCAGCCTCCATTCTCCTCCTTTCCCTTCAAGTCAGAACAGCACCTCTCAAGAAGAATGCTCAGATGCTTTCTCACTATCTGTAATAACATACCCCTCACATTATGCTCAACCCCATTCAGAGCAGGAGATACCCAGAAGATCTCAAGGTGGAACACAGGGACAGCCTACTGTCCAGACATTCACTCTTATCACAGGACTTGCTGTGCTGCCAATCCACCACGCACTGCTGATACCAATGCACATAAAACCAAAGCAAACAACTGATGTGTTCAGACTTGTCTGTGCTTCTGCCCCTTAACTAAACCATCACTAGGAATAAACTGCATAAAGCAAGAGATTCCGTACTTTGAAATGAAACTACAGAAGGCACAGAGAGTTAAAACGAGCACACTACTTTTTAATTTTTTTTTTGTTTTACACCTCTGAAACCATCCAGCACAGTCCTCCTCACACCAAAGCTGCACAGCTGCCTGCAGGCACATTATTTTACACTTCCTAAAACAAAACCTCCTACGTCTAACAGCTCTAACAAACAATCAGATACACTCCAACCAGGTATCGTCATTTTAAAAGGATTTTGCTGTTGTGCACACCCAAAATACTGGGTACTTGAACAACTGTCCTGCCTGATAGAGCATGACTTCAGTATGATATGAATTCAAGGGATGCAAATTGAGGCAAATAAAGCATTCACACCACCAAAGATACCTTAATTCCCTTTCTCTAAGAGGAGTTCTGATGTGCTCACCTGAAGCTCCTGTCCTTCCCTTACTTCTTGCAGGAACTTCTCTCTCTTCCTGTCCAGTAATTCCTCGTGGACAAGAGCTAGAGAAAGGAAGTCCCCAGCTGCTTGGCAGTTTTAAGCTCAAGTTAGAAAACACGAGTAAACAATACAGCATACAAAAGTGTTCAAGTGAAGATCTAGCTATAGGAAAAATAATACTAATAAAATGCCTTTGCTTTTTTACCACAGAGTAAATCTAAGTGGGACATAGTTTCACAGCTCCCCTGAGCTTTCAATCTCTCCCTCTCCACCTCAAAGCAAGAGTGTCTAACCTAAAGAAAAGCTACTTTCTTGCCTAACTGTGAGGAAAGCTGTGGATCATAGCTTCTCACATATCCAGAATGAAGGCAATACTTAAAAATCTGAAGAAACAGATTTTTTTACCCCCATATTGGAATCCTTAATTTCTGCGACTGCCTGTACAGAACAATGAACAACATTAGACAAACAGCCTTAAGTCTTAAACGTAGTCTTAAACTCCACTTAAGCCCCGTTTTGGAGCTGGCTGGGAGGAGCTGGCAGCTGGCCACCTCACTAGGGACCACGGTGACAAGACACACTATATTTTGGAGCTGCTTTTACCCTGCACTGATTTCCCCTTTTATCCCTGGCAGGTCTCTTGTGCACCTGTGCAATGCAAGCCTGGTTATCTCTGCCAGCCCAAAAGAGCACAGCTCAGCCCACAGGGTCCCTCCCAGTGGCTGAATTACAGACAAAACAACAGCGTGCCCTTGTCCAAAACATACACTGTGTGCCGCAGGTTTTGTGACTGCTGGAGCTCCCTTGGGCCCCCACGGCAGTTTATGTGGTGGGCAGTGTCGACAGCTTCCCCAGTTCTCTCTTCTTCACCCAACAGCAACAAAATGCAACATGCCCTGTGCATGGAAACCAGCTGGAACAGCAATGCCAGAGATACTTGGGACACCACAACCTGGTGAAGAAGGGTAGCATGCTACTGTCACCAAACACTGATGAAAGCTTATCATACTCACAAAGGAAACTAATGACTTCAAGCCTACAGACACAGGGGGAGAGTAGGGATGAGAGAAATTTGTAGGTGTTTGCTCCCAGGTCCCTCCTGCCCTTAAGTTTATTGCTCTTGCACAGATTTCCTTCCCTCAGATGAGGCCATTGAAAGCCTTGCAGGTCATGGGTGGGCTGGTGTTACCCTTGCATGTGACAATCCACTCCTTCCAGATTAGACAAGGGAGACAGAAACAACTACTCCAGTACCGAACAAAACTAGCATAAATTACAAAGTCACAGGGGGATTGAGGGATATGTTAACAGTATTCCTGAGCTAAAGTTTTCTCTGTTCTCACATCACTACCACGAAGGGAAGGGAGCAAGGTTTCTGGGGCAGGTTGTTATGGCAGCCCTGCACTGCCTTGCACCAAGATTGCCTAAATGGCAAAGTGCAGCACGTCCGGCTGAGGGCTAGCTCCTCCTGTCAGCCACTGCTGCTTATGTGGAATCAAGATGGATATTTTTACTCACATTTCCTAACTGTTGGCATTTTCATAGTAGTTGTCAAGCAGATGAATCCTTCAAACAATACCATGCAAAAACGACATAAACCTTCAAAATTTCAGGTCAGACAATTTGCTCTCCGGCTTAACAACCCAGATGTTTCAAACAAGGAGAGATGTGCAGTGCACAGGGGTAGTCTTCTAGAAAAGCTGACTTTCTGGGGCTTACAGCTTATCCTCTGTAGCTCCTGGAAGGCTTATACTTCAACAATGTGAAAACGTTATCACTTATTATTACACTATATTTCATGCTCAATATTTATGCCCTTTTCTCCAGTGCCAAAAGCGCATGTTGATACCTTAAACTTTACCGTGCAAATGCAAGACTACTATTTTTGGGATGCCTTTTTATTTTTTTCCTTTTCTTTCTTCCCCCTCCTCCCTCAGACATGAAGGTAAGCTTAAGATTTATTCAAAAATCCAGGAGCAATGCAATCTTGGTGAAAAAACATCTAAGATGACAAAACACCCTGAGCATTAAAATATATTAAAAACACCGAATTTTTTATTTCACACATTCAATCCTAGAGTGATTTTTATTAGCCTACAGAACATTAAAGCCTTGTAAAGTCAGATTTACAACAGAACTTGAAACAGCCCCATCTATAGCCTATGAAGTGCTGTTATAACACAAATTCTAAGTGTCAAACTTTAGTGAATTATGTAACTCAGCACTTCCCCTCTTTTTTAGCTGTAATCTTATATGAAAAGCAGCTACCACAAAAACTGCCTGACCTTGTGCTGTAAATATCTTGTTATTTTATTTATTTTACAGCTGTCATGAAAGTAAAAGTGACAAACCATGCATTAAATTGCTGATTTTGTGAACCTTTTTGAAAGCTTGAATTTCATTATGAGTTCTGGATTAAAATACATGGATAAAAGCAAAGGGATAAGATAAAATAGGAATGAGTAGGTAGATCAAAAAAATCAGGTTTTTAAGCTTTGTATTGTAAAATGTATGGGAGGCAATAGTCAACAAGACATATCTGTCAAAGCCACCAATTTGGGCAGTATTTAAAAGAAAGAACTGCATATTTCTTCTTGTTAGATTCTCTTAGTTTCTTGCAATTGCTCCAGGACTTCAGCACAAACACAGAATATTCTAATTTTTGGGCACAATCTTTGGGTAAATATTTTTTGTTTTCTTCTCAGTAGCTAAAAATAAAATTTAACAAGTATGAACATTTACCTAATTTCCAAAGTTCACAAAGTGAACAACTACTGCTCTTTCTGAAGAAATTTATGTCAGTAAATATGCAAGATCTACATGCATACGTGCATTTCTCTTGAAGTGCACAGAAACGCAATAACTTGGAGTAAAAACCACACAAATCTGCTAAATAAATCTGTAAGTGCTACATTTTCACAGTGAAGTACCACATTCTATCAGTGTTACACCTTTTTCATGTGATGTCATGCATGCACTGAAAAGATAAATACATACCATGCTGCTAGTGAAAACTTCTATACAAGACCACGATCTTTTTTTACATTACCTTACTGATCCTTACGAAACTGCTTTTCTTCCCCACTTGAATTCAGTTAAATTCTTTCATTCATCACCAGTAGAAAACAAGTAACTGAAATGTCAAATGTCACCATTAATACCAGTGTTGCAGGAAAAAGCTTAAAACCTGAAGAGATAATTAGGATTATAGAATCATTAAGGTTAGAAAAGGCCTCTAAGATCATTGAGCCCAACCTTTAACCACCACGTTCATCACTAAAGCTGTAACCCCACGTGCTACATCCACACACCACACTTCCAGGAACGGTGATTCCACCACTGCCCTGGGCAGCCTGCTCCAATGCTTGACCATCCTTTCAGTGAAGAAACTTTCCTAATATCCAGTCTAAAACCCCAGGGAGTCAACTTGGGGCTGTTTCTTCTTGTCTTGTTACCTGGAAGAAGAGACTGACCCCCAGCTCATTACAGGTAATTGTAGAGAGCAATGAGGTCTCCCCATGAGTCTCCTTTTCTCCAGGCTAAACACTCCCAGCTCCCTCAGTTCCTGCTCATCCCATTGTGGCTCCAGACCCTTCACCAGCTCCATTTCCCTTCTCTGGATACACTAATTGGAAAGACACTTTTTTAATATTACTTAGATATATGTAGGTGTGTGTGTGTTTATAGTATTTATTTATATATTTTATTCTGAATGCCAGAAAAATCATTGCTTTCCTGCCCAGCATACTTCTCCGTCTCCTGCAGAGAAGGATGAAGATCCTAAGCAAAATGTCATTATTTATAATACAAAATATTTTATAAAGAGTAAACAGAATCTACCTCATGGATGGGGGAGATAAGAGTAAGTGGAAAATGTCAGAAATACTGTCAGAGAGTGAACCTATTCATTAAAGAAGTTATTTAGTTCCTAGACTAAAATACCAAAGAAGAAAAATAATAGATGATCACCATCCCCCCAGATCACTCAGATTTGGAGAGAGGAGAAAAAAGAATCACTTCTAGACTACCAAAAACTACAGGATAACAAATGTAGTCATCACATCTTGCGAAAACTTTTCATATTTTCCTCATGATGCAAATAAAAGCTCCTTCTCCCCCTACAAAACCTTCTCTTTCAAGACATTTTCTGGATTAGCTCCAGGGGAAGGGAGAAGCACAGATGAGCTAAAACAAGTAACCCAACTTATCAAACACACTGCAAGGCTGGATGCATATGGAAATGAAATATATTCACAAGCAGATAGACTAGATATGTCAGTATGTTTTTGCCATCTCTGATATAAAAATAGGCATCAGCAAAAACCCAGTATAAATTCTTGCAAGCCCCTGCAGGAACTCTGCTGTTTTCCTCTGGATTGTTCAACCAGCACAACCACCCAGAAACTCCTCATAATTAAGGAAAAAAAAAAAAGGATGGGAGGGGATCCACCCCAAACCCTCTCTCCTGTCATGTTCAAAACCCCTACCAAAACCCCCAAAATTCATCACATTAGTTGTAAGAAGTACTCCTGGGTCATCACCACTGACCCAGGGTTTGTCCCTTGTCCAAGAGGGAATTACAGGATTCCCTTCCTGTGATACTGGTGCCATCACTGGGGGTCAGAAAAGAAGTCAGGAGCATTCAGTGGCCTAGAAGCAAACAACAACAAAAAAAGTATCTGCTTTTAACAGCAAAAGCAATGCAAGGCATGCTCCTACAAGCTTCACCCTACTGAGGAAAACCTCCCTGGCTTTTTCTGTTCTGTGCTTTTCTGTGAGCAGGCATCACAACCGGCATGTGCGGGGGCTGATGCCAAGCGCTCCTCAAACCCACACTCCCACATCTTGGATGTGTGTGCCCGTGCTCACGCACGCATAAAAGACAGTGGCAAACTGTGCCAGCCGTGACCTGAAGGAAGCACCAAGCACAGTCGGCCACCCTCCAAATCAATTTATGCAGACTGCACAGATGCTCTCCTCCAGCACCAGTGTGGGCAATGGCAACACACACAATGAAAATGGAGCTCTCCTAAAAAAATTAAAACAAAAATAAATTTAAAAAGGGAATTAGAAATGTTTTGCCTTCAGGCAGCTCTTGGTTTCTCCTCCCACCCAAAAAAAGCTAATGTGTTGCTTTTGTAAGCTATTATTAATTCCTATATACATAAATATGGCAATTTCATGCCTGTTCTAGAAAACTAACAAATTGAACTGCCAAAACACACCCCATTGTATGACCAAAATGCAGTATCTTGTGCTTCAATCAAGCTTCTCAATTATAACTTGTCTTTTTCTGCATTTCTTCCTCTTGCTTTCTCTTTTTCCTTCCATTTTGCCCCAGATTTCCAAACTCCAAATTTTAGTAGATTAAATTGGTGGAAATCTTGCTCCTGAACAAAATCACTTCTTGGTCTGCAACTGCAGCAGACAGACAGGCTGCAGCCTGAGGATGCTGGATCAAGCCATGGAGCATGAAGCATTTCAAATTTAGGTCACTTGTGCTGCTCTGACCCCCGTGAACAGCGACGGCATGTTTTTTCACACTTGACTGTTTTCCTGCTGACCTGCGTCTCGAACAAGACAACAAGTCCCAATGCAATTTAAAGAACAAGGTCAGCACAGGAGATATTGAATGCTAAGTATGCTAGGAAAGGAGCAAAGTGGCTGGGAAGAAGAATTCATCTTCTCAAAGTTTACTGATGGAGACTGAAGGTGCGAACACTGAAGCTGCACGAACACACATCCTTTGGCCGTGTTTGCCGCCTGCATGCCGGGGATCCAAAGGGGGGACGGATAGCAGGCAGAAACTGTCACCATGTGAGGCAAAGCGGAGCTGAGCCAGCAGCACACACGATAAGAATTATCTCTGCTGGAGGCTGCTCGCTGCCGTGCCAGCACCTCGACTCAGCGCTGACAAATGCTGGGGGGAAGCTGGCGCCATGGCCAGAGCCCACTAAAGATAAATACGGCACCTCGGGCGCTGAGGCTGTCAAACCAGCAGAGTACCCACCTTGCTGCAAATGAGCCAGCCCTGCCACATTCAAGAGAGTAAAACTCCTTGAGGAAGTAGCTGCTTGCTGCAGGAAGGTGGGGAAAATGTAGCCAGATCCCATGGTAGTGGAAGGGGAAAGGGAGAAAGCCCCAACTCTCTTCCCTTGGGGCTCTGCTATTCACTGGAGGGTTGGAGCAGGAGGCAGGGCAAGCTCCAACTGCTCCTTTGCAACAACACCTACTCAAACTGCTTTCTAGCTGTTGGACTCAACATTTGTGGTTTTTCTCCTGCAGTTCTTAAAAAAAAAAAAAAAAGAAAAAAAAGAAAAGAGATTATACACTTTGCAAAACACAACTGTTTATACAGAAGAATGGTTCCTGCACAACTGTGCTGTTTAACTACAAGTGAATGCAGAGGGGAAAAGCTTAATGGACAGCAACATAAGGTATTTTAGCTTGCCCCTAACTCTCATCCTGGTTCAAAATTCCAAGCACTCCCCCGTGGACATCCTCAAGCACAAGCAGCATGGGCAGTCCAAAGGAAGGTAACCTAGAAGGAATTTTGCCCACTGGCTATAGGCTTAGCCAAAAATTAACAGAGGGATCAACCAGAGAAGCAACATCTACTGAATACACACTGGCAAATAAAGCAGCCAAGCTTGTCACTGGGCATTGCAAAAGATTCCCAAAGGGGAAAACCAATCTGGACAGGCTCTAGTAGGAGGAGGAACTTTTTTTTTAATGAGTTTTGGATTTAAATGCATGGGTTAGTGATGTTTTACCCAGAGGATGAAACAGTGTGGCTAGCAAGACTAGAGCAGTGATCTCTGTACTTGGCACTAGTGAGGCTGAATCTCAAATCCTGTGTCCAGTCTTGGGCTCTTCACTACAAGAAAGACACTGAGGTGTTGGAGTGTGTCCAGAGAAGGGCAAAGGAGCTGGTGAAGGGTCTGGAGCACAAGTATTATGAGGAGCAGCTGAGGGAGCTGGAGTTGTCAATCTTGGAGAAAAGGAAGCTCAGGGTAGACCTTATCACTCTCTACAGCTGCCTGAAAGGATCTTGTAGCGAGGTGGGGTCAGCCTCTTCTCCCAGCTAACAAGCAATAGCATAAGAGCAAATGGCCTCAAGTTGTGCCATAGAAGGTCTAGACTGGATGTTAGGAAAATCTTTTTCATGAAAACCACTGGAGCAGGCTGCCTTGTGAAAAGGTTGAGTCACCATTCCTGGAGGTATGTAAAATATGTGGAAATGTGGCGCTTAGGGACATGATTTAATGGTGGCCTTGGCAGTGCTGGGTTAAGGGTTGAATTTGGTGACACTGTATGTCCTTTCCAACCTAAACAATTATTTGATTCTCAGTTTTAAAGAATAGAATAAGGAGATATGCCAGAACAGATCCAGCTTGGGAAAAAAAACCTCAGACTTTACGGAGATGGAGATAGGTTACATCAAAGAGCTGAGAATATAAAGGGAAGAAAAGTCAGTATCATCTCTATATTATGACAACAGAAAGCAGATCTGTCATAGTAAGTAAAGTTCATATTGTCTAATTTATTTAATAGGTTTTCAGAAAAACAGCAAAGTTCATTCATAGGGTACAATTTTTTTTCACTTGTGAGAGATTTGCAGGAGAATCAGAGACAGGCAGTGTTCTTATAATTTTCACACATATAAAACACTAATAACCAATTAGCAATTACAGACGTTAGGAAAAGGGGCTGATCCTTTCTCCAGTCTTTCTAATTGAAGACTATTCTCTACCATCTCTTAGGTAATGGCATGTAAGATCCAGTACTAGAGACCACAGGTGGTAGAGCCTTTTCCCAGTTTCTGTAGAAGAGCATTCTCTGGATTTATGCATCTACAAAATGAGTACTTTTACATTTTTCTCTGTTAATTTCTGATTCTTGTTACACGACCTACATTGAAAGCTTCTTTTGTACTCCAAGTTTATTTTGCCTTCAATTTTATTTCTCACATTTGTGCTTTTCTTTCCTGAAATACTTCAAATATTGTTAATAATATCCCCCAAGGTATAAAGCATCTACAACCAACTGCCTAGATGAGGTGTCCACACAAGAGAAACACAGAGTTTGTTGCAATGCCAACCAACATCAACAGGGATCCAACTACAGTGGGGTCAGAATCAGACCTTCAGAGCCACTACTCCTCCCTGCAATTGGGCATCTTTATATGGCCAACCGTTGTGAGGCTCCCTCTCATTGTATTTCAGACTCTTGCTGGTATCATTCCCAAGTATTTTATGGCATTACCCTTTTTGAAGTCTCTCCACAACATGCAACAGTTTCATTTGGGATTAACGTCTGTAAAGTTAATTGCAGCTTTGCATTTTGTTTTATGTTTCTGACCTCTTTAGGTTCTTTTGAACTTTGAATATTTGTCCAGACATGTACTTTCAGCTCTTCATAATTCGAATGTCATTCATACAGCATCTGAATCCCCTTCATATTATCCATTTAGTTTAGAAAGGACAAAAATGAAGCCTCTTGGAGAGGCAAAGCAGGACAAAGTTTTCGAAGAAATGCACAGATAAATCCTGTTTTATCACACTCCCCATCAGATAATTTTGCTGAAGCAATTTTGATTGGAAGTCCTAAAATACTGGCAGAAATGAAACAGAACCTCTTTTGAAGGAAAAAAACCCCAACAACCCAGAATTAAAGTTATATAAGCTTAGACTGATTTCTTCAATAAAGCAATGGGAAGCTGCAAACTGAGGAGAAAACAGACCCATGGATCAGAGATTATATTGCTGTATTAGAGAAAAAGAGACACGACAGAGATGCCCACCTATGGACAATACTAAATAACAATGCTGCTTAAAAAGTAAGATATTGCAGAAAATAAAGTTACAGAGTTACAGCTAGGTTATTTTTAGCACCTGAGGAGTTTTTTTATTTGCTAGTCTAAGAACAACAGTGCCTCTGCAAACAAAACACAGGAAGTCGGGGAAGAAAAAGAAACAGTTTGTACTGAAGACTTGAGTTTGGAAATGGACGAAAATTTCAATAACTTTTCTGCAGTAGACAAATATAGAAAAGAAAGGTGATATAGGGACCATATGGCGTGTTAATTCCAGTTGCGACAAGAGCTCTGTTGTCTGTCTATCCCTTTGCTAGACCGTGAGAAAATGTGCAACTTGTGTCACTGACACCAGGAGCAAAGCCCACTCTCATCAGGCATGGCAAATATTAATGTATAGGTAAATAAAAGCTTGGAACTGGGAACAAAAATCGAATGGCCAGCCCTGCAAGCCATCTCTTTCCTGATGGGGAGCATTGCTGTGTGCACAAAGAAGTAACAACTTCCTAGGTGTTCACGGCAGCTAGGATAAACCAAACAAAAATAACCCGGGAGCGAGGAGGAAACATGCAGCTTTTGAAAAAGAGTATACAACAAAAAAAAAATTATCCGTACAACACGCTTGGAAAAGAAGCCTGAAACACTCTCCTATAAATCCTACCAGTCTGTACCGCACTAGCACAAAACTTAAGTGTCAAACAGGACACTGGCATAGGCGCTGTGGGTAAGAGCACCCCACCTTTGTGGGAAGAGACAGCCCCAAGAGCTGGGTGGTGAAGCACCCATGTATTCCTTCCAGGTGAAGGAATGAGAAGAGGACAGGACTGTCCTGTACTGCCAGTCCACAAACTGGCCCACAAACAGCCTGCATCAGGATGCTGGAAGTGGGCATTTGGATTTGGGACATGGAAAGAAACAAATCAGCCTCTGCTTTCACATTCTGTACCCCAGCATTGCAGTGGGTGGCTGCTGCTGTTGGAGGCAGACCTTGGGTTTGTCTCCATGCCTTAGTCTCCTCATCTGGCAGGCAGGCAAACAGTACACTTAGAGAAAACAAAACAAGACAAACAAACAAAATAACCAACCCCCCAAAAACCAAAAAACCTCCCAAACCGAAAAACACAACCCAAACAAAAAACCCTAAACCAAACCCAACGACTCAACACAGAAATAGAAGAAAAAAAGAAGGAAACCACCAACACCATCTCCCCCCACCAGCCCTCTGAAATCAATTAGATTATGGCTATAAAAAAATCACCCTAATCTATTTCAAGCTTGAAAAACTATAGGATACTGATTGTCTAGCAACTGGAAATGAGAAAAGCCTCTCAGACATCTAGAAAAAAACATTGAGTAGCAAAGGGAGATGGAACTGGACAAACTACACATAGTGCTCAGGCAGGACATAAATTGTTAAACTAACTTTCATCAAAATGCATTTTTGGTAGGTAAATCCAGATAGACCTACAATTTTTTTATCTCTAGATAATTCCCCAATGTCATTGCTGCTGCTACTGAGCTATAAGGAGCAAAGCACATGAAAAAGGAAATTGTTCTTGCTAGGTAATGCAATTCAAACTCTAAATATTTATTTACTCTTGCAGGGGAAAGGGAGCAGCTGAAGCACAGCTGGGATAACTCAGCAGCATGAGCTGCCACACGCTCCCCCACACCATGGCCTCTGGCTGGGCCAGGAGGCTGCAGGGGAAGGGGGAGCAGAGCCAGGCTGGAACACACAGCTGTGGTCCCAGCACCTCCAGCTTCCACTCTCCACCCAGCATGTAAACTCAGCCTTAAGACATGATCCACCTTTACCCATACTGATGAGAGATGGATGGATTCCCACCCACCCCATCCCCAGCAGTGCTCCTCTCCGTGCTATGTCTAGCATCAGTGTCCCTGGAAGGGTCCCATGGATGTGTGCCACAACCTCACCTCAAGATCTGGTCAGGAGCCTATTCCAGACTGAGACCAGCTTCCTTAGGTACTGTTCCAGCACTGGTAAGTTACCTCTCTGACCTAAAATGAGGCCATTTTGGCCCAGCAGCACATCACCAGGATGCTGAAGACTGTGTGTCTGGGCAGGGTCAGGCTGCCAAGAGAAGAGGCTTGGTAATGAGGATGGGTGGCTGCAGGCACCCTCTGCAATTGAATAAGGCTGCTGGGATCTGTACTCCA
This sequence comes from Eulacestoma nigropectus, assembly GCA_013397775.1. Taxonomy (NCBI): domain Eukaryota; kingdom Metazoa; phylum Chordata; class Aves; order Passeriformes; genus Eulacestoma; species Eulacestoma nigropectus. Next base: position 177,915 of record VZTE01006457.1, on the reverse strand, counting down.
CTGGGAACGTGGCTTTGCCTGCCTCTCGTGTGGCAGCAAGACCTTTCTCTCTCCTCTGAAAAACCCCTGGGTTACACTGGTGCAAGTGCTTGTAGGGGGACAGCAAAATCAAGATAAAGAATTGATCCAGGATAAAAATAATGTCATCTCCTCAAAAGGAGGTAGGGAAGAAAGGGAGGAAAAGCATCGTTCGTAGCCTGGCTCAATTGTGAGTGCATTTATAATTGTGAGAAGCATGCATGATTTCCTTCAGCTTTGTTCAGTTTTTCTTTAAAAATCTTAATTTTAACTACTTTAGTTAACGCATATGACATGCCCTGTTCACAGCACTGGTTACTCATTATAAATTCATACCTGCACAGCACTAATCATGATGGGAAAGCTTGAAATCCTGGCACGAACGCAGCACTGCCTTGTTTTGGTTAGGGGTGTTTCTCCCCTCGAGCTGCAGAGGAGCCCTGCACACGGGAACACTCGCTGCATGTTCAGATGAGAAGATACAGCAGCCCTCAGACACACGCTGAAGTTGTTCTGCTTCGGAGTCAACACCCTCAAAGGCTGGTATGGCACATGAAACATCTCCGTAGTGCAGAGACACCTGAGCATCTGTCAGCTGCATTCTGCTCACAGATTTAACAGCAATCCTTGTGACCAGAAGGGCTCAAAACGCCTTTTACTTTTTGTTTCTTTTTTTTTTTTTTTTTATAAAAGCTCAGAATCTAAAACACCCTCCTTTTGCCCAAGCTGGTGCTACAACCTATTCCTACCTGTTGATTTCCAGATCTGTCAATTTAGTACCACTTAAAAATTAAGATTAAAACCTACCTCCACTCCCCAAAAAGGATTTAAGAAATTATCGTGAAACAAGAAGTACATCAAGTTGCAACAAAGCAGACTTGGTAAAGGACATTACTGTTCAGTCAACTCTGTTTTATCTGTATTTCTTGATATTCCAATCTTTTTGTCACTTATTTTCAGGCAGAAGCCTTCTTTAGTTAGACTGCAGAATCAGTTCAAGTTAGATCTAATAAATAATGCTTATTTCCCATGCTAAGATTGGTTTTGCTTAACTTAATTGAGTTAGGTAAAGAAGTGACAAATCCAGTTGTCTGCACGTATATATTGATATGAAACAGAAAAAAACATTATATTTTCTACTGTGAGTGAGGAATTGTTGCCAAAAATCCCCTGCAATGAAAAATGCCATAATTTAGCAGCACCCCAGGCATGTACAGGCCTTGCTAATCCCACACAACTCCAGTTTTTGCCAACCTCAGCCAGAAACAAGGGCTCATGGCAGCCTTTGAGGGTGTTAGGAGAACAGGTTCAAGGAATTGAGCCTACGAATATCTCTACCACATAGGAAGTTACTCATGACAGGAAGCGTAACAGGCATGCTCCCTACTGCTGGCAACTCTTTTTGGTGGTTTATAAATTGAGTATCATAGTACTAGTTACACAGCATTTCAACAGAACTATTTTTTTCAAATACACAGAAATGAAATGGCAGTAAACTCACTGGTCCAGCTGACACAATTCAATGCTACTGGAAAAAATCTGTGACCACACACAAGTAAGATGATGCAGGACCTGTTAACATCCAGGACTCGAAGCGCAACTTACAGTCCACATACCAGGAGAATGAAGCACGTACCCCTAATAACAGCCCCTTGTAGCTGGGGGACTAAGCAGCTGCACCTAGCATGGCCTTCACAATGGGACCTCAGGTCCAGTTCCAAGAAGAAAACAAAAGGATATAATAAGAAACACTGTGCAACCATTACGATAAATCTGGTTCAGATATTTTTAAGAGTATAAGCAAATGTGGATCCTAATGGAAATTTTGGAGGGCGGGGGGGAAGTCCACATGTATCTAGAGGGCTCATCCTAAACATTTAGCAGTTACTTTCACAATAAGTTTTTTCATGTTTTGGTATACTAGTGCAATGTTCGTCTTCTCAAAGCTAGCCTGAAGGGTTTCTAAATTAGTATGTCAATGTTACCATTTTAACATAAGGTACTACCAAAATGGACCACTTTTTATACAGCCACTACAATCAAGTTAGCGACCAAGCAAGTTATAAAAACTCTTGTATTTTCAGTTTTGGGGGGTTGGGGGTTTACTGGGCTTTTTCCTTTGTTTGTATTTGGTTCTTTTAACTATTTATGATTATTTTTACTATTCCTATACCTTTCTAAAAATATTATTAAGAATTTGTTTTGTTTATCATGCAGAAATAAACAAACAGAAATAGAATCACCACCACCATCCAAAAGCAGTTTTTAGGACTTGCTAAGGGCAGCTGTAGTTTCAGTTCCCAGACACACAGAGTTTTACACCCCATCTCTAGTTTTACTTTTGCAGACTGCTCTCAAATGGAAGACATTCTTTCCTTGTCACAACACTATTTAAAACACAGAGACACCTCATTCTCAGAGCTTCTTATACACGAGGATCCTGCCCAACATGCTGTCTCTGATACCGTGGGGCATGTTAAATGGCACTGGATGCCCTAAAAGTCAACCTGCCATCCTAGATCAGACAATCTTCAAACTGAGAATACTCAAGTTAAAAATGTTCTCATATAAAGATCAGTGTTCAAAAGACATCATCTTCACGGTCATCACATCCACACAGAGTATCTGTTCTACATTCACACAAATTTGTTAAAAACATGAGTTTCTTTGTATCTCCAAAAGAAACCATCACCCCGAGAACGAATGCTCTCCATACAACCAACCCTCACCAACCAGCGCCTTTGTACAAGGGCTGCTACAGGACCCCATGTGGACAAGGAACCACATCCACCCAGCGAGTTTGCATGCAATGGTCTTTATTCAAACAGCATCAAGTATTTGAATTAAAATCTTGAAGACTTAGTTTTTTTCTATTAAAAGATAGTATCTAATTTTATACTGTTTGTATCATAAGCCTGCTGTAATAACCTCCTTGGGGCATTCCTGTGGTCATGCTGTTTATAAAAACAAAAGTTAAAAAAATATTGAGATTATATTAACCTATTTCTGACTCTTGCTGTGTTGAAATGAAAGAGGAAAATAAAAGTCATTGGTTTATGGTTGTGTCAGTAAGAGCTTGACATATTGGTTTACAATATCACTTGCCAATAGCACTGACATTCTAAGTTGATCTCTCAGTTCAATGATTTGTAAAGTTAGAAATACTTTTGTTATGAAAATTAATAAGAATGTTTACTCCCTTTATTAGTGTGAGAATACGTCAAATATCTAACTTCTCTACTTTTGGTCTGGCTGACTAGTTTTTATTCTTCTAGATGATACTGCCATTTATAGTTGAGAGGTAATGCCTCTGTACTTGCATTTGATTAATCTACTGAAACCACTTACTATAATTTATATTCCTTTCAGAAAGCTGGAGGAAAAAGAAGAAACAGTGTCCAAAGATACTATGCAAATCCTTCCAAAAATACTTATATGAGCCCAAAATTGCTCCTTGTCTTCCTTTGCCACACAAAATGACGGTAAAGGAGAGTGTACCCTGGGATTCCCATTCCACTCCACCCCCAGCTTTCCAAAAAATCACATCTGGAAGATATAAAGGAGAACAACAGTCAAAATATACAATATATATGTGTGTGTAGTGGCATATGTACATGTACATACACACACATACAATCTCTCTATGTATGTATATATGGTGCAACAGTTTAACTCGTGTGATTCCCACTGTGGATGCACTCATTTAGGTATGAGTGACTTTCTGCTGTATGGCTGGAGGTTGGGGAAAGAGCATACCACAATCTTTTCAAAAAACACATATGCATGAATGAGCCGCCAAAGTGAAATTACACATAAAGCTCAAATCATTGTCCACCTTCAGCCTGCCTGACTTCCTAACTTTAAATGGCTGGCTTAACAGAACTGCCCAGTTTGCAACGCACGGCAATGATTTGTGTGTGTGGCTTCCTCTTCTGCTGATTACAGCTTTTAGGCTGTAACTAAAACAAAAGGTGGCTCAGGGGTTTTTCACATACAGCACTGAACACATACCTGAGCAAAAAAGTTAAAAATACCACAATCCTTTTTTATTCCCTAAAATGTACAAAAGCCCTATATCTGCAAGTGTTCCAAATGTCACAAGAAAATCAAGTTCAAAGGCATTAGCAATTGTACATTCCCCTATTATGTTGTAAAAGATGCAGTGTGAAAAATCCTTTAGGATAATCTTCTCCGAATCATTAATTCCCTTCCATTTACATGAGAAAAGAAACACCAGATCTTTTTATGCAGTTTGTCGCAAAAATCACAGCCCGGGGTACTTCTCACTAAACATTGAGGTCTCACAACCTAGACTTTTCCCAACTGTTTTGAAGGACAGATCCTTACTTTAGGATTTTCCCATTTACATCATTAGAGAAAATAATCCTCCCTCACTCCAAAAGTCATAACAGCTGCATCTTAATTGGAAAGAAAAACCAGTAAGGACCAGAACCAACAACTGTTACTGCAAACTAGTGGCTCTGAATGCCAAGCAGCTGCCTTTCTGCCAAAAAACAATACATGACTTGTAAAAGTAAGGTGCTTGAAAACAAATCAAATACCAAAACTAAGCTACTGCCAGTGAGGACATTGTATTTTAGTAATAAAAATGCATGAGACACCAGCCAATTTCAAGCTGCAATCACTTGAACATAATCCTTACATGTAAGACATCATTTACAGGAAATAATTTGAAATACCAACTGCAGAACTTATGACTTAATAGACGGGATGCCAACTGCTAAAACAATTCACGCACCTGGTTGTTTTTATAGTATGTGAACTGATAGGGTGGTGCAAAAATTAAAGTTATTTTTGTTGATGACCACACTGTCCTTTGAGGGTGGAGAGCACTTGTGGATCATCATCAGCAGACCTCTCATGTTATGTCCCTTTGCTGCACAACTGACTGTCTTCATTAAAAGACTGAATTTTTACTGGAAAATTTTGCTGCTTGTCAGAGGAATGTTTAAAATACAGCATCTTCCCTTGTCGAGAGCAGTATTTATGTACATGCAAAAAAAATGAAATTGCTGTGACAGAGTGAAAGAGCTGTGAATTTGCAAGGGGAGCACTGTACAAGCCTGGGCCCTTCTCCATCACCTTTGGCAGTGATGTGTGGAAGGAAGGAGAGGGGCTTCTGGGCAGCCACCCCATAGTGCTCCTCATTCCCCTCTCCTCTACCTGCTGCAAAAACAGTCCGTGGGTAAGGAAAAAAATCCTGTTTTGAAGTGGTTTGCAGTTGCTTAGCAACCACTACCAAACCTTAAGAGATTTCAGTCAATGGACTGGCACACCCACCTCTCAGCATGCTGACAGGTACCTGAGGAATACACCAGCTCAGCCCCAGGATGGCCTCAGCCCCAACAGCAGCATGTCCCTCCCCATCTTTCAAACCTGCTTCCAGCTGCTGCTTTCTTACCCATTCCAAAGCCCCCAGAACCACAAAGAGGCAGAGCAAAGCACCCACGTGCTGGTGGTGAGATCATTTTTAATTGCGAAGATGCCAGCTACACCCTTTCCTCGGTTACCACACACATATAAACCACAACTGCCTTAAAAAGCAATTGAGATTGAAAAGCTGTCCCTGAACTTGCCCTCCTGTGGTAGAGACCAGGTTTTGTCCCAAACCATGCAATGCATAGGCAGTGACCATTACAGGCAATTCCCACACCTGTTGCCAGTTTCGGTAGGAAGCACCAGCCAAATTGCACAAAATTTTCGCCTTTGTGATCACACTCCATTGTCATGCCAAAGGCTTTCAGATTTTAAAACTTTATATATATATAGATAGATATAGATATGTGTTTGTGAGTATACACAGATTTTGATGTGGAACAAGGATTCTTCCACCACTCTTCTGTAAACTGCCACTAGATGCATACAGTCTATATAAATTTGAAAGGCCGATACAAGGGAGCTATGCTGGAAAAAATATTTTCCTTTTTACAGATGCTTCACTCCACAGAAGAGTACATATGCAAGGAAAAAATAAAACACACCACACAGCAGTGCAACAAGTTTAAAGTTATCAGTACAGAAAATGCTGCTAATTAAAAGTAAAAATTTATGCTGGAAATTAAACCATTTGTAACCAGTATAGGAGTTAGGTTCAGAAATAGCTTTCCAAGTACAGCAACACAGCCAACAAACTGAAGCCACATAAAAGCCATGTATCCTTTCCCTTCCACAGCTGGCAGAGGAGAAGGACCACCTCCACCACCCAAGCTGGTTGGAGAAGCCATATCCACACATGCCCGTTTCTCTTCACCAATGGCAATGGCACTGTGGCAACAGGACTGGCTTAGCCCAGTCAAAGAGGCTCCACCCTTGAGGTGAGCTGTCCCAGGGTGAGGGGCTGCAAGGACCATTCAGGGACCCCTGCCTGTTCCAGCTTCCCCCACTGCAGTCTTGGCCAGAGCTGGGAACTGCCCAGCCCCAGTGGTTTTGTGCATTTTCTGTGATCCTTAATGGCAATTGTGAACTTCTCTCATGTGTTACCTTTACACTAAAATAACTTTAACAAAATGTTGCCCCTGTGGTAAACTCAGAAGAAATAGGCTACCATATTTTTAAGACAGAGAAAGGCTCAGTGTCCATTTGAATTTCAAGGTGCATCCTGTTTCCTGTACTTACTTCAATCCTTAAACGAGGAAATTCCTTAATTTTAGTCTGTTCTCTCTGTCCTTTAAACTAGTACCAAGTACTTTTTCAAAACTTATCTGCCCTAAGTTATCACCAGTGACTTTCATTTATGAAAGTATGGTGGTACCAAGTGGACCCCTGTGACTGTATTTCACAAACAACTGACTTGGTACCTGCAAGGGACCTGTTACATTCTTTATGTTTGTAATTCTTAGTATAACAAAAACAAATAATACTTTCTTAATTCTTAAAAAAGGCACTGTTTGCAAATCTCTCCTAAATATCTAGTAGCAGTTAATGTTCAGAAGTTTTTCGATTTCTTTCAACAGTGCCTCAGTGATTTTAATAGCTCTGCACTCCCAAGTGTTTTTACGTGAACACTGGAAATAGAGGTAAAGGCCTCAATAAATAGGTTTGGTGGTGAGTGGTTTTTTTTTTTTTTTTTTCTTTTGGTTGTTGTTCTCTTTTTGTTAACAGAGTGACCTAACAGTAGGATTGCCAATTGCCTCCACTGGGAGCCAGTGCATGCAGCACGGTTTTGAATAATCTAGCAAACAAAACTGGCCTTAAGACTTTCAGACATCTGTTAAAAAACCCTACCACCGAACCTGAAAGGACAACAATAAAACCCCCTCTGGTTTTCCAGAATGCTATTAAACAAAGTTACTTAATTAATGCTTGGAACCATGACATGGATCGGACCATGTCGCTCCCATTTTGTACATGAAGAAAAGCATTCAGTGGAAGAGAATTGCAATAATTATTGCAATTCCTGGCTCTTGAAGGTAGGTTGCATCCCCTCTGACAGGTCACAATGCAATGCTCAAGTCTGCCAAAATGACATGGCTCCCTTTGCTCCTACAGCCACCAGACCTGCACAAATCATTTTGAGAAGCTCCAGAAAACACATATTGAGTTTATTTAGTACATTTCATACCAAATAGCTCCATAACAAGTTGTATTTTATTTCATTATTCTTGAAGATTTCCTTTATCTTGTATTAACATTATACTTTATCTTCCCAGAACAATTTGGTTTTTAACTGATGGTATTTCTCATTGCAGACAAATCCATTCATCTAGAAATGCCACTAGACTAGACTTGTTCTCTGTAATCAGTGACACCCCAGCAAGTTTCTGTTGCATTTCAAGCCTTTGCCTATCGTCTGCACAGAAAAGTCTTCCCAGTAGATATGATTCTGCAGATGCACACTTAGAAACACAAACACAGGTCCTTCTGAAAAGATCTTTTTCTAGGTCTTAATTGAAATGTTACTAATACTCATTTTGCAAGATTGCCTGGTGATACTAGGTAAATTAAAAGAAGACCATAACACAGTGGAGCACACTGAATTTATTTAAACAGTATTAGCTCTTCCCTGGTGGAAAGGATGTAAAACAAAGCACAAAGATTAGTGTTTGAAAGTGTAACAACGAGGTGACTTAGGATGGCATTATGAAGACAAGAAACCAAAAATTTTGGTAATAAATGGAAGATGACAGATAATGCTAGGATATCTTACCAAGAGTTTCAATATTGGGGACAACAGAGAAGCAGGAACCAACAAAAGATGTAAGGACAGGTGATATGATCAAAGCCACAGGCTTTGGGAAATGCTCTTTCAAGCAATATTCAGAATTGATGTAAGTGGGACAAGGCTGCTTTCATCCAGGCTTGAAAAGTGACAACACAGTACTTCAGTAGTAGGATGAGACACACGGATGGCAGATCTCACAGCATGGGCAGATAGAGAAGCTTGCATCTCAGACATGCTACACTGGGAAAATCTTCAAGATACGGGCTTTCCCTGCTTGTGAGGAACTTGGAAGAAACACAAGAGGGGCAGGAAGGACTAGTCAGTTTTTATTCCACTGCTATGGTATGTGGTGATGACTGCTTTTGTTTACATCTCCATTTTTCATTATTATTATTATTATTCTAAAAGATTAACATGTTCAAGACAGGATGAAAAAAGATATCCACATTAATTCAAGTGGATTGCAGAATTTTTACCTTATGGAGAAATTATGAAACTGGTGTAAGCGCTACTTTGTCTGGAAAGATCATCATAAAGGCTCCTTAAGGTGCAAGGCTCTCAGTAGATTAACTTGACAGAAATTGCACTTCCTACACAAGTTAAGTGACCTTTATTGACAAGAAATATTGGGACACTTCAGGGGTTTAAAAGGCTCTGAAAGCAAATTAAAGATTCCAGCTGAGCAGAGGACAACTTAGAAGAGAGATTAATGCTAACCCTGTTTTCATGTACTTAAAAATTATACAGACAAACCCCACATCTATACAGAAATAAAAGTTTTAATCTAACTATACCAAAGGCAACACAAGCATTGAAAACATATGCCGACTATTTAAGGCCTTAGGTTTCAAGGGAGAGTACATTTAAAGGAGTACAAATCACCTCAGGTGACAGGTCATGTGAAATCAGGAAATCCCCCTGGATTCCAAAACTATGCTAAAATCATGCTAGATACAATGGGGACTGAAACAGAATTATGTTTAGTATGGTTTTTCTCTTTGAGAAGGAAAAATGCAATTACTTTTTTTGAGGCTGTATCAGTTCTGCATTCGTAACTGGGCCACCTGACTTCTCCCACAAGTGTAAAAAATTGAAATAAACCCGTAGTAAAAATTAACCTCATCCACCTGTTTCTTAGTTTTAGCAACTTACTTTCTAAATGCAATAAACAATTTCATTTTGAAGACAAACTCAAATGGAGGCCCCAAAGGCATCACCATAGCTGGGTTTCTCTCCCCTTTACAAAAACACTCAGAGCTTCCACATTCGTAGCAGAGCAAGGGCACTGATGCAATAGTGCAAGGTACAGAGTCATGTTTTGATTGGTACCTCTGGCTGAAAGAAACCAAACATTGCAATGAACTCAAGCTATTGCAATGATCTCAAAAAGTCACACCTCTGCCACAGTGGTCCGCACTCGAGTCCCTGGTGCAAGTCTAGCTTTGTGGAACTTGGATTGTTGTTTCATCACCACTGGGCTAGGTGTGACAGGATCCTCCAACTGGCAGGCTTCAGGAAGAAACATCCTAAAAAAGGAGCTCCTCCAACATCTTCACACTTAATGAAAACTCCTTTCCAGCTGTGAGGAAAAGCAGGAAACTCACACCCTGGTACATGTTGAAGGCGCTATTGCTAACCCCATTTTGAATGTCTGACATCAAGTTCCTAAAGAAAACCCAGCAAACTCCGAGTAAACACTTCCTTGGGGAACACCATGTCAATACTCCAAGTAGCTGAACAGGAAATTCTGACAATTCCATTGTCTCTTCCCTGGGGAGTTTGGAAGGGCAGAATGATGCAAGAAAGCGACAGTCAATGCTGACAGCCTGTGCTCGCTCACTGCTGGCAGCGCTGAGCCAACCTCTGACTTGCAGGGCAGCTTCAATTACAGGCAGGTCCCACTTTTACTGAAGAATGTCACATCAAACATTTGAACATTTCCAGATATATCATGAAAAGGAAATGAAAAGCAAGTTTCACACTTTAAAATATGAACAGGACTTTTTCTTCTTGCCTCAGATGGCCCAACAGTTCTTGAAATTGAAAATCACAGCAAACATGAGCATTATGGATTTGAGAAGAAAAGGGGCAGGGGGACAGAGAAAGGAAGGGATGACTAAAAACACACAGGCAAGGAGGTAAAGAAGAGCAGGGAAGGGAGACTGAAGCTGTCAGTGCAAGTCCATTCATTCTTCCTGCATGTTTGTGAAACCTGACAAGACAACTTCACTACCAGTGGATACCTCTAAATGATTTTCAAAAGACAACTGCATTGACCCAAGAAAGCAATCTATTCAAGAATAAAAGGCATAACTGCTAAACTAAAATGAATGGTACAGTTCATAAGGATTAAAGGGTTTTTCAGATTAATTTTTGAAAATTCAACAGCAAAAAAAAAGTTCTACACTTCCTAGTGGCTGTGATTGAAGCTGGTGTGTTAAGCACGGAACTAAGCAAGCTCTCAGAACCAGAGATTGGTTTCTTTCATCTTCAAAACAGATTTCATTATTACTATCGTTATTTTTGCAAGTGCGTTTCTAAGAAGTTATTTCAAAACCTGTGAACAAGCAGGAAAAACTAAACTCCACACTATATATGACTATCAGAAGAGAGAACACGGCATTATTTACTTAAACAAATAAAAATCCAAATGCTTATAGGAACAAAGATAATGGTTTTTTCAACTTTATATATATAAAATCCCAAGTCTGAATGCTCTGTCACTTATCTTGACCAAGATATAAACAAAGAAAATCTCAAATCTCTTCAACCCCAAACAGTACAACATTAATGATGGTCATCATTTAAAGAAGGGGAAAATTGACTTTAATGTGGGTTGAAAAGGAGAAAGAAAATGTGTTAATGCTATAAGGCAAGATTCATGGCTTTGAAGTGACACGATGAACTGTACAAGTGTCCCCTTTTCCCCACAAAGTATCCAATTCATGCTACAAAGGATGCTCACAGACAGCTTTCTCCAACACTACCCCCGAGGATCACCTATACACCAAGAGACTATATGTAATTTTAGCAGTCAGCCTTGTCCAACTTCTTAGTTTTCAAGAACACCGTAAGACAGACAGACACAGCTGTGGGCTGCAGAAATAGGGCTGAATACCAGCAAAGCTGTAATTATGCCCATGTAGGACTCCAAAAAGTATTTGAAAAAATCCAAACTACTGAGTACCCTATATAGATACATAAACTTGGGCCAGTTTTAATGTGTTTACTGCTTAATTTAGAGCTACCTTTTTGAGAAAAAGGAGTCTAGCTGAGGGTGAACCTCCCTCTTCTGACCCAGAGCCTTTTGCTCTCTGCTTTCTCTCCTCCAGATCTCCTGGACAATTTGTGCCCACTTATACACAATGTGTACCGGAACAAAGATGCAATTACATATAAGTAGTGCCCAAGAGAAATCATCTAATAAAAATAAAGCTTTTTTAAAAGCAATTTTATCCAGCATTTGTTTTACTATACAGATGTAGCATATTTATGGGAAAGGAAAAAAAAACCTCGATGGCTGCATAAAGCACGTGTGGTCTGTACGAAATGGCATTAGGATATTTAAAAAATATATATATAAACATTCCACTCCTCCCTTTTCCATCTCTGATATTCTCCAGCTTGTCCTAGTTTTCAAGTATGTTTACAGTGGAGACAGAAATAGGTAGATGTATATGTATACCTATACATGCATACTGTCATACCTAGGGTATACCCAGGTATAAAATGTTAACTATTTGGGTGGCAGAATTAATATATAAAAAAATAACATGCCTAGAGTTGCAAGGCCTGCTTGGTCTGCTGTTTGGAGACTTCTAGTAACAGAATCACAACACAGCTGAGGCTGGAAAGCACCTCTGGAGCTGGTCTAGTCCAAGCCCTTGCTGACAGCAGGGCCACCTAGAGCATGTTGCCCTGGACACACATCTGAGTTGGGTTCTGAAAATCTCCAAGGATGTGGACTTCACAACTTCTCAGGGCAACGTGTGCCAGTGTTTGACCATCCTCAGAGTAAAAGCATTCACGTACATTTAAATGGAATTGCCTGTATTTCAGTTTGTGCCTGTTTCCTCCTGTCCTGTCATGGAAAACCACTGAGGAGGCTCAATTTTCTTTACTCCCCCCAGGTTAGGTATTTATATATCCTGATAATTCCATAATTACTTTTAGTGGGGGAAAAAAAAAAAAAAACAAAAAACAAAACAAAACAAAAAAAAACCCAAACCAAAAAACCTCTGTGTAGGATCCTGATGCTTCCAGGACTATGTTCCACAAAGCCAGAAGTAAGAGTACATATAAAAAAATCAATGGTAATTCAACACCAGATGGATTTAGTATCTGTAAGGTCTTCTAAGAATGGATGTGTTTTAAGAGTTAGTTACAGACATGCTTTTGTTGCAAATTTAGGCTTCACAGTTGCAAATTTAGGCTCCAGTACTTCATGCTGAAATAAAATATGAAAGTATAAGTTGTTTTGTAGCATAAGGAAAGAGAAAATACTTGCAAAAACTCTGTCTCTAAAGAGAGCTCAAAATCAGAGTTGATAGTAAAGAAGCATCCTAGTTTTTCTACACATACCATAGTCCTTATCAAGTCACACTACAGATGAAGAACTCAAATCTTGTATACTTTAGCACAGGATAGGAGCATAATCTGCTTGGCTGTTTTTCTGTAAGGAGTTAGTGAAGGCAGTCTGAAAAACCTCCTCCCTGTGGACAGCCTGTGGCAGGATCCTTTAGGAAGCCAGTGCAGCAAATGTGCCAAGTACCAGCAAAAGACGAAGAGCAAAATAAATGTGACTTTAAGGCAGTTAAGTACCCACACATCTTGGAGCCCTGCAGGCACCAGGGAAGCTGTCAAAATTCAGGTCAGTAATGTGCCACAACTGTCTGAGACATCTTCGAAGAGCAGGAGGAGCAGAAGCAGCTCCTTGGGCCAAGCTCTTACAGAAACACGGCTGGTGAGAGGTACCTGTATAAAGGCATGATGGAAACAAGCCCTGTTTGCAGAAAGTGGTCACCAAAGCTCATAAATCACTTGAGAAAGGCCTGATCTAGAGATGACAGGAAGATGAACGGAGATGCTTGCTTTCAGTGAAGAGGTAACCGGCTGAGAGGAAAAAAAGCAGATATGTCAGACTTGAAAAGGTCAGGGGTACAATTTGTATTTGTCAGAACGAGCTTTCCAAGCAGGAGTCAAGGACATCTTGCTCCAACAAATAAATACATAATAACTTAAAAAATCAAGCATCTTTGGTAGGAGAACTCACATTCTTCACCTGTATGCCATCCTTGGGCACCTCTCCATAAATGATATTTTTGGATATTGTTGTGGTTTAACTCCAGTCAGCAGCCAAGTCCCACACAGTCACTTGCTCACTCCCCCAACCAATCAGAGAAAGAATAGGAAGGGTAAAAGCTAGAAAACTCATGGGTAGAGATAAGGACAGTTAAATAGGGAAAACAAAACAAGGAATTAATTCACTGCTTCCCATGGGCAGGCAGGTGTTCAGCCAACTCCTGGAGAGCAGGGGCCCATCATGTGCAACAGTGACTTGGGAAGACAAACACCATCACTCCAAACATCCACCCTTCCTCCTTCTTCCCCCCTCCTTATGTACTGAACATGATGTCACATGGTCTGGAATATCCCTTTGGTCAGCTGGGGTCACCTGTCCCAGCTGTGTCTCCTCCCATGCATTCCCTGCGTGCCTCACCAGCATGGCAGCACAGAAAGCAGAGATGGCCTTGGATCTGTGTAAGCCCTGCTCAGGAATAACAAAAACATCTCTGTATTATCATCATCGTGTTCACCACAAATCCAAAACTCAGCCCCATACAGCCACTGGGAAGAAATTCAACTGCCCCAGCTGAAACCAGCACAGATATCCACCTCTCAAAAAAGGAGAGGCGGCTGCAAAGATGCCAAAGAGCCCAAGGTTGTATGACAGGTAGAAACTAAAGGGCAGAGAGAGGGATTGGAGAAAGTGAGAAAAAAAGAAGAGTAGATTTAAATGGGAAAATGGAGCAGCCAAATTTAGAAAGGTGGTGGCAGCAAGGAGAGGAGAACTGTGGTGAAGAGAAAGAAGCAGCATCAAAACACTGGAGGATAATGACATCATCATATTCTGAGGGCCTCTTCTGCTGCACCTTCCATGGTACCTGTCCTTCACAGAAAGTTTACAGCAATTGTACGGCCCCTGTCAGAATTTACCCAGTCCCTGGAGAGCTAGGGGACAAAAGAGCAACTTCTGCACTCTGCAACATGGTAAAGGAAAACAGGGGACACCACATGGCACAGAACCATGGATTACAGCAGGGCTGATGTAACAGTAATGGAAGAGGAAGGGATATAATTCATCACGTCCCGCATACATCTTCTGACTAGACTGCTGTTGTAATGTCACAGTAGAAATACAAAGCTGCACACTCATTTCCAGATGACTGCAATGCCCAAAATACCCAATGACAATTATGACATTGAGACAGAAGGAAATCATCCTTACCCTGGGAAGTTTGTACTGTAAGCGCTTATATAGACAAGAATAGTTACACTGATCTTATATTTTTCACTCTTTGTAAAGACATTTGCAGTGATGGTTGATAATCCTAAAGCACAGACTGCTCAGTATACCTTGCAACTACACAGTTTGTGGTCACATAAAAGATAATTCATCTTTATTGTCTCTGTTTCTCCCTTCCACTCTAGCCTTTTTCTGCCTAGATTATACAGGCAGGAAACATTTTGGCACAGGCACTGTATCATATTATGCTTTTGTATTATAGGCCAACACACCACATCCTATTAAGATCTCTCCTTCAGTAACATTATATACAAAACCAGTACCCAGACCTTAAAAAACCCACTTATAACCATGGACTCTAAAGGACCCTAAATAGATGAAAGAGCCAAATATTAACAAACTTGTGAAAACGTGTACGCCACCGCAAATCTAAATATTCACATTTCTCTCCAGTAAAACAGCACTAATAACCTATACAAGTCCTCTGACGCATTGCATTACTTTGCTACAGAATTGTTTCTACAGACTTCCTAACCAGGAAGTAGAACAACCTTTGGCTTAGTCTACCAACTTTCACAACACTAAACTCTCTCTAAAGAAAGGCTTAATATGCTTCTTTGCCATTAACTGGGGTTTTTGTATTACACACATTCAGGAAGGTATGGATGACACAGAAAAATTATTCTACAATACCCAACAGATAAGCAGCCAAGTAAGGATATGGTCATAGGATCATCATCAATGCATAAATATTGTTTCAATTAATAAACCAATATACTACGGAAGTATGTGACAGCTACACAATAGGGCACAAACCCAAATAACATCCGTTATTGAACGGACAAGTAATGTCTAAAAATGACATATATACAAAATGAAGATCCGGGTTGGAAGCCCCAGGTGCTTCATGGAAAGATGCAGCAAATATTTGTATCTACAGGTGGCCAATGCACAGCCATGAAAGATAACGTGAAATTAAGACAGGAATCTCATTACCAGGATTATGCAGACAATAGCATCCAGGATTACTATTTGCTGGTTGTATTCTACATTTAATCTATCATGTCACACTTAATACTGCAGGTAATATATTTAAGAACAATTAAAATTAATCATAACAGGAGATTAAATGTAAAAAAAAAAAAACAAAACCTTTTTTGCTTTTAATTCACCATACTGCTATGAGAATTGCCAGAGAGAGCCACTTTCACTCTCCGCTCTATAAAACACAACCCTACTCTCAACATTGTAAATGTCAGGCACTCAGCTGCCCAAAGCTAGACATATTTCATCCATCCAGTTTCTAAATCCACATGGTTAGTCCCCAGGATAACTCGTGCCAGGCAAGCAGAGCCCTGCAGGAGGGGAAGGCAGGGCAGACATTCCCTGCCATTGGCTCTCCCGTGCCCAGTCCCAGGGCATGGGAGGACACATGTCCCTGAACTGGAGCAACAGCTGTCTGCATACAGAGAACACGGTCACATTTTGGACCCCGTTAAACAGTGCTGCTGCATCAGTGTGGGAAGAGCATCACAACAATAAGGCCTTCCCAAGCTGATGCACACTGTGCTGAGCCCACAGAGGGAATCTCCACTGAGAGGGCTCATCCTGCGCCTTCACACCACCCAAAAGTCTTCAGATTTGAAGAATAAAAACTTCACTCAACAAAATACAGAAAACAGGTTATTGATTTCCTGTGAACTCTCAGAGTGTTATAATAAGTATTTACAGATGGGCTATTGAATGTCTCAACCATTTAAGCAGACAGTCATTTCATCAGCTAAGTAATAACTGGAGTTAGTTCCAAAAAGAGAGGAAAAGCAAATAGGAGCTTTAGGGCACAATGTCACTTTTCTCATTCTAATATAAACCTTTAGGCATATATCACTTGCTGCTACTCGCTTTAAAAACTGTAAGGCATGTAAGTACAAATCTTGCAAAACAAACACCATGGTAATACTTCAAATCCCTACGACTTCTTCTGGAGTATCTCTTTCATTGCTAACAGGCTACAAAAAAAATGCATTAACCTTAAGTATCATCTTTCCCCTTTAGACTTGGTAGGGGTTTAAGTAATGCAAAATTCACTTATATGCAGTGCAGTAAAAAGACATAACATCATAATAGGGAAGAGCTAGTACAGCACTGTTTATTACAGCCACTCAGTTTACTGCATATAACTCCCGCCAGCAGCCAAATCTGGTGTTTCTAACATTACTCTTCCAGGAGCATTTCTATCGGATTATGATGAGCGTACTGGTATGACATTGAAAGTGTTTCCTACACAAACATATGTTAGAGTTACATAGGAGAAAATATATATGTATTTATACATATTTACATACATATATAAATTAAACACTTGAGTTCTTGATTTTCACGACACACTTTTATGCCTTTACCATACATATGTATATACACACAGATACTGTATTCCTGTTGGGAAAGAAACATTATGTGCTCCTTTTCACATAACAAAGGACTTGGAGATTTAACTACAGAGCAACATATCAGAAATGAGAATAGTTCACAGAGTCACATAACAAATATGCTATGCATACTTCTCTTAACAAAAGAGTAATTAAAAACTTCTACAGCAAGAAACTCACTGACAAAGCTCGAATACAAAATCTCATTGATAATAATCTGAAGTGTGTTAAATTTCCTGGAGCAGTATATTGGTTATAGTCAAAATACGCTTATAGCAAAAAGGATGTCAACTTTTTAGAGAGTAATTAATGCAAACTGTTGCTTCAAGTTGTTTTCTTAGTTTACCAAGGAGAAAAATAAGATTGTAACAAAATTAAGCAATAACAAAGTAGCATATTCCCTGCTGTTAAGATATCGCAAAGTTAAATAACAATGTCACCAGTTCTACTTTCGCTACTGTCACGTTTTCTTGTGATGCTTGCAAAGATCATCACAGCTTTTTCTGGAGGCAGAGACATCCACGCCTGAATAGCTGCTGGTGCAGCATTTCAGTTCCAGTGGGTGGTGGTATTACCTGTATCCACCACCAAAAATGTGATAACTTTTACAGCATTTTTCCAGACATAATTTGTGTTGCTTTACAAATAAGAATAGCCTAATACATGGAGTAGAAAATATCAGCCTCTCCTCTCTTGAAAACCCACTGTCTGTATATGGTAAACATGTGATTCAGCTGAAGATATTACCTTCTATATTTCATTGTTACCAACATTGATTTCAGTTAGTCCTTCATGGGATGCTGTTGCAAAGGTTATAAAAACATAGATAAATTACTTAAGGTGAGCCTCTGTTAAAAAAGGAAGAAGGCATAAATCAGCTTAGAGCATCTTTAAAACACTTTTGGTTGGTAACTTGGGGCAATGAGGGAATATGAAACAGCTTGAGAACAACATGCCTTCACATCCTGAGTCCTCCCTGTCCAGGCTTGACTGTCACAATGCAAAAATGCCATTTTCCAAGTCTACCTAAAAGAAAACAACTTTGAAAACAACTCCTGGAATATGGAAAAAACCTTGCTCTTAACTAAAATACATACCAAGTTAACTGTTTTAGTCAACAGCAAAACTTGAAACAAACTGTTATGTACCAGCTGTGATTAAACTTCCCAAATACTCTTCTGTTTGAATATACAATCACAAATAATAAAGCATGTGTCTTTGTTGTACCCACTGCCATATAAAGCTGATAACTGAATAAATGCTCACATTTGAGCATATCTACTCAGAAGGTAACACAGTTTCACACCACATACTTTAAAAGGGAACAACCTAAATTTTGCTTCGGTTTCTACAGCAGAAAGACCTCTTCAAGGATAAGTGCAGAGGGAAGAATGAAGACTAATACCAAAATAGCTCCTGTTCC
Organism: Eulacestoma nigropectus; assembly: GCA_013397775.1. NCBI lineage: Eukaryota > Metazoa > Chordata > Aves > Passeriformes > Eulacestoma > Eulacestoma nigropectus. The sequence goes on along the minus strand of VZTE01006457.1, from coordinate 159,337 downwards.
TAACACCTTTCTGATCCTGGCTGAGACAATCCACTCATACCTCGGACGCATGGTGGCAGCCAGCCAGCCAGATGACTGGTGACTTAATATACAAGTTCATGTGGGCTCTGGAGTCTGACACAGACAAGGGCATTAACTCTGAAGTCTCACCAGTCAGCCTTAATATTCAAAACTCATCAAATGAGTCACGACTTCATTATGAGACTTTTTTTTTAATACTTTATGCTTGCTTCCTTTTGTTCTGAACAGCTTTCACTGTAGAATGTTCTCATTAAATATGCATGCTTTTTATAGGAAAAGTTGTGATCAATTGATGCGTAGGTCAAGTATGAAAAGAACTTAAATGAGTATGACGCTATGATAAATACTGTAATAGTCTCAGAATCACAGATTAAAAGATTGGCATATATATGTATCTTGTTTCTACTGCTGAAGGCAGTTCTCACAATAAACAAGGCTTTGGGCCAAAATCCAGCCTTTGAGAACAATAAATATGTATAAAATACATGTATGTGCAGGCAAAGGATATAGTGAAATCTACCAGGCTGAACAGCGTTAGTTTCATTTTGAAAGCCAGTTAAAATAAAACCCAGTAGATGAAACAAAGAATCCACCCAAACATGAAGGCTCCAGCATCTTTGTTGAAAGAACAATAGCATATTACTCCTCATCCCTCTACCTTGTTGCAAGAGAACCATCAAGATAGTTATTGCTATGATCATATTAAAGAATACTTCACAAAATTATTCTTTAAATTAATCACTATTTACAGACTTATCTTCATATGCTAATACTTATAAATGCTCTAATTCAACTGCTCGGCAGAAAACATTCCAATAAAAGAAATATTTCCATTAGCATAACAAAAGGCAACCAGTAAAATCACTCCCATGCACAGGCTCAAAATTTCAAATGAAAGCAATATTCTCATATAAATATACTCAATTTTTGAACTGAACCCACTCAAATGATGTGTTTTGTAATCTGATGGCTCTCCCACCGGAGTATACATGATATTAATGAAAGCAAGATCAAATTAAACAGATGACATGATTAACAGTATTCATTCCATGCATGACTGTTTTACCGGAGAGATAAAGACCTGAAAGTAATTACCACCAAGTAAAACTCCTTCACTGACCTCTCCGCTCCCAGCTAGCAGTCCTTAAGTACTGATGCCTTGCAACAAAGACCAGTGCCTTTCATCTGTGGGCTTTCTTTTACGCTACAAGCTGAGCACCTCTCCCGTTGCATGCACGCAGTACCTCTGTATCTATGTCTGTAATGCAGCATAAAGATTACTGGGGAAACCTATCAAACCGGCAGGCAGCAACCCCGGCCGCCAATAAGCAGGAGGCACATGCAGAATCCAGCACATGCTCGCTGAGGCTCGCAGGCTGGCACCGCTGCTGAGCAGGCTGCTAATCTAATTATAGCCCTCCGCCGAGCACAGGGCTGCTGAGGCACCGTGCGCGGAAACAGAGCCCGACACATCACACCTTTCAGCCCACAGCACCAACATTTGGGACTGCTATTTGTCTGGGTGCGTCAGGATAAAATTCCTGTTCGGGTTTTTTCGTTGTTTTTGTTGTTGTTTTTCCGAGTGATTCACCTCTGAGGGGGTTTGTCTCCATCTCTGAAAACAAGGATATATTTAAGGTGCGCCCTTTGAGAAGCTGACCACTTGTAGTTTGCTAGGTCTATTTCAAGGAGACAATAAAATGCAGCGGTTTATTCTGCCAGTAGGAATTCTTGTTTTGAATGTACACATTGCCAGCATCACACACAGCAAATCTCAGATCAGGTTTTGCACACTACTGCACAGTCTACAACGGGGACCTCAGACCAGCGAGGCACCACACGCATGCTTTCGGTGCACAGTAGCCCTACAGAAGTCAACAGGACCCGCTCTGTCTGTCCTTTACATTTACCCGTGGGCAGACACCCAGATGATCAGAGGGCTTCTGTGTGCATTGGCACATAAAGTCCTAACTAAGCTTTCACGAGGCTACGGTGCAAACGCCAAGGAAATTTTTGCCATTATGCAAAACAACTTAAGTCGGAAAACACTTACCATGAGCAAAGACTACTTGGATGTATGGGGAACTAACACAACTAAGTCCTACATGCTTACTTATGCTTATTTTATAAATAAGTCTGCAAAACAAAGGAATGTTATGATCCAAGGGAACATTGTGTATTTGAAAGATGCTGGGAGCTTCTACAACATCAGGTAAATAATCGTGAAAAAAAGATCTAGACACTCGTTGTTTAGTCTTCCTTGGTAGTACATTTCAATTAATCCTCACTAGGTTTAGCACAAACAGAAAAACACTCTTCAGATGTTTCCTGTTCCCACATGGTTCATATAATCACCTAAGCTCTACAATGACCAAAGGGTTTTCAAACAGTGACAAGATGGAAGTACACAGCCTGACTATCAGAAGTGCCAGTTGCAGTGCCAGATGTCTCTTGTGAGATACAGTACATTTTTCATGACTGATTTTACAAAAATATCATAATGCTACAGCATTACACACATACAAACTACAATGCATTTTTAAGATGTTTCACTAAGTTACACATAAACCATATCCACAAACATTACACTAGCAAGATCCTGAACCCCACTGCAATGAGTTCCACTGCGCCCACACTGGCATTTTTCCTAATTCTTTACTCTTATCACCAGCACCATACAGTATCAGGCACAGTCCAAGAGCATGATATTAAAGGCTATCTACAAACATCTTTAGCATATTGTACTTACTTCAGTAAAAAAATTATATTTGCTACTTCATAAAATTTTACTAATGGAACAAGAGCTCAATGTGGTAACTGTGCAAGACCATATTTACTGGCAATATGTAAATAGCTATGTCACAGCTTTCTTAATCTGCCAGTGAAAATTGCTCATAAAGAGTTGTTCTGTGTTAGAAGTAGACTTCATCTCTGTAAGATTAATATTTTCAAAGCTATATATGGCTAAAAATAAAAAAGAAACACAGGAATAGTGACATTTTGCTCCTTGATTCAATGTTCAGTCAACATTAAGTTTTGTGTTGCAATAAAAGAAGGAGGCTGTTTTATTAAGTCTTTCTTTTTAGATTACATCATCTAAGGAGCTCATCAATTTTTATAAACTGTGCTTCTACAAAATACTGTGGAATATTCCAAGTTTCTCAGCCATACTGCTTGAAACCAGGAAACTATATATTTAATGAAGAAAGGCAGGAGAGGCAGTTATACAAGGGTTAAAAACTTAATTGGAATAGTTCAAGAGGCATGTGAAAAAGATGCACAGTGATTTGATGATCAGATCCACAATGATGTTTTTCTAACAACATTTTGCCAAAGGTAGCAACAGGGGAATAAGACCAATAAAAGTCTTTACCTTAGTTCTCTGATCTAGATATTGGGAATGCTCACATTTGCTAAGCAAAATAAAAGATGCATGAACACAACAAATAAAATCAAAGAACTTAAATCATTCTTTTAATTTAATCCCCATTCACAAACCACCAAGGCATGTATGATGTGAAAAACTGAAACAGGAATTAACCAGACTTCAGCTGCTACGGGACTCTCAGTTTTGGCTCCCTCCCATGCAAGCTGCTAAGCCTACATGTGTGTCCCCCCTCTGCCCAGCAGCTCCCCAAGCCCTCACTGCTTCACCCTGTTCAGTTCCAGCACGGCTCCTCGGCAGCCAGCCTCCGGCCTCCTCCCACAGAGCTGCTGGCTCCAAGGGCACGTTCAGCCCATATCCCCAGCAAGGGCTGCGCTGGCAGCACGCTCTCAACATACCATTGCAGCAGGGAGTTTATTCCAGGAGTTGCTTTCTTTTTTAAAACCTCATGGTAGCAGCTGTAGTTGAAGGACCCATAAACAGCTGCAAGGGTGAATTTCAAGAAACACCTTTGTCTCTGCAACATAATCAATACTCACTAAACCTCTGTGCTTAGCTTAGCAGATCAGCCAGAAGAGTGCCAATGTCTATTGCAATTTTTACACTAGCTTTTAACCATCATGACGATATGCTGGGTCAGGAAAGTATGGGGAACTGCATGGCGGGGCGAACGTTTAGAGCCAGTGGTCGTCCACAAGAACCCACATTTGGCAATGGCAGATGGCTAAAACTCCAACTCAGGACAATGCAGAGCTCCACCAGCCTGCCCTGCCACCCGTGGTGATGGCACACGAGCACCTGGACCATGCACTGGACCTGTGACAGGATACAGCCATCTATAGATGTGCCAGCAAGAGAAGCCAAGAGAGGTTTCATAAGGACAGTCACAAGAGACTCATCAAATCCCAGAGAACACAGGTTTCATGAGGACACAGTCACAAGAGACTCCAGCAAGTCTCTGTTGGAAATGAACAAATTGTGAAAGGTACACAAGTTGGCCAATATTCGGCAGACTTTCATCGAAAGCAAAAGCCTGTCCCTGGCACAAGTTACCCGCCTGTGCTAAGCTTCAAGTTCCTGCTCCTCCGCATGGAAACAGAAGGTCTCTACAACACTTTCAGAAACTATAAGCAAGTTAGGCTTTCTCTAGCTCAGTTCCTTGACAGAAGAATTTCAATTAAAATTTTCCAAAACCATATGGTCCGAGGCAGGTGCCCATCACAGAGGGGAGGAGACAGGAAAACCTATGAGGGTTATGATGAATTCAACACATGACACTAAACCCAGCTTCCTACAGTGAAAACTGTCTAGCTAGCACATTAATGAATTTTACACTTCATTTAGGCATATCTAAGTGAATTAACAAACAGATTAATATTTTGGGAACAAATAACTTTATACTATGTTATTATCACTTGTATAAGTACTTCCATATCCAACTATTTCAATATAAGAATATCTTAAAAATTTCTTATGTGTCTTGCAACTGAACAGGTTTCACTCTGGATACCACTTAACCTTTGGCTTAAAAATGTATCAAATACTGCTTGCAAACTGCTACCTCAGTTACTTAATTAGATTTTGCAAAGTATAGTAAGCATATGGAATGAAAATGAGTCGAGCAAAATGGCTGATGAATCAACATGCTGCATTTCTAAAGGCAATAGTGTGTATATTTCCAAGCTGTAGCCTTGAGAGGTTGAACTGAACCAATTACTCTAATGAATATTTTACTTGGCTTGATGCATTCATTAGACTTTTAGGAGTAAGCTAAACCATCCCATGGTTATGTTTATGCAACAACAAAATCTTAAGATTTTTGGATGGTACTTCTGACATTTACACAATTTAAAAGATAAGGGGACAATTTTCTCTTTCACAAATTTTTTTACATTTCAGTTTTCTTTCCCAAATAAATTTATCTAGCATTATTTTCTTTTTCTTTTGAAAACTACCTTTGATTTCACAATAGCTATTTGCTGAGCTCTCTCCTTTCCTAGCAAGTATTTGGGAAGTCTGCCAATTGGTGGCAAACTCATCACTAGGCCCATCATCATTTACGGAAGAAAATAAAACATGGTCCTAATGTCTGCTATATAAACTTTTCTCTGGAAGTCACAAATACCTTGAGGCTGGCACTCAGTATCAACAAACTTATTTTCATTTTGTGTAGCGCAGGGACATTTCTTGGATTCCTCCAATTCTGACTAGTAAACAAGCAGTTACCTGTCCACACGTGTGCACATGTCAATGCTCTCAATCATGTTTTGAAGTTGGACAGCTAACCTGGAACTTCAAGCCTTTATTTTTTCAAATATGTTCATTATATTCATAAATGCCTCAGACACAACTCCTCTGTAAGCCTAATAACAGGCAGAGAAGCCTCTATATTAATGCCAGAGACTCACTGCAGGATGCCACTAAGATTGATTCCTACAGACTATTTTTCATAGCATTTTTATTCACTTTTATCTCAGAATCATAAAAAAAGCAAACAAAAAAAATCCCCCACATCCACATTCCGAAGTACATTACCATCCCTCGCCTCCACAGTCCTACATGCTAGCAGTATCTTCATTGCAGACCTAACTGCCTGAAAGGATGACACCAGTCCATCTCTGCCAGCTTGGAGAGCCAGGGAAGATGCAGTTCAGCTGTCAGTGAGGTGGGTTTCATCCTACCGCTGATACATGTGATCGGAAGTGAAGCCTGCAAGGGGTTTACTATGCTGAGCACTTGCACTTCAGACACAAAACTAAATGTGGAGTAACACAGTATTATTCTGTTTTTAAGAACACACAAATCCCAAACAAAAGGTCATTCAAAAGATTTCTCATCACCCTGAAACATGCTTCCCTTTACATACCACTCCAACACATCTCCATACCACTGTCGACTTTCCATTCCTCCTCAAGTTCCATTCATTTTTCCTTAAGTGCAAGGTTTTCTTCCACCATATTTCAGCAATCACCACAAACTACACAAATATGCTTTGTGCCCTCTTGTATTTCCACCTTACTTATTTTTCCCTCTACTTGCCTTCCTCACAGCTACCAGCAGAGGTGCAGTATGAACTGTCCATTTCAAAAGGCATAACACCTGTCAGCACAACCAAGGCCTTCTCAAGACCAATACATGTGTGCCTCATAGCCACCATTTCACAGCCTCTGGCTGACCAGCTAGATGGCCACAAAGTTGGTGAATCAGAGAAAGGGACCACACTGTTTATAAGAAGCACAGAAATAGCTTTAAACAGTGCATCCAGAACATGGACGCCATATAATGCATGACTGACTCATAAAAAATCAACAATCATGACCTTAGCAAGTCAAAAATTGCAAAATATATTATAAAAAAACCAGCCTCTGCTTCCAAACGGTTAAGTGAAAAAGACACATTTGCAGACCAGAAAAAACAGGTTTAAAAAAAGAGCACAATAAAAAAACCCAAAAAACAAAACATGACTGATGTAAGATGTTGAAGTCCTAATGCAAGGTATAATGGTAGCAAAAGTTAACTGCTCACAAGGACGTGGGAGGTTAAAACTACACTGGAACAAGCCACAAAAGGGCTTCATAAGTGGAGACACATTTTTTGTAGTTGCTGGTGGAAAATAGGTACCCTGAGAGCATCGCTTAAGCCAGAAAGCTGATAGATGAATACTTTTCCCTACTGGAAAAGCAGAAAAAAGAGCTTCCAATATAGTAAGTAAACTTCCAGCACCTCCACATTATTATTCTTCATCACTCCTGCTGGCATTTTCTTCTTCTCTATTTAGTAGCATCTTCACTACGACCACCTTGCTGAAACGGGTGACACAACCTGATGCTGAGTATATCCAACTGAGATAAGACTGGCCTGGGAAAACTTTAAATACAAATCTTCCATTTGGAGGACAGGTGTAATTTTTCAAAAATGCTATGCTGCAAAGAGTGCAAAGGCTGAAAGATGAAGTATAGCATTCCTCCTTTTGAAGAAAAAACTGTCAGACTTGCTCACTTCTGTAATTAACAATGTTATTTCCCATTCTGAGTAGAAAGAGCAGCTCCAAGGTTTTCTTTGATCTTCTGTGATGACAGTGAAGACCCATCAGGTTCTCTAAACCCCATTGTTTTTTTATTCTTCAAAGATTGTTTTTCACTCTCTTACATCTCTCTATGCAAGAAGGTGTTTATGTTGAGGTGCAAGATGCAACTAGAAAGCAAGTCGTGCGACTGCTGGAACATGAAGTGGTTCTTTGCAGACACTAATGCATACAGGCACTTGCACAAAACCCTCCTTGCTGCCAGGCAGCTCTCTGGGAACTCAGACATTGCAAACCTTTGAGACTTCAAGTCTCCAGTCCACACCCATAATTCAGGGTTTCAGAGCAACTTTAAGATCTTATTGCTTTACACCAGAATTGAAGATACTTAGCACAACGAATCCCAGACGAATGCAATGGCTTTGGTTACCACAGAAATCAAGGCTAACAAGTTTGAAGACAGCCTATTAAATGTCAAGCTCTTTTAGCCAAAAGTAAAATAAATTTAGATATTAATCTTAGAAAGATTGTAATTAAATTTCGAGAAATTGTGTCCCTATAAAACCAGCAACCATGACTCGCCATACTGGAACTCAGTCTCATGGTCTTCTTACAAGAAGCCAGAAGCATTTTGCTGGCACAGATGAAAAGCCTCTCCAGGAAGAGAGGTTTAATTATTTAATAGAGCAAGCCAAAAGCTCTTTTATGAAAGAGTCATCAGGGCTCTTATTCCACATAACGTTCCTGAAGAAGAGCATACTTTCATCTTGGGCAGCTTGCACACCTAGCAAGCTAAATTTTGCTGAGCTGATAAGATCCCCGTACCCTTCTTCCAAGAACTGCTTGATGCTTTTGTCCAATCCTCTAATGCAAAATGAGCGCACAAGTCACATAAGAAGGGCTATAAAAACTTAGCATAAATGGAGACAAATGAGTGGCCACTCCTCAAGCTGAGAGGCTCCCATGCCTTGCTTTTCCTCCTTTTCTGAACATTTGAGCAGACACTCCCCTCCATGCATAGTGCTCCAACTAAGGTGAAGGGGAGAGTGATGAGAGCTGACAAGTGCTCTGAAGATAGGAAATGTGCACTAGGGGAACTCTGCCACATTCTGGGGACAAATTACTTACTGTTCTGCCTTCTCAAACCTTCCTCAGGCAAAGCAGCAGGCATTTTCTTCATCTTCCTTTCCTAGTCCTGGGAGGAAAAAAAAAGTTGCCCAACTTCCCAGCAGCACACGTCTGCATGGCAAAATAGCCTCATATAAGTCACCACTTGTAATACTACTGGTGTCAATAACCAGAATTTCTTCAGGTGATCATTCTTAAGAAGTGCCCAAACTGGACTGAACCTTTCAGACCTTTGTCCCAGATGCAACTCCACAGCACTTCCAGAACAAGTTTCTAAAAGCACAAGCATTAGAGTTTTCTGTTTTAAATTAAGCAAATTGCAAATAAATAACAACCTTCATCTCACAGGCACTGTAATTTGACACTGCTGACACACACATCATGTTAGTGGGCATTTATTATTTTATCAAGAATTTGTATCAACATAAGATTAGGAAAAGTCAGGGTAATGGTTACAGGCCTGAACCTAGTCTTCATTGTGAACTCATACACAGTTTGTGAGAAGCAACACACAGCAAGTATAACTCAGCTTTCCTGATAATGTACCCAGTGAAGCACAGTACATTTTTGAGATCATTGGTTTCCCACTATATCAAGTGGGTGAACTTCAGCAGTGAGTCTTAAAGTCCTAAACATACCGGAGGTAGGAAGGGAAATCAGTAATCTCATACAACATAACTTTAATAGCATAACAGTAACCTTTCTGTTCCCTACAGAAATTAGGCACAAACAGGGGAAAATAAGGTCAAAAGGTGAGTACTCAAAAATAAGTGAAGTCAGAATTGGACCTTTCAGTCAGTCTCAAATATTTATCTCCTGCTTGTTCTGCAACAATGCAGTCTTTACTGACATGAACCAAGAAAGTCTCTTCTTGATGTCTGCCTTAATCAGGATTTAAAGAAGCTGTTCCAAAACTAATCCACAAATAAAACAGACACCGATATTTTCAAAGCAAATTCCAGTACTCTGTAGTCAAAACATAAGCAGCATAACCACAGTAAAAGGGCTGCTAGAAAAAGGAAACATTAGCAAGTTTCAGAGTTGCCTAAGTGTTTAACACTGACTTCACTGTACGCATTATTTGTATTCTCTAACAGAAACCACATAACTATGAAAAATTGCATAACTTGAAAAATGTCTTAATTTCTAGACTCAGTTGGACTGCTGCCAGTAATTCCACCATATACCACTCACCAGCATGAATATTCCTATTTGAAAGGACTGAGGGGAAGCAATGTGAATAACCCTGCATATAGTACTGAGTTTTCATGCTGATCATTTCAGCACATAGGATGCAGCAGGCGCATGGCTATCTTGCAAAAATCTAATCATTTATCTCACTTACAGTATTCAAGCTGATACAACTTCCCCATTTATATAATTACGTATCTGTTTCATTTAAAACAAACTGAAGCAGCTTTGAAATGTTGATGTTGGGAAGAATTTAGAAGGCTCGTTTTCTCCTTGGGTACTTGGAATATAATAAACTCTTCTGGCAAACTAGTACACTACATCAGGTAAAAGTAGCTTCTACTATTATTTTGCACCGCATCAATAAAATGAGACCAAAAACCAACCAAATTAGATGTATGATCTCTTTTTTAAAATTCTACTCTCTGTGTTAGAGCAAAGAACTATTCCCGAAGCCTGTATTCATTCAGAACTTGGGATTTAAACTGACTTTTACAGACCTAAGAGTGCATAAAGGAAAAGTCTGAAAATTACCTGTCATGTTTCGCAGTATTCACATTGGCCTCTGTATACTTATTATTGCAATTCCCAAAACTAGCGAAAGAAGAAATTTGGAGCAAAACCAGAGACTCCTTAAAGTCTTCCCAATTATATCATATATTAGAATATCTCATGTCTCCCAACACATGGCACCCCTCCAGCCTTACTGCAGCTGAGTCTGAGTTAATGTTTGGCAGAACGCACAGGTAACTTCCTTAAGTAAATAAAAATACAAGAGGAAAAAATACCAAACCAAACTAACTGGAGTAAGTGAGATGGCCTGGATATTAAAAAAATTAAGTCTAAAATCTGTAGAAGCTGCTGGTGGTGAAGGAGATGCATGACAGAAAAAGCCTAAACACAACAAAACTAAAATGAAATTAAAAAAGCATGTGTCAAAAAAGAAAAAGGTAACAAACATACACATTAGAGGTATTAATAGGCAGAGAACTCCAGCAAACAAAGGCTGCCTCCCAGGTGGCAATACATCTTCACTCACCTCACCAGCTTTCAAAGCCTGCTGCAGGCAGATCTACGGAACTTTTGAGGAAAACAATAGAATTGTCATTGTTGTATAGATTATTTGCATCTCACGACTACAAATCTCAGGGGCACTTACCAATAACTACTTTGAAAACAAAATTATCCAGGCAAGATCCTTCCCAGCAGCAACACAAGCAGCAGCTCATACTTGCCAAAAGTATTTCTTGTAGTGTAGACATAACTTTTTTTTACAGATCGACAGATTTAATTTACATAGCCTTCAAGGCAGTCAGATGGAAAAAAGAGTATTGATTTCTTGTCTGAACCCCTCTGTAACGGGTTGAAATTCAGACCAAACCACTACACCCTGCAATTCAGCACTTTGACAGAATTAGCTAAAAGGGCTGAGCCCCCGCACCGTGGTTAAATATCACACTCTGCAGCACACAGCAATCCTCGGTGGAGGAGTAATGCAGCTAAGGCCAGGGTCATGCCTTGGCAAAGACCAACCACCAAAATCAAGGCACCGCTGCAGGTAGCAGAGAGAACACATCTCTTCTTAAAAACAGTATCACCTCCAACTGAAAAGTGCAGCCTGTTGGCAGGTGGGGTCAAGTTATGTCGTGTGTGAAGGTACTGTGAAAAGAGACTGAGAACTTACCCTCCATATGCCCTGACCATCTCAAGAGAGAGCCTGCAGAGGCTGTACTCATGAGAACACTTGGGAACACTTCCCACATTGTTTTGGGGTTTTGTTTTTCTAAACATTAATTAAACTCACTGTAGGCTACCACTGAGAAAATGAAGATAGAAACAAGGATAAGAAGATAGAACAAAGCTAAAGATAGGTATAGTTACCTGACGCTTTAGATAACTGGTGAGTCATTTGAGTACTTGCACTAGAATTAAAGCATTCAAAAATTAAAAGCTGCTGGCATGCAATCTATAAAAGAATGAAATACTACACTACGTGCATATCCAGGCTACATCTCACAGATCCCTTCTGCTCCACCCCGCCTTCCCAAGATTACCTGTATTTTTTGTTACAAGATAAATCAATTTTCTTCTTTATACAAAGTTCTTTAATACAAGGGGTACCATTAATTTGAAGATACTCAAAATATTAAGCTAACAAGATATGAAGTAAACATCATTTAGGACACATTCTCCTGCTTCCCTTAACACTGGTATTTAAAATGTTGACTGTGACTTAAATAGGTGAGTGCAGCAACTCAGTATAATCAAAAGCAATTGTCCAAGGCAATGTGATCTAATACTTGTAATTTAAAATTATCTTGCAATCTGATCTAGAGAATAGAGAAAACAGACATCATTCAGGTGAGTCAACATTTTCATTACAGGCTGCCTATTGCAGTGAAAAATGTGAATGAGCACCGCAAAAGATGTTCCTGTAGAAATGAGTTATTCAGATGCAACTTGAAACAGTCACAAAGTAAGCATTGTTTATATAGATTTATTAATTTCTTTGAACCCATACTTGTTAGTAGAACACAGAAAGAGAAGAGAGATGACAAACAGAAAGCTCTACAGAAGACAAAACCCTACAGGAATAATCCACAGGCAACAGAAAATTTCATTTAGAACTGATGCGAATATAGCATGCTTGGAAATAAGACTGATTACATTTTAATGCCAAACAGTTCCAGATAAAGACAACTTAAATCACATTGAAATTACTGATTTTTGGCTGAGGTCACGCATCTTAGTCTTTCTTTACTTGAGCACTTCACTCTAGAGTGCTTCAGATCAAATATTGTTTATATGACACAGGAGAAAATAAAATACTTCACTCCTTCGAAAGCTTAAAGCACCTTACCTAGTATAAATTACAAACTGTGGCTGCAACAGGCTGCAGCAATAGAAGAGACACAGTGATATTATTTTTTAACTTCTTTTTTTGTTAAACAGTATTAAATAAATCTCTGCAAAAACATGCTTGTTTCTGGAAAATACTTTACAGATCAGAAAACTATTTTGAAGATGTGACACACACAAAACAGGGAAGGCTGACTTAGTTTCCAGACTGCATTTATCTAGCACAAGTACGTATACTTGAGTTTATTAATAACTCTGTTAATACGAAACTTGCTAATTGTTGGGAGTAACAAGCTCTTCTCATTCCATCATGCTATTGTAGAAGGACTCAGGGACAATGGTGGAAAAATAGTATCAGCCACAAAAGAGTTCACAGAGAATTTATTTTCTATTCTTTGTACTCTTTGGACTTCAAGAGATCACAGAGCCTAGTACCAGTTCCTCTGGAAAAAAATTAAATAGGAATTCTTTTCATTCAACACTTCCAAGAAACAGGACTAGGTGGAAACATTTAATTTTATTGCAGAGCAGGTAATTCTGGATCACCCACTACGATAACCACCATGACATTAGCTGCCCTTATGGAAGGATAAGGACCATCTTGAAAAGCTACATTTGGTGCCATGATGCAGCTTCTGGTAAGCTGGGAGACAGCTCCAGAACTGGCAATGACAGTGGTAAAATTCCAGGACTGAGGTTCTCCACCGGAAGTTCACTTACAGCCCACCACCTCGCAGATAAAGAGAGCTGCTTCCTCCAAGAAGCAGAGGTGCAGGAGTTCTTGGTGCAGAAAACACATAGCCACTGCCTTCTGAACAGCTCAATGCCCCATATTGCTACTGGTCAGCACTATCCAGGGTTCAGTGAAAAATCCACAGTGGGCACCTAATGCTCGAGATCAGCAGTCAATTGATTAATGTGACCTACGGGCCCCATTTGGTACATCAAGTCCCTTATGCAGCCATATCTAGGAGATGCAACAGGAGAGTATCCCACTCAGTGCCTCAATTCTGTAAACTTTCTCACTCAGAAAGGGCCTCAAAAACCTTTTTTTTTGTTAAATAAAAATTAAATTCACCACAAGAGTTAAATTTCTTTAAAATAGAGAGAAGTTCCAATGTAATTAGAACAAAGAAAACAACCTCTCTCATATACTACATGTTTTTGGAAAATCCTTCTTCATAAATTTAAGTTTAATCTTCCTTATAAAAATTTTACAAAGTCCAGAATTTTGTTGTTGTTAGGTTTTATGGCTCTTTCAGGGAAGTAATAACATTACATACCTAGAATTTCGACAGTGTACCTCTGGTAATTAATACAGCTGAAAATGTCGTTATCTCTGAACATGTATCCACCAAAGAAACACCTAGTTTGTTTAGTAGGAACTAGGAGGAACACCTAGTCTGTTTAGTTATTAGGGGTGGGGGTGGAAGATCTGAGCATCTCCCAGGAGAATAAACTTTACAACCGTCACAGTTGAAAGAAAAGCTTCCAAAAGAACAAAGCTTGCAACTCATACCAAGTCACTTCTGCATATCAACACTGACTAGCAGCCAGGATCTTATCAAACTGTTGATTGTTGGTTTTGCTTTTTTATAAGCATTTAACAATAAAAAATAATCAGAAGAAAAGGTAGAGGCAATCCATACACCTCTGCCTTTCAAGTCACCTCCTCTTGAGAAAAAACTGCAGAATTTCTGGTTGACATGAGACGATGCAAAACCACAAAACTCCTTAGGTATCTGTGTGGTTTCCAGCAGTGAATGCCCAGAACCACCTGGGAGACAAAGAACAGGGACCACACAGGTTGTGACAATGAGTACTTCACCGGACACTATCCTCCAGTGTGAATGCTGCTGTGGGCAGCCAAACACAACACTGACTCTGATCCCTGGACACTCATAAATGTGCTCAAAGATTCTCCTTCCCATCAGCATTTTCTTCACTGTATTGGCATGGAGAAAGCAACTGTAAGGTGAGACCTGACTGCTTTTTTATCTTGATGAATGCTCATCCTCCTTCTACTAGATCACAACTTCAACATTACGCGACGGAAAAGGCTAAGTCCATAAGGGGATCCTCCTAGCAGTTTGGGACACCTTAAGGTTTGAAGGCCACATACAGTGCAGACAAAACAGTACTGAAAAGGACAACTTATTTCTCTTTCTGCAGCTTAGGACCTTCATATGACTAATTCTCTGAGAAAACGCAAAGCACTGAATAACAGAACTCCAGCAAGGACCTAATAAAGCCCAGAAATACCTCAAGAAGCAAAAAGAAATTATGATTTGCTGTTTACAAAAGTTTATGTAAACTGAATAGAAGTCTAAGACTTAAAAAGGACAGAATTCGTTGGGTATGACTTCATGGTAAAGAGAATTTCTTGGCTTTGGAGTGCAATTGTATACAGCTATACATAGAGATGTGATTGTCATTCACTGACCTCTCTCAGTATCACAGCAAGCTTTGTGGTCCTCTTTTCCCCCCATCATCAACTTCAGATATGGTTCACCAGTATCACAATAATATGGCTGGGTCTGAAATTCTCTGAGAGGTGTGAAATGAGCTGACACCAGACAAAAAACCAAAGGAGATCACTCTAGTGGTGAAAGAGTGAGTCATCTTACAAGATCTTGTCCCCTTTCCTCTCTGCCTCTTGCAACTTTAAATTTCTTTACGTGTTGGCCCATCCACTCTCAGGGGGACTGCCGATTTTGGGTCATTTTTTAACAGTCAGAAATACCCTGCCAGACTCTCTCATTTCACTGCTTCTCTCACAAGCACTCTGCAGACCTGTATCCCTCTTCTTTTCTGGACTTTGCAACACTAACCATATTTCAAAGACACAGCTCAGAGGGCCATATCTCCCTCCACTGCTTTCCATCCACATGCTGTCCATGCTAGGCCCTCCATCTCTACTTTTGCCTCTCCACCACTGTGTCTGCAGTGCTTTCTTCTGGGCAAGCTTTGTTGTACCTCCTTAGGTTCTGTGAATGTCAGTGACCCGTTCCCTCCCCTCCTACCCTATGCCTGTTCCTCCTTCCCCAAGACTTCCCATGCACACCAACCCACTTGCCCCAGCCTCTCACTAACACAAATCTCTTCACTAAGCAGCTTCCAAACATGGCTCAGCAGTGCTGCTGAGCAGCACAGCAACTTCAGGCTCACCACCAGCCACCTCCTACCTCCACATAACCTCATTTTTCTAGATAGTGGCAGTACATATACTTAATCTCTAAACTCTGCTATTCTAATTCTTATGAACTAGAGTAGCAGACATGAAAGGAGTAGTAGCAGCATAGAGTGCAAGTTCAATAACAAAAAGCTGCTAAAAATGCAATCATCAGCTGGAAACAAGGAAAGAATAAAGACCGTAGTCTCAACTATGAGCTGCTGTTAGGAAACCGCCTGTGATGGGGCTCTTGAGCAAAAAGTATCCCTGGAAGTGAAAAACATATTACAAATTATGAACTTTAAGGAAGCTGGAGATGTGCAACCTTTTCATCTGAGAAACTGAGTTAAAAGAACAGCAGAACACTTGAACCAGTTGGAAGAAAGAAAATCACATTTTCAGCTACTTCAGCAGGCAAACAAAATGAGATCTTGCACTTTCCAGAGGTGCACACTGAGCGAAAACCACAATGGCAAGAAAATGTAGTTTGCTCACCTACATTTTCCCTTTGAATCACCAGGGACAAAGCTGTTCAAGACACAGATTGGAGGAAACAACTGTTCATTTAGAGAAGCAAGGTTTCTACAGCTCGTAGAAAACAGACATCAGGCCTATCACATGGAACACATGACGTAGCACGTATTACCTGCGGCACAATCAGTAAGACGAAGACACACCTGTGAATTCATGCATCACTGTTCTTTTATATAGGAGCACAGTTGTATTTTTATATTGTGTAGCAGAGCTGTAGCACAGCGTAAGAAAAGCTGGTGCCAGCAGAGGGAGGCAGTTGCTCTCCAGGACATGCATCTTCCCATTCCCCGATGCACAGTAGGAAGCCAACAAGTTTGTTTTTGTGGAAGTGAACTCACCCCTCAGCCATTGTGTAAATGTGGCTTTAAATCAAGCTGTAATTAGATTTTGCCGTATTTAACAAAACCCCTCTTGTGCTCCTCTTTTCCAGCTCTAGACAGGAAAGAAATGTATTTGTAAAAGAAAAAAAGGAAAAAAGTTTATGCCTCTTCCCAGAGCATGTCCTGGCATGCATGCAAAAGCAAGTACAAAACATAAAACAATAAGCTTACAGGACACTCAATCTTCACATTACGTATGAACACAAGGATCTCTCAGCTGGTCCATTGTTAAATGTCAGCTCATTATTATCAATATTCTGCTTCACCACATTAACCTTGTCAAAAGATACTAACAGTCCAACCCTTGGAGTTTAGCTTCTCTTCATAAATTTACTTGGCAGAAACAGAAGTGGAAAACCTCTGCTAAAGATTCAGGCAAATTAAGACTGCCACGTAGCCCTTCCAGGACAGATTTTTTTTTTCCCCTCTTAACTTTTATAGTCATAGCATTCCCATTTCTAACCAAACAGCTTTATCCCCCACTAGCAGTCTTTGTATACTCTGGTAAATCCAAAATAAAACTGCGTATTTTTTTTTTTTCAAATCTACTTTACTATGATACACGTTGCACAAGGTGGTTTTATTTTGTGTAAGTTCTTTATAGACTAAACTGCATAATTCCACTGCACTTTACACTGCCATATGTGGAACTGCATAGCAAATGAAGCTGAGTACACTCAGAATAATAAACAGCTTCAACTGTATTTTGATTACAGGCTTACAAAGAACTTTATGGTGGTGGCAACAGCAGTGGATACAATGGTAAACTGGTGCAAGGAAGTCAAGAGGACATGCCCAAAGGCACATAGCAAGTCAGCTGCTGTTTTAACAAAAAGTTTCTGCTTTAAATCTAGATCTTCCCAGTGAGTCAAAACCTACTGATAACTATCTGGTCTTATAAAAGTTTCAGGTCCTTTAGAAGAAAGGAAAAGAGACAACTGCTAATTACTCATTTACAGACATGTAACCACTGCCTAGGATTAAATGATTTACAAAGTTACTACTTTTTAGGAGAGTCTGAAAAGTGTGCCTTTTCTAAACCAACTTCTTTTAAGAACATATACTCTAATAGCCTAATTCTCTACAAATCTATTATGCTGCAAGTTTTAAGAAACATAAGGCTGATTTAGACAACTCAAAAGATAACCTCATTCTGAAGTCAGTTTGCAGTTTAATCCTTAAACGCAAAAGATCAAGGTGAAAACAAATACTGGAAGTAGATTATCCTCCCAGGTCTGTAAGAGAATTCTTCATTTTGGTTGTTGGTGATTGGGGGTTTTTTAATAGCCAACACTTGCTCCTCCTGAAGCAGGATAATGAAATTCAGTTCAGCACCAATCCAAAATGGCAGTTCAAAAATTCTTACTATGTGCAAAGACTTTCTGGTTTTGAAACTTACAAATCATCTGAGCAAAAGCTCACAGGTAGTCAGTATCCTAATCCTTACTCTACCGATACATAAATAAAAGAAAATCATTTAAACATCCTGCATAAAAGAAACCTAATCAAATAATCAAAGAGACTATAGGTAAATTTATTTTCTCTCACCTTTTGTGACTTGTAGAAAACAAGAGTTGGATTATTTTTCTGGAAGTTGTCACAGTGTAATGCCATCCACAACTGCCTGAAACATTCTGAATATTAATGTCTAACCAAACCAGCAATTCAGGAAAAAAAAGAGAGAGAAATCCCATAGAGCAGGTAGTGAATGGTGTGGTGCCCTAACTAGGAAAGGCAAGTTTCTACACCACCTCTGAAAGTAGAAGCATACAATAGGATTAGCCTTATCTTATTTAAGTTTCTTAACAGCAAGACTGCATCCTCCTGACAAGCATACTGTTTCCAGCAGGACTCGAAGTCCAAGCAAAAGCAATTCTTAAAATAAAGTAGTAATAGCTACGTCTGGCAGAGCTGGAACCATGAGGACAACACAAACACCCAAACCAGTTTATTCAGGTTTGACTCAAGAGGAAAAACTACATTTCAGGCTAGACAAAAATAAGACCCAGCACACCTAAAGAAGCTTCCAGACTACCATTTTTAGGTCATGCCCTGTACTTTTTCCTGTTTTTCAATTCATATGTAGGAAGGTCAGATCATAAAGTGGATTCCACTGTGGCATTTCAAATCAGATTATTCTCTACATAATAATTAGTGCCTTTCTTCTCATCGCTTGCATACTGTTTTGCTAGTCTGAGAATGTTACTTGTGTTTATTTCTGAGAAGCTTTTTTTAATCCCTTCAAAGTACCAGGATCCTAAGCGCAGCTATCTCATGCTCCATGAACTTTAGTGCAAATGCTGCAAGCATTTCTTTTCTTCTTAACAACTTCATTACCGTGTTTACAAAGGAATACAGTGCTTGTACTGTAACCATGCAAAGCAAATATTCTGTAGAAAATGTAAGCTTTATTCAAAGTGTACCTTTAGAAATCTTTATGGCATACTCTAACCTGGACTGCCAGGGCAAGTGAAGGGAAAATGGCAAAAGGAAAACAAAAATGACAGACCTTTCACGCTAACAAGAACTTTGGAATGGTCAAACAGAAAACCTATGGGCCAAACATATTTCCAAAATGTGTCAGCTCCTCTTTGCTAACCCACAACATCCCAAGCTATCCCTGCAAAAAGGACCTCAATTCCTCTACATTGTCTTCTCAAGCTATTTATTCACCATGAGATTGTTAAGTATATGAGAGAAAAATGGCTGGAGGATAAAAAAACCTGGATCACAGTTGCATGAGAAATGCAAGTAGAACTTTTCTTCTTAAAAAGAAGATGAAATGTCCTTCTGGCAAGCTAGCAATCAAGTTGTGATTTTCCTTCTGGTAGAACTAAGTATGACCAAGACACAGATCATCAGCGACAGACTTCCTAAAGAAATACAGCATTCGGGGAGAAAAGCAGCATCAGGGATCCCATTCTAAGGGCCATTCTAGAAAAGACTTTCTGCCAGAAGTAAAGCGCTTAAGCAGGATTGAAATCCCGTTAAGGAAAAGAATAAGGAGAGAAACACCAACAGCCTCTTTTAGTGGAGTTTAAATAAAGTCAAAGCTATTAGTGGAGGCAGTGAGGAATCAGAAAGGAAACAAAGGCAAGAAAGTTGGTGTACTATGAAAATCTGCACTGTTGGCTTTACTTACAAAAAAACCCCATGCTTCTATTCTAAAAACTTTTTTTGGACTCACACAAAAAACACTTGCATTTTACCTCTTCTACCAGGAGAGAAATCAAAGAACATTTAATATTCAGAGCTTATTCTGTACAAAGTGGAAAATGATTGTGCTAGCCCTTAACACTCACACTGAATGAGGGCCTGCTTTTTGGTGTTGCCCTTTCTTTTGTTTGTTTTTAAGGGGGGAAAAAAAGACTCCACTGAAAGGCACACATGGCCATGTACATAGATCTGCTTTTCCTGATATCACTACCACAGACCTAACTACTTGAATTCAGGAAATGTAGAAAATCACTGAATGATTTCATGAAAAAAATCATAAGCCCACTGAACTTGCTCTTTTGAAATCCAATCTAGTATTAATGGCAATAAAGCAAAGAACAAAATCCAACATCACAATATCTCAGAGATGCAGTGATGCCTGAATAAATCAAAATCACCAGTTTTGGTTTGCGGTACAGAAGTTTACATGTGAATGCAGCTGGATCCCAGTCAGCTAGCCAGCTCCCACAGCAGCCCCTCCAAGCTGTATTGATTTCTAGGGAAGAAAAGGCACTGTAAATCTGCCTGAGCAGCATTGCGTCATACTTTTGGTTGGCTTGAAAAAAGTAAATTAAATGTTTTCCATTAGCACGGTAAAGAAGCTATACAATTTTGTTTTTATTTCAAATAGAGTCTCAAGTTACAGAACACTTTAGCTAACTCTGTGGCAAGGACTACATGCTCTGTGTTTGTGAAGCCAGCAATTCATGCTTATGTGAAACCAGATGTGTGCACTGCACAGTTCCCAGGGCTGGGAAGGGTTTTTTTAGATGTGCTGCTGTTGATTAAAAAAGACTCAATTTTTCAGTTAAATCTGCAATATACTGAAGCAGAAACAACATGTTCTTGCAGGGAAGGGGGAAGAGGGGGTGAGCAAAGGGTTGGAAGCAGAAGAAAACTTTAAGGGCATAAAAAGCACACACACAGAACAGCATAGGAGCAATGCTGTAGTACAACAAAGAGCAGCATAGTTCTGAGAAGCAATAAGCATAACATGATTTGAGGTAACAAGAACTCCTTGATCAATTATTCATATAATTTACAACAACAGTTACAGCTGCATCACTGAAAAAAAGAAAAAAAAGAGAATCTAGGGCAAATATAAAATCTTCACAGCTATGAAGTGTCCTTGATTTTCACCAGAACATTTGGCTGTCTCGTATCATGTGTTTCCAGTTAGCAACAAACCCCTCCAACAAAGGGAAACAAGAGACAGAGAGGCACAGAACAAACTGCCTTGCTGGAAGCAGTGAGAGTGTTCCAGGCTGCATTTCACTCGTGGATGCTGTGCATCACCAAAACCAAACAGTACACTAACACTGCTATGTTTGAAACCTAACCACCCTAACATCCCACCTAGATACATCCATGCACCCCATGGGATTATGAGGATACCTTCTGTGAAGTCTTTACTTTCTCAACGCATAAAACTGCACTTCTAAAATAAATAAATGTTTAAATAACTTTCAGAAGAAATGCTGTGTCTTTGTAGTGTATGGTTATCTCAACTTGTATTATTTTGTATACTCCTAAGGCAAATGTAACAAAGGGAAACATTATAGAGATAAGTGTTTCTGGATAGGGTTTTTGCCTTCAGTTTGAAAGCACTTTATAATTATCATCATTTTTTCTGCTCTGTCAAGGTTTGAATACAGTGTCCTCAGCTGTTCAAGGCGACCTTGCTAATGGTGATGCCATGATGATTTTTTGCTTTTTCATATACCCCTCTCATATACCCTTTTATACAGCTTTGCATGTATCCTTAGCGCTTTTAGCCCACATACTTGTAATTCCCTAAGTCTGATAACTAGCTTAGACCCAAAGTTCCATTAAGCCAAGAAACTAAACATCTTGGAAACCTTGGAGTTGGGTCAAAAAGCCCCAGACACCAAGGTCCTCTCCAGAACACATTCTGTAAACCAAGATAAGCCCATCCAGGGGGAAGGTTCCTCAAGACGGGGGTTTCTCTCGAGCCTCTCACTGGGGAATCTTTGATAGATATGCTAATTTGCAAGGTCTATAACTGTATACGTGAATTATCGTGTGTGGGCATTTTTGGGGTGGGCATCCTGGTGTGCATCTTTCGGGTGTGCATTTTCGATGTGCATTCGGGTGTGCTTTCTCCCTGGATGTGGTGCACCAGAGGATCCTTAAATAAATGCTGACATAAACCCCTTTTTTCCCCTCTAACCATGTTTGGCTTTTAATTCTAAGCCCAGGGAAAGGCAACAGTGGACAGGAGAAACACGGGTGCAGCTGAAATCCAAGTGCAAAGCAAAGAGGAATAGCATGGTGCAGCAAAGGGATGAGGGGGCCTCACTGTGCTTAGTGCACTCACTCCCAGACACGTACAACAGATCATGAGGAAAGGTTATGAGTTGAAGCACTGACTGTGCTAATGGGAAAACTTAACACCGATTTTGATTTTACTCCATGGATAGTAGGAAAATGAACTTGGGTCTAGTTCAGAGCTCTAATTTCAGTTTAAATTATTAAGATTAATAAAGGATTAACTAGAAAAATCTGCAACTCTTCTCAAATGAATCAAGAAATATTCATTTAAGGAGCTTTCCAACAATGAAGGGAATACCTTTCAACAGGTATTTTTTAAAAATGGAGAATATGGCAGACCTTTAGAAGCACCTATGTTCAATCCTAAATAAATCCGTAGGAAACATTTGCACTACTACTCACTTTTTTCAGACAACTCTCTACACTAAGTTCAATTAACCTTGTCAGTATGAAGGAAAGTTCCTGCATATATCATCACTACATTCAAAATCCTGGCCAACAAGCAAAACCATAGCATAGTCGAATCTCCCTCAGTGTGTGGGACTGTAACATTGGCAAGTTCAACAAAGTTCTTGGGGTCACATGTCTTTTTCTTCCATCAGCATTTATCCTGTACAAGCAAGAATGGGTTCTGGATGCTAAGAAATTACTACAGTGCTGGTAAACAGAAAATCATCATATACAAACCTCATTCTTCTCCCATTGCTGAAGATATCAGAGCGTTTCCATATTTTTGTGGCCACTCAAGCTCTGAATGCAGCACTTGAAGTGGGATATGTTTCTAAAAACAGAGCATGCTGTAGAGCTCAGAAACAGCCTGTTCCCTTGTCAACAAAGAACTGCAGATATATCTTTCTACTAATAATATAAGGAATTACTTCTGGCTCTAACCTACAATGCATATTACGTTGTTTTCCTCTCCCTTACCCCAGCATTTGCTATTGCAACGTTTGTATCAGGTAGCAAGGAGCTATATACACAAAAGAAGGAGAAAGCTCAGAGATACACTTGAGCGTTTATTTTGCAAGAAGAAAAATCCTTATTTTGAATTCAATTTGCTTGAAAAATGAACCGCTTTACCTTGGTGTAAGACTTCTGAACTCCTTCTAAGGTTGTCTGGCCTGTTAGGAGGTCTTCACCTTTAGCAGAGGTCTCCAGATGAAGGCAGATTTCTTCACCCTGGAACTCCCAGAGGCTCCCTGCAGCAATGCCTGGAGACACAGCAACAGGGAAGGCATTTAGCTTCGTCATCAAAGCCACAGTTTTAGAATGGGTAACAGGTGTCCTTAAAGGCTGAATCTTGGTTCAAACAATATAAATTTCTGAAATTAAAACCCTGCATCTTCTTTTCTAGACTGAAAGGCTTCAAAGAGGTGCTTAGCAATACTGGACCAGCATTCAGTCAGCTGTAGATGGTCTCTAACCTTTATACTGCCAGTCCCAACAGCATAATCTCCAAGCTCTGAAATTTAGCAGGTGACCTACAGGTATCCATCCTGAATTTCTCTCATGTCATTATATTCCCCACATTGAAATTGCTCAGAGACATGCATTGGAAATGCTTCAGGGCAAAGCACACAAGTGTGACACATCATCTTCTCAGGGGAGTAACAGTGCTGTGCCCCTGCAGGCAAACACAGCCTGCAAACCACCTAGCCTCCCTGCATGGCCTCCACCCAGCTGACAAAGCAGTCCTTGTTAAATGTCCACTCCAGAATACCATCTTATGCTCAGAAAAATTGAAAATAAAAATCCTTAAATTCCACCATCAGAAGGGAAGGATAATGAGATTGCCTTCCTAAAATGAATGCGTTTCACTACTGCTTTTTACATGCAAAACAACCATACAGAATTTAGTAGTTTACAAGCTGTGACCTAAATCCCTCTTTATGTTCTTTTTCTCAAAATGCCACCTGAGGCAAGACCAGCTCTAACCATACAGAAAAGTACTTGGGTACATGAGATTTCTGTGGTTTGGTTTTATTTGACAGTATGTGGTCAAGCACCCTTACTGGCACAAGCAGATGGCACAGCAGCTTCTTTTAAGCAAACAATTCTGAGTGGTTTCAAATTACTTTAATTTTCTAATCAGTTACTCTAGAAACAGGACAGAAGTCAGGTTACAGATCATGTGATGAAACACAGGGTTCCTTTAACAAATATCTCAAAAATATGTGCAGAAGCACAAATTCAAGAAAATAATTTTTGATCTCATACTGTTAACAAACCAAACAGGCAGCAATATTCATCAGATACCAATTACTTTGGGCTTCCTCACTCCCAGTCTTTGGGGAGCCTGACTGAGTTTTTGGGTCTTGACATTAGTACATGGAAGATAAGAGTTTTTTGTGTTGGGTGGGTGGATGAAGTCTCATCTTGGGAGACTGACTGCCCTTCAAACAGTGGTACAACAGAAACAAGCAACAATGGAGGGATTTCAGACAGATTGGTATCTGCACATAAATGCTTATAAATTAGGAAAAAATAACTAGAGAAAGATGAAGGCATAAGCATATTCAGAGTGATGTAGCATTACAGCTACTCAGCTATTATGAGCCTGCTGCAGTATTGTTATTCTGGTATTTGGTAAAAGAAAAAAAATTAAACTAATGGTGAGGAAAAAAAAAAAAAGATGCTTTTCAACCTTGCTTCCTTGCCTTGTTTAGTACAACAAAGCACAACAACAGATTACCAGCCAGAAACACACTCTTGTATTATTACAAATTATTCTGATATCCAAATTACTGTATTTTAAGCAGCAATTCTGAATGATGCTCATTTCAGTCTAAAAACCAAAGCAACTTTGCAAGCAAAAGGATCCCTATAAGTTCATATTTGACAAGTCAAAGGGAAAAAAGTGAATGTGGTCATTAGCTGCAGATAGTAAATCTGTTCCAGCCATGTTCCTTGGCCAACAGCCTGAGCGAGTTCAAGTACAAACACTTATTTCCAAGTTGAGTGACAATTTTAACAGCTATGAACTGGTCAGGATAGAAGACATCGCCAAAATCCCCAGAAGATTGCTAGATGTACTGCTTAAAAACAAAAACTTGTGACAAAATACTGTAGGGAAAAAAGTTTGCGACTTTTTGTGCAGGCAAATATTCAGCTCCACAAATTCCTCCCCTTCTGCTTGTTGAAATTAAAGTCCCTTTCTTTTTGCTTCTCCACTAAATTGCTGGTTTAGAATCTCCAAAAAATACGGTCCCAAATTTATATCTGGTGTTAGGAATGTTACCAGTCTCATATGGGAAATAAATATCACTGAATTGAATATATTCATGTTTAAAGATGAAAGTATGGTATTGAGTGTATGTGTGTGTATGCATCTGCACAAATATATATATATTAAATAGCTGCACAGTTATCAGTCAGCTTCTCTAAAGTGCTCAGAACTGCACTTTAAAAATATTTTTATGAACCTGTTTTGTATTTATAGACTACATCCTGAGTTTCAGCCTTTATCCAACAAGCTGGAGCCTTTTATGACACACGCCATTTCCTGCTTCACTGTCCAGTATCAACAAGTCTTTGGGCTTTTTTTTCTGAAAGGACTTTTCATCCTCAGTTGCTATGTTCCTCCTCTCTTTCATTCTCTTGCTAAGTATAAAATCAAAGTTTTAATACTTACAAAAATACACATCTCATGGAAGAGAAGCCAAACGTAATTTGGAAGGATTTGTGAATGAATGAATGGCCTTATGCTAATAATCCCAAAGACATCAATCTAAACCTTCAAACCTCACTCAAGTCTACCATGAGGTTTCCATAATCCAAAATAAAGTCTTTAAAAATGTAGGATTGCTTCACAAAGAAATAAGCTGATATGAAAGCTCAGCAGCATATGATTAAGCATTTGATAACTCGATGCTTTGATAAGGTGTTACCTTAATCTCTCACTGAGGAGAAATGTAAATCAGGAAACTGAAACTAGGCAGCTGGAAGAATCTAGCTACTCAAATAAGATATACTTTCTGTGTCAAAAAGATATGAATGCTCTCTGCAGCCAAACCTCTGTGAGAGAATAAAGTTATTTAACAAAGCAGAAGAGGTAGAGAAGATCTCAGCTATACACATAACTAGAAACAAGGGAATACCTACCAATGTAAATCGTGAAAAACTACTCAACCTTATTAATGCAGACCCTACATTTTCACAGGCAGTAGGTATGGACTCACTACTCTCAGATCTCTAATTTTCAGGTAAAAAAATCTCACTTCAAGCATAAATTAAAATGAATAGTCAGTTTAGAGAACACAAATTTCAGAAACATTAGTGGAGTTTTGTTAGAAAGGGTCCATATCCACTAATTCTGGCAGTTTCTACTCCTGCAGACAGACTTATTTTCATTAACATCAACAATAAAACTAAGATGTAATCTGTTCCTATATTCAGCATTAAGCCCCTGAAAAGACGGAGGAAACAAATTAAAGACATACAGAAAAATCTTAAGTCAGGCACTTCCCACAATTAATATTAATACGTTAATACTTCACACATGGTTACTTTAATTATTATACTATATTACTTTGCTGGCTAGTAAAAAGTATCTTCAGTACCGAAGGTTTTACTTCTGAGATGGAATAACATTCACGTTTTCTGACTTGATACCCAGTTGTTAAAAGTACTCATCCCAATGCAGATCAAGACTAATAAATTTCATTGCAAAGTAAGACACTTTTAAGATACTAAGAGGAGCCTTACTACCCACATAGTTTGGTGAAAATACTGCTTATTTTCCCAAGCAAGAGTTACACCAACTGGACAACTGGAAGGCAGCAACATCTTTAAAAGTTTCAAGGCTTCACTGCCACTATTCTTGCAGCTGTGAGTATCTCACTAGGAGACTCTGGATCGTCACTGCTATCTAGCCACTATATACTGTCAGGGAAAGTTACAGTACATTTACAGAAGCATAAAGTGCACTAATCTCCTAAACGTTAATTATACTGAAACAAAGCTTCAATTAGAAGCAGATCAGCAAGTCCAAGACACTAATACTTTTGTTTGCTGGTGTGTACACATGCATGTCTGAGAAACATATCTACAAGAAGAGACCAAAAGCAAATCTTCACTTTACCTTTATTAATTTTCTGCCCACATTCTCAGCTACTCTCTTTTCTAGTCTCCAACACCAAGGGTTTAATTTATAGTTTGTATTAGTTATTAAAATATAATAGGAACAAAAAAAGGAACACAGAAAAACAGGTTTTCTGGCCAGCACATTACCTGGTTCTGCAGGATGGGATTCGTTTTTCTAAAGTTAAAAAATAAATTAAAATATGTATAGACATCATGACAGAGTAATCAGAGTGCTTAAGCATCAGTGGGCAGCCTGGTAAAACAGGACTCCAAAGATGAGCAAAAAGAGATGGTGTGGTTTTTGAGGAAGGAATTGCCGTAGAGGGGAACGAAAGGCAGGGAAATTACAGTACTCGAACAAAGCAGCAACATGGATAGACCTGAGGGGTTTCCATGCTGTCACTCTCTTCGCGCATCTGAGGAAAAACAGTCAGATGCCAAACAAATTAATGACAACAAAAAAGCAATCAGAATTAGGTCTGCTAAGACAGGTGTGGCTATCAAAGAGGATAAACACAGTTCTTATAGAAAACCATTCCTTCAAGAAACTCCACAGAAAAGCAGCAGATGATGGAAAGTACTCCCCAGCTGAAAGCACAAACACAATTCAAGGGGTACCAACTAAAAACTGCAACTGGGAATTTACAGACTGAGTTTATATGCTAATGTATCACCTCCTACCGTCTTCAGTCTCTGTGAATATACACCTCTTGCCAAGGGACTTGAAAGAAGAAAGCCTTTGAACCCATGAACGTTCCCGGGTTTGGCGACAACAGCCAACCAAGAGTTCAAAGAAAGGCTGCAAAACGAGGGAAACAAGGCACATGATGAAAAGCAAGTATAGTGATTCAAGAGTGGGGTGGTGTGAGAAGCAGAAAAGGCCTTGACACTGTGCAAGCTCTGCTCAGGAATAAGAAAAACATCTCTGTGTTATCAACACTGATTTCAGCACAAATCCAAAACATGTCTCCAGACCAGCTACTACGAAGAAAATTTACTCTATCCCAGCCAAAACCAGCACAAAGTGACACCAAAAGATAGGCTTAAGAAGGGGCCTGGTACCATGATTAATTTTAAGTAAATAAGACTAAGAAATTTATTCAAAACAGTCAGATTTCTTAAGTTTTTGCTGTGAAAGGGAATAGGAAAATACCACAGTGCCTTACTACTGCAAATGTTACAGAGAACCATAAAATAGGGAATAGAAGTTGAAATTAAGACAAAACAAGAGACCTTTTGTAAGAGTTTTTGGTGAGTTCTCTATCAGTTAAAAAAAAAAAAAGCTAATTAAGCTCTTTAAAAGGACCTCATTAAAGTAGTTAATTTTTAAATTTTAAAAAAACCAGTATACTCTCTGAGACCTTACTGATGATCCAGGGAAGATGTCAGTATACACCGTCTCAAATTTATTTCCCAAATATAATGGCTTCTGAATGACAGCCTGGGTATAACCCCAGAAGCAAACCAAATTCTGAACTGTCCTCCTTTTGAATCTGTCATTTAGCTTTATTCATTTTTCATAGTCCCCATGAAAGCATAACCACTTTGTTGTTCATAAGATGCAAGCTAAGTAATTGGTTTGACTTTAGAACAAACATTAGAAGCAACCATATGCTATCACCATCTTTGCCTGCTATTTGGGAAAAATCTGAAGACAAGACACTGATGCAAATATACACGAGAGCAATTAATTATTTGCAGCTCAAAGGCGAAACATGTATGTTACACTGCCTGCCTGCATTCTCACAACAAATTTTCCAAAAATCAGCAGCACTTAATGGGCAGGACTGGAACTCTACTAAACATAAGAAAAGCAGGGAAATATAAGCAAAACTACGCATGAGACAGACTTTAGATCTAACAAGGGTGACACCTCCCTCTGGCTTTTAATAGTGACACCATTATCATCTTCAGAATGATACTCTGGAATACACAGACACTTTCAAAAGTCTTTGTAACATCAAAGTTACACAAATGTTCCTTAATGACTTCAGATTTGGACTCATGGTTGTTTTTGTTGCAAATCCAGCCACAGTAGAAGTAGGATTTTTACACAAATCATAAAACAAATTTGCTGTAGCCTCTAATCTTTCCATCATCTTGGCAGATCTGTATAAGACAAGCTGTGCAAGAGACATGAGTCCTAATCCTTCTTGGTAATGAGCCCCCACATGAGATGTGTTACTTTTCCCTTAGGTGTGACCAAGGGACAACAACCAACATTCAAAGCAGTAAAAGTGATACCCAATTCCATTAAATAATCAGATCAAGGCAGCTCTCAGGTTTTCAGGTCACAGTTAGGTGCTGAAGCAAAACCTGCCCAAGCAATTTTGCCAGGGAATGATGCCAGGGAACTGCAAGAGTGGTTCTCCAAAGTACCTGAATGACTAGAGGCAGTACGACACTTTCATCAGATCTACAGGAGATCAGGAAGTAAGAAAGTGCCAAATGGTTACAGAACACCAAGCCATGCACGCATTTTGGAGGAGTTTTAGGTCACCTTTGTTTGCTCACTGGCCAACACAAAAAGAACTGAATTTATAATATAAGCTTGAGAACTAGAACAAGCACAATTATTTATAATGAGATAGCTGCAAATGCAGAGGAAAACCCACCACGCCACCCCCACCCAAAAAAAAAAATCCCACCAAAAAAAAACCCCAAACAAAACTTCTTATGAAGTTAGGCACTTCATAAGAAGTAAGCAGGAGGAATCAGCTGAGGTAAACAGTCATTGATTTATCAATTCATTACACAAGACTGAAACACAGATGGACATTACAGCCTGTAAAGACAAATCTCCCTCTGGCCTGACTGACTCTCCAGCCCACAGTTCTACATTTAAGTTTCCAAATAAAGACTTTTCATCAGCAAGTTATTAAAACCCCAAAGTAGCAAGAATTCATTTTATTCTCTATTCTACCTCTACTTGAGGACAGCCACTTGCTTACTCTGCTTCATACCCAGACTGTCAGTTGTCTCTTCACAACTCAGTATCACCAGGAAGAATAACATGGTTCCTGATTATTCAACTGTAATTGTTTCTCTTTGAACGTTTTACAGCTGGAGGAGGAAAAGATACAAACAGGTGACCTCAGTTTTGACTTTAAATCAGTCAACAAATGAAATGCTAGTAATAAGAGACATGAAACAGGCACATTACCCACGATAGGAAATACTAAATCTACAGCTGGGCTTCAAAACAAAACCCTACAGTCCACTTCACTGGGAATAAGAAGATATACAAAGCTTTGACTTGGGGTCAGGCCACAGGGTCAAATATACAAAGAGGATATAAATCAGATTATTTCTAAAACTTACTTTCCAAAGGACAAGACAGTGAGCACGGACGTATTTATGAAAACATATCAACACTGAAAAAAAGGCAAGTACAAGGGCGTACAGATGTCAGCCAGTCACACATGGGCTGCCTGCTTTAGCAGTCAGACCTAATCCCTGTCCCCAGCCAAGCCTGGGGACCTGGCTCTCACATCCAGGTTTTACAGCAGGGGAGCACCACTGGACAGTATATAACTGGGGAGTACCCCAGGACCCACACTACTGACCACGCTGGGGATTCAGGAAGGCTCAAGCCAAGACACCTCAGAGTACACACACTAAATATTTTCCCTAGAAACTACATGAAACCATTACTGTTATTTAATACATATACCTAATACTGGACTACAACAAACTACAAGGAGTTTAATGCTTCCCTTTGTGACCTGTTTCAATACTTCACTATCATCATTGACAGGAACACTAAAATGGTATCACACTTGCAGGGAAAAAGAGTGCTGGTTATAGGATATTGATGATTTAACTTTAATGAGGCTGTGGAAAGAGTTCTTGCATCACACCCAGCGCACCATGGAAAAGGGATATCTTACCAAAAGCCTTCCTCCCTGGCCCACAAGACCCGGAGCTCATCTCCAGGCCATGGGCTCAGCGCTTAGGATAACTCAGCAGATGGTTATGAAAGCAGGAATTAAGCGTAACATGCCAGCTCTGCAAAAGCCAACCTTCATCAGAGGCATTTAATAATAATATTTTTGTGCGGCACACCACAATTTTGAGAAACAGAGAAGCAAACAGCAATGTAGTTACCGATGCAACTCCAGCTTAGAGACAGGCCATTTGTTGCAATTCTGTACAGAAGTAAAAAATACGTAAGATGCCACAATTGATTACTTTTCTTTGTTTAAATCTAGTTATAATGAAATTGTTTATCGTTAATGCAAATTATTTCTAACCAGAATTTCAGTGCAATGGTACAGCACTTCCATACCCCAGAGAAAGTGAATCCAGGACTCTGTTCATTTCCAAGTAGCAGGAAGCTGGCAAACAAGCAAGGGGCAAGCAGCCAAACCAACCAATACTGCTAAGAGCAGCATAAATCAACAGTTTGAATCAGAAGGCTTTACACTTCCTTTCTGAGGACTCGGCCACTTACTGCTTCTTTTAGAAACATTTATCAACCTTGAACTGATGCCTTGAAGTGGCTACCTGAAAACAGAGGCTAGACAAGAATAAGAGAATAAAAAGTAGCCATTTATTTGAAGGGCCTTCAAAGGTGCACCATGGGAGTGTAAAGCCTCCGAAGGGATCCACCCAAGACGGACCCCAAGTCACGGGTTCTTCACACTTTTATAAGTTTGGTCCATTTGCATATCAGGGTTAATCCTCCAATTATCATTTCAGTTAATTATATAACTACCCCAAGTCTGCTCCTCCTCTCAAGGCTTTAGCTTACACATTTTGGGGCCTGGGACAATCAAGGTGTCCTTGAAGTGCAAACCTAGAGAGGGTTTGTTATGTCGAACCAGCATGAGAGAACAGTAGTTAACAGCCCACACGAAACTTCAGGGTTACACACTAGGCAGTACAAGATTTGAAAACTATCAAAGTTAAAACCTAAGGCATCAGTATCAGGTCACTGTGGAAAGGCATGAAAGCGGCAACAGCTGCCGAGTACCTCCATGGGTTTGGCCTTGATTTGGCCCAGTTAACTGTCAAATGTCAAAACAGGAGTAAAATTAAGAGACTACAATCTCATACTGTTCTGACATAAACATTACTCAGCATAGCATAGCATAGAACTTTGACACTTTTCTTATACTTTATAAATAAAAATATCAGGCAGTCACATCACGTCACCAGATGCAGGACAAAAAGCCACAGCCAGCCACATGCATAGTCTTCCTTCCACAACTCTTATCCTCATTTAACAGCACTGAGTCCAGGGAAGAAGGAAAGAGCAGAGAGTACTTTTAAAAAAACTTTTCAAAATGGAAACAGAATTCACAAAGTAGATAGCTACTTCAAAGCACCAGTCACAAAAGGAAATATGCATGGGAGCTTGCAGCTAGTCACTCACACGTCATCAGTCCATAAAGCAAGGACTCTTTTCTACCCTGAAGCCAAAGGGCAACTGAGAGATTGTCCTATCCCATCACTCATTCTGACGCTACCTAGCAATTCTTTTTAAATAATGAGATGGACCGCTAACACACTGGTTAACCTTTAGAATTTCAAAAGAACCCACAGCTAAGAAAATTATGCTGGTCATTTGGGTTACAAAAAAATCTCCAAAAAACAGAAGCAACATTTTTCTATATTAAAACAGGTATTTTTAACTGGAGGCACCCACATATCCCTAAAGATGCGCATTTTGATGATTCCACCAGGCTAATAAAATCTTGATATGGCATTCTTCCTTGTAAAAGTTAACAACATTATGTTCTTGCAGAAAATTGCAAGTTATGTACAAAGAAAGGCACCCAAACGAGTACTAATTCCCAAACATTGAATTTGAACATTCTGAAGGTCAATATGAGGCATCTAAGGAGATGCTTGTGCAACATACAAAATCAAGTATCAAAAGCACCTCAGACAGAAGGAACAAACTTTAAAAATAAGTCCAACATCTAAAGAGGTATTTATCTTAATTTTTATTGCAGTACTACAATTTCTACTCCTACATTTGCATAGTGTAGAAACAATGCACCTAAATGTCCAGTTGTTATCACAGCCCCATAGAAGAGTTTGCATTGGAAGGGACTTTCAAAGGCCATCTAGTTCAACCCTTCTGCAATGAGCAAGGACATTTTCAACTAGACCAGATTGCTCAGAGCTCCATTCAACCTGACCTTGAATGCTTCCAGAGATGTGGCATCTACCACTCTATGATAATAAAAAAGGGGATAAATTTTCAGAAGCATGCTTTCTCAGACCCTGCTGAGAAAGTGTTTCTTTCATGCAATTAAAAGAGAATGTTTCAATCTGCTTGACACAAATCAGAGAAGAATTATTTTATTACACTTCCAAGAAAAAGTAGGGGTGATCAAAAGTCACCATTTGATCACTAACTAAAAAAGTTAAAATAAAATATGTGGGATGTGAACAGAATTTGACAGGTATTCCTAAAATACATTTGACATTATTCTCTCATGTGTTTTATGTTTTTAATGATCTTGATAATCTTTGCTCATTGTACATGCAAATAACGTAACTATGCAAGTTAACTTTTTAATCTAGCAAATTTCAAGTGAATTTCAACACTTGAAGAGTTGTTGGGAACAAACTTTCTTAGTATTGACAATACTTTAGCATTTACACTGCATAGCAATTTAATCAGGATGTTATAATTTGGTTCTGTGTGGGTGTCAACTGACTTGCTTCAAAGTCTGCTTCACATCTACAGAAGTTTTTCACAAAGAAGATGCAATTATATTAATCACATGGGCTGACTACAATGTCTAAGGCTTCTGCACGCCTCTCTTTGGGAAGTTAGGACCTGCAACTCCACATATTGAAAGATTTCCCCTGAAAGTAGTAACTATATTTCTTGACTTTTGTTGCACAAACTCAGTTTTGCTGGTCTTGTAGCAGCACATAAACAGGCTTTCCAAACTCTCCTACATCCACAAGATCTTGGGCAGGAGCAGGAGAAAAGGAAAGTCAATACAGGAGTCTTGAACATTTTAACAAACATTTTAACTAAAAATTACTTTTCTCCCTCAAGTTTGCACTCTTTCATACAGTGCCAGACATCAAACTACAGACTAAAGTTCTAAACCCTAACATTTGAAGGAACTACACCAGAAACAGCTTCAAAATGCCAACACAGAGGGCATCTAAATTAACCCAATTTTTTTTTGTCCCTAGCTTACAAACAGAATGTTTATGAGAAGATTCTTATCTTGATTTACATAACTTGCAAATTGACAGAAAATTCATTACATTCCCCTACGTTATTCCATGATTAATTATCCTAATTTAACTACCTTTGCTTTCAGGTCTAGGGTGAAACAAAAGATGAAGATAAAATTAAAGGCTTCATACAACTATTTTCCCCAAGTTTGTTTAAACCTCTAATACAGTAGATTACTGTAGCTGCAAGAGCCAAGAATTTCTCTATTCTTCCAGTTTACACATTTAACAGCATTCTTCCTAGTGTTTCCAGTTCAGATATATAGTACCAGGCCAAGTCACTGGTGTTGTGTAGCTAAACACACAGGCCAGTAGCTGCTGAGGAAGAGAAACAGGAAAGCTAGACAAGGCCAAGTGAGAGATTTCATATTTTAGCATCTCCCAATGAACTACAACAAGAATTGGCAAGCTTCCGTATTTATTTGTTTATTTTGCTGACAGGGACGTATGTTTTCAGGAAAACAAAAATTCAGTCCTGTGCCCAAATTTCGTTATATCAATACCACAAGACCTCTTTTGGGTAGAGTGTGGTCACACATGGGTCAGGAGGCTGGGACCATGGCATGGGGCTGGACATCAGGCGAGGGGAAATGCCAAGGGTCTCCAGCCCCAAGCCTGGCCCCACACTGAGAAACACACAAAGAACATGCTCCTGTGAGGTTTTATGATGGTGTTCAAAAATACACAGGGGAAGAAAGACATTGGGGTGCTGGAGCACATCCAGAAGAGGGCAACAAAGCTGGTGAAGGGTCTGGAGCACAAGTCTTATAAGGAGCTGCTGAGGGAGCTGGGGTTTTATAGTCTGGAGAAAAGGATGCTCAGGGGGACCTTACTGCTCTCTACAGCTACCTGAGAAGAGGTTGTAGCCAAGTGGGGGTCAGTCTCTTCTACCAAGTAACAAGTGACAGGACAAGAGGAAATAGCCTCAAGTTGTGTGAAGGAAGGTTTAGATCGGATATTAGAAAAAATTTCCTAAGCAAAAGAGCTGTCAAGCATTGGAACAGGCTGCCCAAGGAAGTGATGGAGTCACCACACCTCTGTGTAGATGTGGTGCTCAGGGACATGGTTTAGCGATGGACTTGGTTGGCAGTCTTAGGTTAACAGCTGGACTCAATGATCTTAGAGGTCTTTTCAGACCTAAATGACTTTATGATTCTAAGGTGAATATCTTAACACCCTGATGGAAAGTAAAATGCTCCCATCCATGTTTGAGAGCAGCAGTGCTTCTCCAGTGATAAAGCTTTCTAGCCATGGAGGATAATTTTTGAGGAATAGAGCTTTAAGTTATTAATAAGAATGAAATCTCTCGACCTAGATTTTCTTTAGCTTAAAAAAAACCCCCCATATACACACACAACACAGCCTTCCTCTACAAACACAAACATATTACACTCATCATACAGCAGAGCACTTCAAAACAGATATTTCACAATGAAAACAAAAAAGGCTTTTTGTGCTCTTCCCTTACCCAGCTTTATCTAAGAACATGAATACAGATTATATTTGATTAAAACAGAAACCTGAACCCCAAGTTGCAAGTATTTACTTTTCAAAAGCATTTTACAATTTGATTTTCTTCTTGCCTGCTGTGATAATTGATGAAAACTACACAGGGATTAAAATGAGCACAGGTGCGTGTCTACATAGTTCAAAGAGATTTGATCTCAAATGAAAATAATAATAATATAAAAAAGCCTGAGTATTTTTAGGAGTGGATTTAACATAGCCTAACCAAAGAAGCCTAGATTAAAAGTAGGATTTTACAGTCCAGATTTCATGTTACTGAAATTTAAAATGTGTATTTCATAACGTACCAGAAACTTTTGCGAGCAGTACCTGATTTACTTGCGTTAACAGCCCTCCATATTGTACGTGTCAGAGCAGATCCAGAGAAAAAAATAAAGGCACTACAAACAGTAAAGAGCACTAAAATACAATACAAGGGCATGTGTAACAAAAGATATTTGGCACTAAATCAACCTTATTTTTAAATTTGTGAGAGGTGAAAGGAAAGTCTACGAGCTGAGAATATCTTTCTGCCAATATACAAATCAGCACAAAACCTGTGCTTATTTTCTTTGCCAAATTTATCCCGCTACAGCTGAATCACAACTTCCTTGAGCCCATGAGGTCAGGGACGATTTGAAAAGAAACGCACAATACAGCTAATCTTTGTGTCAGTTCATCACATGTAATGCAAAAAACATGATTTTCCCCATTTTTCTGTCCCAGCTTCCTCCAGCAAAGCTAACTAGCATGTTGTTAATCCTAAATTTGCTGCACTACTTTGTTAAACAGATTTAAAACACAAATGCACACATCACACAGGATAAAGAATTTATTCTATGTTCAAGGCTTACTGCTGAGCTTCTATTAAGAACTGAAAAAAACCCAAACCAACAGCACTTAATTGTATAGAAAACAAATTTATTTGTCTCAAAGGAAGGCTCTACACTTACGTAGACATTTTTACACAACAGCTGCTTTCTTTCCTAAACTACCTAAAACACTGTTCCTACAATAACATATATTCAATCTTCTTTCTGAAGCAGAATCCAATATATTTTTAGACCTCTGAATAATAACAGTAGGAGTTTACAAATATATGGATCAGAGATGGAAGAATTCCCTTTCCTCCCCATGCAGCGGGGCAAGCTCATGACTCCGTCATATGGGACACAAGAGCTAATCAGCACTTCCTCCCAACAGGCTTAATTTCCACTTAAGCACCCTTTTGAGTGGTGAGAATGAGGGAACCCTGGCAATCATTTCACCGAAACACATCAGTGAAATTGTCAACATCTGAAATCTTTCCCAGTGGCCCTGTAACTTCATTTACCTCCATACATTTACCTGCACATCTTAACCACAGATTTATACTTTAGTAGCACCCAAATATAAATTAATTCCAACTCCGTGTCAAACATCTTATTGACTTAGCGGTTTTGAAACCCCTGAAGTTTTGACTTTAGATTTTCACACAACCCTCAGAGGAGTCACCAGGGCAACAAGCCCAGTTTTTCAATACACTGGTAAAGAAACTGAAATTAAGACATGAAAACCTGAGGAAAAAAAAAAACCACCACAAATATATGCTTCTAGTATGTTTTCTTTAATCAAAAACGCATCCCATGTCATTACTACAAAACTGAAAAATATTTCTTTTACATCTGTTGGAGCACCAAGAAACTAATTTTCCTGTTGCTTAAACCAGCTTGTATGCTTGCTATTGATTTAACTAATGATGACAGATGATTTAAATAGCTCCCTACATACAACACTTTCAAGGATAAACAAAAGAAACTGCATAAAGAGAAAATAGTTTTTTACCAATTTCTCGTCAATTAAACATATTGCTGAACAATTTTAGTTGCAAGATCTTGTCCTGGCCAATAATAAATTTTAGATGCAGTTCAATTTTTGCACACCACATTTAAAACTGCAGAGATCATAAAAGTACAAAAAGCGAGACCATTAAAAAAGTGAACAATTATTTTTCACATTTCACAAAATTCTGCAGGTCAGTTCAAGCCCTGAAGAAGACAAAAACTGTTTTTTTTTTTTAATTATAGCATATAATTCTGTACGTAAGAAACCATATATATTTACTATGGAGTTTGAAAGTAATAAAGAGGGGACTAAAGCATGCATTGAAAAAAACATAAGACTTCAAATCAGAAATAATTTAAGTACTTTCAAATAACCTAAATATAAAATTACTGTCATTTAGTTTTAATTAACAGATAACCAAGTCATTTTCCTGCATGAATTTGCATAGCACATGGCTAATTACCACCTTGTGAAGAGTCTAGGGGGAAAAAAAGCACAAATCTTTACATAGTTCATCAACAATAAAAACCAAAATACCACTGTTAGTGCCTCTTTTTTTTGTGAGAGAGCAAGTATAAATAAAAACATGCTTTTTAACACAGCGGCAACTGGACAGGAATAAGACTGTAAAGTGAACCAGCACAGGAAACCCAGGATTAGGGCTGAAACTTTATTCTAATCCTTCTGTTCACAGACACAGCAGTCACCAGGCAGCATGTGGTCTGGGCATGCACCTGCAATACGCAGGCAGGATTTAAAAGTACGTACAAAGAGATCAAGCTTTGTCTGAGAAAAATTTCTCTTTGGCTTAGGAAGAGGAGTGTCTGCCTTCTCCAAAAAACAAAACAATAACCACACACATCAGCTTATCAGTGATTTTGCCAGAATGATACCCGGATGTGACACATCCACAACCCATCATACCTGGGGATTGACTTGACAGTTACGAAAAAACCCAAGAAAAGACAGAAAAAACCAAAACAAAAATCCTCTTGCTGTGAACATATTAAACAGTTCAAGTTGATAGTCATACCCCACCACTACTCTGTGAACTTTGCATTACCTTTATATAAATTCCTGGATTAACTGATGAAGTCTACCCACTTGGTAGAGGTCTTCACAAACTGAGGAGTGGAGGAAGAATCCTTCAAACACAATGGAATTCCCCTAACAATTAAATAATACTATCATTTATCTGGTCCTGCAAAATGACTAGTAAAAGAACAAGGCTCATCTTTAAATATCATCTCCTTTTGCCTCACACAACCTTTTCTGACACTTTTGTACTACAACATTAGGTGCTGCAGCAGGAAACTTCTGGCTGGGCTTGGGACCTCAGTAATTCCTGCTGTCTCTATCTGGGAGCTCTTCTGGTGCACCTGGGAGCTAAACAAACATTCCCAAGTCCACAGACCCATTTTGTATCACTGAAAGATTGGGTCACTACCAAAAAGTGCATGGGGAGGGGTTTCTAAATCCTGTGATTATAAGTTTAGCATAAAGTGCAATAAAAAGAGAGCCGCTAAGACGAATACACTTTCCAGCGCAGCAGCTTTGAGAAGCATCTGAGACTGAAGCTACTGCTTTCAGTCCTAAGTCATTTTGTTACAAAAGTTTAAATACTAAAGGAGCAAGAGACATTTTGCTTACATTTGGTGCTGTTTCTCCTGAAAATTGAATCTGGTGAACTATACCCATAACCTGGGTTCGACTACTAAACCCCATTAGTAGCCAAATATTGACAATAATAAAACCACAATTCAACATTGTTAAGGGGAAATGCTTGCAGGCTACTTTCTGGCCCTTCCCCTCAAGCATATATGACAAGCTGATTGCCATCAGGAGTGGTTTCATACCACCTCACATTCTACCACTAGGTTCTTCTACAGCCTGAAGAGTCAGCTGCAGTCCAGCAACAGGTATCACAGAGTAAGGGACAGCTTACTTATTCCCATACACCATATGGATGCTTGTTCATTTGCAATCAAGCCACAGGATCACATCACTAAGTAAACAAAGAATTTTATGGCATTCATTATTATTTTAAAGCTGGCAGACATCAGCTGCCGTATCTGACTAAGAAGAAACTGTCACAGGCAAGTTAACAAGCTCCTAAAAACTGGAACTCGCTGAGCCAATACTAGAAGATACTTGGAGAAATAAAATAGCATTTCAGCTTCCAAACTGAAGATGTTTACATAATTAAGATATGCAAATAAGGATAAACAAAAAGAAAGGGGAAAAAAAAACTTAAAAAGCTCTGACTATATCTGCAATCATTTTCCTACTTACAAAGCCACAGCCTTGACTAACAAACAAGTACTAACACTAATCGTTATTTAAAAGTTCATGGTAATTATATAACTTATCCTTTTGAACAGTTTACTGTATTAAATACTAAACAGCTTTATCCTGCATAAAATCAAGCCAAGATACAACAGAGCCCCTTCACTGCAATTCTCAGTTTTTCCTTTGAAAAGCAAACTCATTATGCTCTATAAAGAAAATAAAGTCTCTAAAAGAAGACTAAATTCTTTCTTTCTTTCTCAAAGGCAGGCTCTGAAGAGATTGCATAAAAAGAGATTTTATTCTTGGCTGAAATATGAACATTTGGGAATCACTACTTTTGAGCAAGGACTCACCCACTCAAAGGCAGAAGAATTTATTTTGAAAAGTGGTGTGAAATTTCAGGGGGGGAAAAAAAAAAAAAAACACATGTATTTTGCACTTCCCAGCTTTTGGTACTTTTCCAGTTAAGACAAAAATCTCAAAATAACCTCTTCCCCATATAACTGTTTTCTCATAGATGCTGCCAAGCTATCTTATACCACCAGCAAGAACTCCTACAAGAAAGTAACTATTTCCAGACAATCCAACTCAGAGAATGGACAGGAAGATAAAAGTAAGAGCATTTCAGGTATTTTAGGAGAGAACCTGGGAGAGGGGCCTACATTTCACTGGGTGCCCGCCTCATGCTGCCTTGTCACCAGTCTGTTCAGCGCCCTTCAGAAGATGAGGGGGAGCAACGCCGCAGTTCAGAACTCACGGACAACCTCTGAAAGTACAGGGCAGGGCAGGAGTTTGAGCCCAGCCCTCCCGCTGAAGACTACGTTCCTACCATAGCTAACAGTCCTCGGAGGAGCAGCGCTTCTCCTTTGGATGCAGACCACATACTGTAACTGTTTCCCCAGATTCAGGCCAAACCAGCTGCAGAAAGGGAAAGCTCATCTAGAAGATTAGATCAGGTCCCTACAGAAACATTTAGGACTTTTAAACAAAGAATATTATTTGTGTGTGGACACATGTGGACACCATCATGTTACAGAAAGAATACCAAGGGATAGAGAAGAGGATTCAGTCTTCTGTCTCCAAGATGACTCAAGATTATCTGAAGACATCCACACAAAGTTTCTCAACGGTTGAGGAATGTTGCAGATCCCACAGTTAATAGCGCAAATCAGAAACCAGATCAACTCCTTTTCCCCACCTCATGCATGCATGCTTTCCTGGAAATGTTCTTTTGTGTATTCTCATACTGTTTAATGTGAAGGAATTGCTATTTCTCTCTATTTAAGATGAAAAATCTCAATTGTGACCTGCGAGTGCTCGGCACAGCTGAGCTCCCGGCACAGCTGCCAATGAAGTCATCTGTGGTTCTCCTGTCAAGTGCCCATCATAGAACCAGAGCTGAGAGACACCAAAGGATTCAGGAGGGATGGCCAGGTAGATCCTATGGTCCCACCTAGAGGCCAGCCACGCCCTAATCCAGGGGAGAGGCAGGCCAGGCCGTGTCCTGTGGGCTCCTGCAGGAAGCCTGACCTTGGGGCACAGCACGGAGGCTCTGTGCTTTCTAGGGGCTGCCTCTTCCCCAGACCATTGGGAAGCACGGCTGCAAGGTGCACCCTGCTGCCAGGACAAGCCGAACACATGCATCCTGCCATCAAGATGGCCTGGAGGACTGAGGAAAGACTCTGCCCAAGCAGGCCCTTAGCCTCTGCCTCGTTGCAGATATGTCTCCATGAGCTGCCTTTACAGCAGAAATGGGAAAAAAAAGCATCAGATTGTGGCTGTTTTGATAACTGCCCTCCTATCGCAAGTATCAGTCTCCAGCTAGAATTACTGTACCAGGCACCAGCTCATCTTTTCTCTTCCCTTTTTATTTAAATATCCACACCCTGGAATGTACATAGGAGTAAATTAAGGCACTTGTATTATATAGGTCAAGTCCTGGCCTGTATCTACATACATTAGCATACAGGTAAAAGTACTACAGACATGAAAAATGAAGCATTAATGGTTAGCTCAAATACACATCCTAGGCACTGTGAGAAGGGGAAAAAAAAACAACCAAAAAAAATTTAAGACAACAGAAAAGTAACAACAGAGACAGTAAGGCAATACTTCATTTGAATCTTTTTCCCAATAAAATTTTCCCTTGTGAATAGTTAGATGTATTTTATGAGTAGACAACATAATAAACCAGACATCTTAATTTTATTTCACTTTACATTTTGTAAGTATTCAGGCTGAAGACCAAATATATAAATCAAGATAATTCAGATCTGTCTTGAAATGTGTTTTTAAATCATCTGAAAACTTTGTACATGGTTTTCATGTAGAATACATCTCTTTTCATGAAGAACATATCCCTTTTCTTCCCAAGTCAGAAAAGAATTGGTTAAAACAAAAACCATCATGTAATTGAGAACATATAAGCAGGTGTGGTTTGTAATTTCTCATCAGGGAAAAGAAGTTCTCATAGACTTTAAGCTGCCAAAGTCTGTGAAGTTGTAATCAGAGATATCAGATTATTAAAAAAAAGAGACACTGGACAACAACTGAATGGCACATTCCCTTCACTGTCAGGAGCCTTCAGAGGTACAAAGCACAGAAGCCACAATTAACCCAGCCATACTCTAGCACTGTAATTCCCTCCTCCATATCCAACCTCTGCCTTTTCCTTACCCTTGGAGAACACTCACTATAGGTGCCAGTGAAGTTTATAGGGCAGTGACCATAGAGTTTCTGACATTCTCAGTTACACTTTTATTAATTGCCATGCCAGTGAGCTAGTTGATCACAGAAAAAATTGTAAGAGCTGTTCAACTTAGTGAACAAGATATACCTCACCTGTTTATCTTGTCAGAGACCATAGTCTTTGTGATTATGAAAAAGTGAGTTCTGACATTGACTTGAGAAAAATCCCAGCCTAGGAAAATCCCTGCATCTCTGTGTAACTCTGCAAAAAAACTTCAAAGAAAGAAAAAAAAGAATCTGTGCCCATCCGACTGTTCTACAGAAGAACAAGAGGCTATTATCTCCACTCCAACATATCAGGTATTCTAGTAACACTTAAAGTGACTTTTAGAAGTTCCGTATTCTATCTATTGCCTATTGAGAAGAGTAAGGTATTACGGAAAAAATGGGAAATCCACTTGCAACTCTGGAAGTGTAATGCAAAAAGGACAATGTGGAGAACTATTTTATTGCTTCTTTCAGCTCAGTATATTATGGTACCAAATTACACTTCACTGAAGACAGACTTCACGGAGATTGTCAGCACTCTTCTGTCTGGTTCAATGTTAAGAACAGCAGACATAATTCTCAAATATAACATGGCTTTCACAATTTGCACTAAGTTGAATGAAGCATTCCATGAAAGCAAATCACAATGATTAAGGAACAGGTTTTTTTGCTTCTCATTAGAAGTTCAGCTTTAAATTAGTGAAAGTTCTAGGCATGGGAAAGACGTAGGAGAAAAACTGGAACCTCACAGCAGGCAGCTTTGCATTAAACAGTATCTGTATCACAACCACCATAATACAAGCTGCCTCCTTGCCTTCATGTCCAACTCATACTGCAATTCCTCCAGGCTTGAACCTGCAGCAACAGGTGACAGCCACTGGCCTGCAGAGCTGCAATACTAACCATGTTCACTGCAAGGGCTTTTTGGGTAACAGTCTTCGTCCTTCCAGTCTCCACCTTGTTGTCCCAGCTCAGCTGCAACA
Source organism: Eulacestoma nigropectus (assembly GCA_013397775.1). Taxonomy (NCBI): domain Eukaryota; kingdom Metazoa; phylum Chordata; class Aves; order Passeriformes; genus Eulacestoma; species Eulacestoma nigropectus. Next base: position 115,503 of record VZTE01006457.1, on the reverse strand, counting down.
CCTACAGGCAAGAGTGTTTTCAGGGAAAATGTTCCGGGCACACAGCAAGCTCGGACAAAGGGTACTGCGAGAATGAGCATGGATTTGTAGGATGGGCAGCTCTTCTACTCAGCATCTATGCTGATCCCCTCTGAGCAAAATATATAACACCATTCTGCTATTCAGCAGTAAAGCAAGCCTACTCTCACTAGTAGCATTTGATTAGCCTTGACCACAGTGACAGCACAGGAGGCAAATATTCCTCTCTGCTCTCAGTAGCACAGCCCACACAATCCAGTAAAATATACGTAGGAGGTGGAGCGTCAGGATCGGATTTCATATTGGGGCAAGGCACCTTATAAAAAAGTCTTTTCAGTAACAGTCACCCAGAAGTAATATGGAAATCAAATTAGTTGATTGCATCAATCTAAACAGCATCATTTGATACGTTCATAGAGGTTCTGGGATAATGAAAGTTTAGAAGGAGAAATCCTATATTTTATTAAACTCCGCATAGCTGGGGGACGGGGCCTCTCCCTACAGCTTTTGCCTACTGCATTTTAGGCCAAGTAATGAAAACATTAATGCAGCTTAGCCAGCAAAGCACAAGTTAATTCAGCTTCTATCTCTCCAAAGCCTATAATTCTCTGGTCTAGTCTTCATGAAGAGCACTTAAAAATGTTTCAAATATAAGTTGAACATCCTTATAATCATCTCTGCACATGCCCGTTTGAGAGGTATGAATGCTACTCCAGAAGGCACTGCAGAGTGCACAGTTCTCTTCCCAGGCACTGGAAGCACAAGCAGGTGTACCTGCGAGGTTAGGATATAAAAAGTAAGCCCAGGAAACATGCAGGTTTCACCAGGACACTATGGACAAGCCAGTCAGGAGGACACAGCTGTTTCACAGCTGCACAGTATCCAAATCACCATGATGGCACAGGCAGCACACCCACTGAAGCCCAGTATGAGCTATAAAGGTGACACAGCATGGGCTTTGGGCACAGAAGGGGGACAGTAGCAATGCAGGGCACCAACAGAGGGAATGCCTGGCAAAATTCAAAAGCAGCTTAAGATATGAGGTGCCACTGGAACCCAAGGAGGCCACCATACTCCAAATTCTCCATATAATGCTTACAAAGGGGTCCTCTAGGACAGTCCTGTACCAATTCTTTCAGCCCAGCATCTGATTCCTTACTCTTCAGAAGATAAGCCATTACCTCCTGGTGTTAAGGGAGGCCTCCTTATTTTTTCAATCACATTCAGCATTTACTCAGAAAATTTTCCTTCATCCTTGATCCCTCCAGCCTGCATAATAATACAGGTGATCAAGAACAGTAGGCCACTGACTCGATTTTGCATTTTTATTACATTTGGGAGAAAGTCTGCTGCAATAATCTTGTTCTAGCTCATCAGCACTTCTGTTCTTTAGTATATATCCTGGATAAAGCCCATGTAGACAAACTAGCAGGGTGATATTTCACATAATTCTTTGTCTTGGTCCAATCTCTCATTTAATTCAAGTTTGCTATCAGTTTCCAGGTTCCTAGGTCAGGAGAAGGTGTTTCACACAACTGCCGAGTATGCCAGGATGGATGGCTTCACAAATGGGGCTACAGCATCAGAACAGCACAAAGGTGTAGAACCAAGAGACTTTTAGGAATAAATAGCATCAAAAACTAAAATAAAATCAGAAAGGTCAAAGAGCAGTTGATTGTCTCACCTCTCAGAACAACAAAATATCCCATTTAAAATTTCACTCCTAATAGCAACAATGCAAAGAAGCTCCTAGAAAGGTGTGCAGCAAATTATTGCCCTGAACACTAGCAATTTTACATTTGCTGAGTGAAAACCATATGTCTATTTGTGTGCATTTCTGCTACTATTCTCCATTTCATTCATTAAGATGAGAAATTGCCTTTTTAATGCAATCTGCTACTATTCAGATAGCAAAGCAAAGTCTGGTAGCAGGCTTGCTGGTTTTGGCTTTAGAAGGGTGGGGGTTTTTTTTCCTCTCTTCCTGTGAGAGGAAAGCTTTTCCCAAAGGATTCGAGCAATTTCATAAAACAAATGTAAAAACAAAGACACTTTTGTTTAAGGACTGAAGAGTTTATTTTGGTTTAAGGGGGATTGAGAGGGAAGGAAGAGAGAAATGATACTGATCATCTTTCAATTAAACAGGGGGAAAAAAAAAAAAAAAAGGAGTTCTCAGTCCTAAAAGAAATTTGTGTGACAGCACAAACTTGCTATAATAAACAGGCCATCAGAAAACAAAACAGGGTTTATTTTCTAAAAAAACAATTTTGTTTATTTTAGTCACAAATGAACACCTCAAATGACTACAGCAAAGATGAGAGGAAAACAACATTTCTCTCCAAATTAAAGAGAACATTGTGCACTCCTGTATGCTGTGCTTCATTAGTCAGTGCCTCCTTTTCCTCACAGTCTATCAAACAGAAGGAAAGGGGGGTGAGGGGGAAAGACCTGAAATCCGTGGTTTTAAATACACAAAGATTTGGGGGATTCACTTCAGCTAGAAGTTCTGAAGTTCAGCCTAACAAGCATTATTTCATTTGCAGGAAATGGGACCCAATATTACAACATGAGTAAACTCCAAACTTGCACAGAAACCAGTGCAAGATGGAGACACAGCACAGCAACAAATAAAGACAAAATTAACTAGAATACCTGAAATCCTTCAGCAAAGCATGTATGGAGGCCTTGCAGGAAATCTCAGCAAGCAGACCTTCACATCTGCAAATATTCCCCAAGCATTTGTACACATTGCAGAAATCACACATTGTGGAACTGTGATTCTAGTTTCTGATTAGCAGATACTAATTAATAGAATTAACCGATTTATCAGTAAGTCCCAACATATTGTATCAGGTTTTATTATGTAGAGAGATGATCACAAGCAATCTTCAGTGACAAAATAACATCTATCCAAATGCAGCAAAAGCAAGCCAATCACACTGCCTACCATTTAAACTCATTCAGGATTGACCCTCACTGCAATTATCATTCAACACCCAGGACTACTACACTGGGACAACTCAACAGTAATAAAATTCAGTAATATTGCAACTCAGAAAGGCAAAACAAGACAGATAATAAGAATCTTGCAATTAAATACAATATGCACATGGAATGTATCCTGTTACTCACTTGTACTTACATGAGCAATTCACAAATGTTAGAAATAAATTTGAATTTTTCAAAATATAATCTTGAAGTACATGGTTGCATGAGAAGTGACAAAAGGTTCTTAAGTAAGATTTTAAATATGGCCTAAACCCATTGGAGTTTGACAGGAAGACAAATAACAGATTGACAAACATGTCACAGCAACATTAAGTTTTATATATATGAAATAAAGTACAAATAAAATGCACATTATCATCATCACCACCATCATCTCAAGTGTGTTCTCCCCAAGCATTACTTAAATGATTCTCCTCCATCCTAATTTAAACTGCATATATCTATATACGTACATGCATACACAAGAAACAGTTTCCTTGTGGCCGCTGGACCTCCCAAGTAGTAGCATGCACAGATTAATTTGTCAAATAGAGAGAGACAACATACAAAGGTCATTATAAATCCAAAGATCTGGATCCACTCAAGAATTTGAGTAGTTACTTAAAATAGACTTGTCTAATACTGTGGAGAGGCACTGGATGAAGACAACTCAGACAATACTGGACTCTACTATTATCTTCCCTGTCCAATAACGTCTTAAAACATTTCCTCCCATTTTTTAATGCACACTTTTACAAGACCTGAAATTGTGTAACAGGAAATTATTTGAGTGATTTTGTTTTTAAAGAACACAGCAAAGCATCAGCAGACAAGTGCTCTGCTCTTTGATTTGCTAAAGACTGCTTGAATTTAGGTTGAACCTCCACCTTGTAAATATGAAATAACTTTTCCACCTCATCCATTAATATTTGGGACTTGAAGGTTGTCAATAATGCCCAGCACAGCCTTAGTCTCATCTTTTTTAACGATACACCCAACACTTGTATAATAGAGCAGTAGCAGTAAATGAAAAATCACAGTAAGCAAACAGCCTAATAATGCATGCTAAAAGCTACCAGGACAATAAATTCAATTTTCTCTGGGATTGTTAAATTATCCTTCTGATGGCTCAACACAATCTTTTCACAATTACTTCCTGTGGGGCATGCTGACACACTGAGTTCATTACATAGCTCCTCTTTAAAGAAAAAAAACACACAGGCATTTAAAGCAAACACCTAAAATTCAATAGTTCAGATTTTTAATAAACTACGTTGGAAAGGAGTTTGCAACTGGATTATTTCTAAAGAAGTAAGACACCTGCCCTATAAATTCAAAATAGATATAATGCAATATCAAGATAGTGATCTTGCTTTGATGTACAAACACGCTCAAAGCACCTTATATTTTCAATGGTCCTTCTCAAAATACATTCACACAGGTGACATATTCTTTTTTCTTCTTGAAGTCATCTAAAAACTTCCAGAAGTTTCACTGGGCATACAAAGACCAGCTACAGGAGAGCTTACAAACAGACAGACTCTGATACTACAGCAAAGATCAAACTAAGTCAACACAGCATAGCCTTCAAACCACACGTGCCATCTTTACACTTTCAATGGGGCACGTCTCTTCACTGCATACCAGTCAAGTCTTCAACAGTGTCACTAGGGAAAGCGTGTCTCAGCTGGCACAGCTCATACCTCAATTTCTTCCCAGCGGTTAGGTTGCACTGCAGGGGGAATAGCTCAGCACCAGCGCCTGGGTCAGGCACTGCAAAATGGAGCCACAGACAAGCACACATCCCCCCACCTGGGAGCCCCCACCACGGGTCCTCAACAGCCCTGCACTTCATCCCCTGCACAAGGCTCTGCCCGAGTCCCTCCCCAGGCACTCTCCTACTCCTCCTCCCAGGAGCACAGTCCCCAACAAGAGGATGCAGCTGGTGCCACTAAACACTCCTAAGACCAGAGAGCATGAAATCAGGCACAGGATAAATACAGGCACTCACTCAACAGGAGAACATACCCTTTTATTTATTTATGGGAGTAAGTCAGCCAACCGGACCTCCAGCCTGCACGTCCATTTATGCATTTTCTGTCCCACACATATTAATTTGTGGTTATCTTTAATATTTTATGACTTAAGCTTGATTCCACTCCATTATGCACTAAAAAGAGAACAAAACAGCTACTAATGTCATAGATAAGTGTTTTTACTTGCTATAAATTTCATTCACCATCACGTGACTAGACAACACATGCTCCCCAAAAATAAGTGCTTCTGCTCATAACACCTCCTTTACTGAAGCGACTTCTATTTCTGCTGATTAACTGTGAACACCAAAGCATAAAATATGGCAGCTTCAGTTGCCTGAACTGCTCAATTCCTGAACAGTCACATGCAAACTTCAATATTTAGCTGGGACTCGGGAGCTGGGAGCTAAGAGGGCATCCAAAATCTGACAGTAAGGAAATGCCTTTTGAATTCCCCATGTACATTATTCTTGTATTCATTCATCAAATTATCCTTCTGTACATCAAGTTTTTAATCCAAAATCACAGATGAATCTTCAGTTTATGACCCTTCCTCTCCTCCAAGAATTTGCCCCAGGGAATTTCCAAGCAGCTGCTATCTCCCATCTCTGCCATTACTATGACACAAAAGCCAGAGTAGTTTAAGTTCTGGTCTCTCAGCTACTTCCAGACTGTTCATACTACATGATCTTTGTAGCCTGGATATCCAACTATGTGTTCCACTAGGATTTAATATTTTCTGTACATAAGTGCCCAGAGCTCTGTACAGTATTTGACATGAAATCTCCCTAATGCCTTGCCTAATAACTCGTCTATCTTCACTGAAGAGCTCTTCCTGAGCACCATGTTTGCTCCCATTTCATGGTCAGTATCAAATAAGAGTCATCCCCGTTTGACTATGGCGGTCAGGCCTCTTCCTCCAAGCCTGTTTTAAGGGATGACTTGCCAGCTGATAGCAGATGTGTTGCTAATAACCACTCAGTAGATAACTTCGCTTTTAGACCTATTTAACTTCCTGTCATTCCTACTGTTTCAGTCATCACAGACATTCAATTCTTCCTGTGAAATAATCCAACCCACCTCGGTGCTGACTACGTTTCCCAACTTCGCCTCATCAGCAATCGTCCTGTTCAGAGTTATTTAGCCAGTATGGTGAAGTAAAGAGACCGGCTCCCTGCTAATACTGATGCAGGGTATGAATGATTCCTTTATTCATGCAGGCAAACGCACAATTTCTCCTTCAGGAGACACCTCACCATTCTTCAGCTAAGCCCCACACTTCCAATTTAGTTATTTTTGGTGCATATACATTGAACGGAATCCATCTGCTCCTATTGTCTAGGATGTTCAGTATTTAACCAATAATAATATGACTTTAGTCTTCCATGACCTAATTGTGGCAAATACATGATGCATTTTATCCTGTTTTCCACTTAGCTTTGTATACTTAAGTACTTTTTCCATTCCAAATTTGTTCTTAATCCTCGAATTCTATTGTGACCAGAGTAAAAGGTGTGAAGATTTCATTCTCTTAAAATAAATGGAACTATACATCTTTTGCTATCTTGCTATCACAACTGTTACATTCAACCTAACAGATAACACCCAATTCAATTTTTTTAACCTGGCTCCAGTGCCCTGCACCAACTCTTTCAAAGCCCAAAAGCAAAGACCCTTAGACTTAGTTTGACTGAGAGCAGACATAAGACATTTATTCTGGTCAATTTCATCTGGCACCCTATCTTTCTCCCATATCCAAATCCTCATCTGTATCTAAAACTAAACAACTAAAACAAGAACTGCTAATTTTAGAGGTATCAAGCATTTTTCATACAGCCTGGTCCTCACAATATCATAGCCAAATTCTCTTCTGCTCTTTTTTTTTTCCCCTTCATCATCTTAAATTTCTTCATCCTCTAGCTTTTGGCAATTCATATGCTATCCCTGCAGTTTCTGCTCTCCAACAACCAATCCCCTCCTTTACTTCATTCCTTTTAGGTTTTCTGGTAACTTGCAATATCTTATTCTCACAGCAAGGTCCACAGCCCCACTTGGCAAGCTTTTCCTCCTCTTTAAAATGCCGTTTCCAAGTAGCTATTGTACCTTCCACTTAAGAGCATCCAAGCCTTTTTTTTTTTTTTTTTTTTTTATTTTAAACCCCCCACTCCTATAGGT
>VZTE01006457.1:41397-105199 GCA_013397775.1 Eulacestoma nigropectus | reverse complement strand
CGGGCCGCTGGCAGCCGCCCGCCCTCCGCGCAGCCGGCGCTTCCTCCCGGCGCGCTGCCGAGCCGGGCCGGCGGGGCGGGGAGCTACGGGCGGCGCGGGGCTCGCCCCTTCCCCAGCCCGCGCCGCACAAAGGGGACCCGCCGCTGCCGCCTTTGTTCGGCCGAGCGGCGCCGGGAGGGGAGGGCGGCGGGTGGCACGCCGGGCGCTTCTCCCACACGGAGATTGTTCCTCCGGCACTGGCAGGCGCGGAGCAACTTCACCGGAGTTAATTTGGGTCTGTGATGAAAACTCCTCCACCTGTGCCAAATGCTGCTCGGCATCCAGCACTGAAGTCAGCCTACGCGCGGTGCTTCAGCTGCGTGTTTATGCCTCGGGAGCTGACTGGTGACTCCTGTTAAATTAAGGGTGGGTTTTTTATTGCTCAGGGTGGATGGTATCGCGAAGATTGGTTTCTTAGTATTCTGTGTTTGGCAGCCACCAAGAAGTATTGGAAAACGAATTTCAGATACACCTTTGCCCTGTTGTCTGTGGTAGGTCACAGGTCTTTCAAACGTAGCTACTCATTTGCCTATTGATCTACATGTCCAGTTAAGGTACCTTTTCAAAGCTTTCTTTTTTTTTTTTCCCCTCCCCACAGTACTTTAATGCTCATCATATAAATCTCCTCCAAGCTTACCAATTTAGTCATTCAGTTCAGGTACCTAAGGTCAATGCCTGCAGTCCTGTCATGCCAGTTAAAACAGTAGAAGAGGGAGAATTTCTCCTGATTCACATCTAACTTAGAAGAGACTGACAGACTTAGAAATACCCTTGTATGAGGCCTTCTCTGAAGGGTAGTTAGACTTCGGTCGTTTGCATGGAGGTGGAATGAGCAGTCACTGTATATCCACAAGTGATCTTTTAAGAAGGCAGCAACAAAACTAGACTACCCTGGTTGTTAAAACCAGGCATAAACCCTAAGCAGGCTCCTTTAAAAGGTCTTTTCACATAATGTTTATTAAGCCTCAGCACTTAAAAGATCCCACCTGGGAGCTCTCACTATGTAGTGTTCTGCTTCCCAGACTGAGAGGGGCAGAGCTGCACGGGGCCTTAGATGCTAAGCCAGCTCCTCAAGTTTATTACTACACCATGCTGCATTTTTGTGCTCCAAAGAAGCAGGTGATTTATCAGTTCCCCTAGTTATTACCTAGAAGTTTTCTGCATGGTCCTTGAGGTATGTGAGGAAGGAGGGGAGCCTGTGGCATGTGAGCTCTTCCACATCATCCACAAGGACCTTCTGCTTCCTGCACGTGTTGGCATAGTTGCATCAAAAAAAGGGAATGAAAAGTATGTGAGTTTGAACCTTTACTCTTGTAGCTGTATTGTAGGGGAAGGAATAACTTTTTTATTTTTATCTTAAAATTTAAAAATTATGTGTTTGAGGGTAAAAAGTATGAAAATGTAAAACAGTGTAGTAAGCATGAAGAAGCCTGCCTAAGACATCAGGCAACCTTAAATAAAACCAGTGTTCTAGAGGTGTAAGATACATCCAACGTGCTCTCGAGATCTGCTTGCTGCGTTATGCACTAGGGCCAGAAGCCAACCATCAGCCCTGCAGTGTGTGCTGGATGGAGCCCCTGCCACACAATGCTGTAGTCATTTGTCACATGTTCAATCCACCTCTTGTGGCCAGCTTTTACAGGTTGTAAGTTTTGCCCTTCATTCTTTAGGCTGGATATACCTAGTAAGGGGAGGACTAGGTAAATGCAACTGTAATGTGAAATTAGATTACCTGTTCTGGCCCAGAAATTTTCCTAGTCAAAACAGAGGCTCATCAATATTTTAACTTCAGATCAATATAGATATTTGCTAAAGCCTAGGTGCATATATAGCAGTTCTGTTGTGCCCTTTCTGACAAACCAAGAACTATGGAGTTGTTTCTTACACTACTACCTGGTAAGTTTTTCACACCCAGGAGTCAGATGATGGATAGCTTTATTAAATTATGCCACACTGTGCAGCTGCTGCCTCTAGGAAGAAGTATGGAATAATACAGTTAATGCCTCACATTGTAATATAGCTACTAAAGTATGATCTTCGTTCTTACTGTCAAGATTAGTGACAGAAGCCTCAGACAGATGACCAACCCACTGAAGCAGTGGTGAGAGGTCCTCCCACTGCAAGGCGAGCCGCAGCCTTGAGCTCATCATGAACACCCATGGACTTCATCACGTGCCAGATCCCTTTAATGAAATCAGCACCCTAGCCCTAGGATGACATTTAAGGGTACATTACATGGTTATCCTTGTACACAGATCTTTGAATTTTGAGATGTTATAACCCCTGATTTATAAATCATATCTAAGATAAGAAACTAATTTTATAAACATGCATATACCTGGTTAAACTTGCTCAATAAGGCAGCTCAATAGGAGTAAAAATTGTGCATAAGAAATTGTGTTGTGTGGAACTAAGTCAAGAACTCCTGGAAATGAACATAGAATTATCACATTCCAGACTGATTTCCTCTTTGTGCTTTCCAAATAACAGATTATTTAAAAATGCATTAATCCTGTCAGTCCATTAAAATATTTCCCAATTTTTGAAAGGTTTTGAGATAAAAAAAATTTAAAACCCGCAGCCTATTGATCATAACTCTCTTCCTAAATCCATATTCTTATAAGACTAAGAATAAAGCATTTGTTGCTCTAATCAATAGGTTTACTCAGAAACAGCTGACACTACTTAAAATCGTGTTAATTAACACTGGTTCTCAACGTCCAGTTCTAATGCAGGCAAGCTGTGTCCACCTTAAACAGAGCCTCGTTATTAAGTGTTCACGCTACTTGAATCTGCCATTAATAGTAAGTCTCCATCTCACAGCTGCTGCTAAACCTAAGGCCTGCTTGCATTTAAAGAGGATTTCAGTTGTAGTTTGGCACGATGTATGCTATTCACAAAGTCACCTGTAACTGTGAGTAAGAATGACTGAGAACAAAGCCGCTCATTTTGCACTTGTTAGCTCTAAAATCCCTGCTGTGGAAAGTTTGGGGTTTTGATATGTCTTCCTTGTGTAGACTTACGTGCAATGCTCAAATACATTCAAAAATGCAGACTGCTGTCTGAATTACTGCGGCACTCAGGCTGAATTAGCCACAGCAACTCAGGTACTGAGTGGTGTAGCCTTCCTACCTGCCCCTACCCCTGTAGGGTGCATTTACCCTTGTAAATATTCTCTTCAGTCTACTGAGCAGGAGGTGTGAGCTGGGGTCAGAGACAAGCTCAGCAGACCAAGCTGTAACCTGCATCAGCTACACGTTCACCAAGCATTTTAGTGTGCTCGGCCTTGGTTAAATCCATTAGTGAGGCGTGTACATGATCTCTGATGGTCAGCCTGGTCTGCCTGCTCAGCCTATCCAGCCATCTCCTCAGCTATGCCTGTCGGGGTGGGAGAGAGATGGCTGAACAAAAGTACTGCTTTCACCACCACAGCTGGATCAGCCTGTGCCTGCATATTACTGAGCTGCATGAACACATTCAACAAAGCTCAGTGAGCAGTATTTCACAAAAAAAGACTGAGTTCTCCATTCCCACCCTCTTGTACATCCAGCTGCTCATAGAAACAAGGTGGTGCGGGACACTCTAGTCCTGTATTTGCTCTGGACAGTATTATATAAGTTGGGGGCTTTTTTACTTCTATCATAAGCTCTGTAGAAAATGTGCAAGCAACATGTTACTGGAGGCTATAAATGGTGCAGGTATTTAGGAGTGCTGGGAAAAGTGTTTCCTCAGTATTGTTTGAAACAGAGGGCTGATGACAAAGGAGAGGTGTTAGTCATGCTGACCCATTCTTCTGGTGCTCAATAACTGGGAGAAACAAGCCAGAAACCTGCTTCTCAGCTTCTTGAAGGTCTCAGCACTACTTGGAATCATATAATGGTTTATGTTGCAAGAGACCCTTAAGGTCATCCAGTTCCAGCCCCACTGCCATAAGCAGGGATACCTTCCAGTAGACAAGGTTGCTCAGAGCCCAATCCAATATGGACTTGAAAATTTTCAGGGATAGGAACCTGTTCCAGTGCTTCACTACCGTCATAGTGAAGAACTTCTTCCTTATCTAATCTAAACCTACCCTCTTTCAGTTTAAAGCCATTACCCTTGTCCTATCTTTAGGACTGCTTGTTTTCCGGTTTTGGAAGGTGTGTGAAGGTAACACCAGCCAAAATGAAGGAACTGAAAGATGTGAGGCCATGACTATGTCACTTGACATCCTGCCTCAACCCATGCAAGCAGAGAATACAGACACGTCTGCTCCTGTTTCCTACATACACCTACTTAGAGAACACAGATCCATTAAAGCTGAGCCAGACAGATATCTTTTCTTTAATTAGCTTGTCCTTTAAGTGTCCCAGGAAAATTATTATAAGAAATACCATATGATTGCCCAAGAACAAATGAGATATGCTTTTAAACACCCTTTATTACTAACATTGCATAAGCATTCCAACAATCAAATCTAACAGTTTGTTATCATAGTTGCAATCCCTTTGGCTTAGTAGCAGCAAGATGAATAGCATGTCATATCTCTTATCAGCAAATAGCTGCCTGCCTTTGTAAACAAAACTGTCAAGACTGATTCTCCATACACATTTGCAAAGTATACTCATCGGTTATGTGTCTTGCGGCATATTTAGTGTGCTGCCAAGGCAATGCTACCCTCACATCAGTTTTATATGTTACGAACATCATAATATTGCCGAGGAACAGGTAGGTACCTTGCCAACTCTGGCTTGAATGCACCAATGTCTCCTACAGATCCCCGATGAAAAACCTACTTATTATCTAGTTTAGAAACATTCAAACCTAGCATGTAAATGAGAAGTATATGTGATATCCTGATATTCAGCCTGCTCCAAAGAACCCTGCGTCCTCATCCCAGCACAAGCATTTTACTTACTGTCTGGCCAAAAGGAATTCAATTCCTTGTCTCAGTTTAACTCTATGCAATATGATAATAATATCACTTGCTTAGTGGTGGAGGAGAGTAAATTAGTTGTAATGTGTACCCTGTGCTCTAAGGATATAGACCAAAATATGAACTGAGTATTATAAGTTCAACCCCCCTTTGACATTTAATGTTTTTTGAATTTTATTTAATCTGCATAATAAATGCAGGAGACAAAATTGATAGTCACTGACATTTTTTAAAGGCAGAATTCCCTTTTTGTGATTTTTGTATGGAAAAACCTCTGACCATATCACATTAACAATACTATAAAATGTATTAAAATACTGGTCCTAAAATTGCTGTAATTTTGTTGCTTTCACTTACAGAAGTAGGCTCATTTTTCATATGAAAACAACTATCATTCTAGTTTTGACATTTTATGTTAATGATGTGTAATAAGGTAATGTCATTTCAACAGAGATTTCTAATTAGTTGCCAGTAACACAATATAGTCATATATAATAACAAATTTTGTGTGTGAGGAGAACTGCTTTGTTCTCGTTACAGGAACTAAAACCACAGAGCATCACATTTCTCAGTATTGTACCAGAGGAATGCAGGAACACACTCATGACCACATTAGGGAATGGCACTAACAAGAGAATCAGTAACAGATAGAAAATGTGATGACACTAAACTGCAGATCATAATTCATCCATGGCAAAAGCCCCCACCCTACTCCTGTGCTCACATCAGCCTGCAGCACTCTGGCTGTTGCACAGCTCTCAAACACTGGGGCAGGCGTTTCTTCTCTTCAGCTAATCAAACCAGCATGGGAAGTGATGCTATCAGGGAAGTCTGGATCAGAAGGGGAGATGAGAAAGATCCAGCAGATCCTATAGCACACAGCAAACACTAGGGGAGAGTGACTACAGGAGTGAGTAATTTATTGCCTGTTGCTCAGCTTTCTCCCTTAAATCCCAGGAGCTAGAAAATTTGAGAGGGGTCAAAATTGCTGAGTGTGACTGAGTATCATTCAAGCCAGCTGAGTTGCAGTGTGGATGTTTGAGTGTGAATAAACCCAAAAGCAGTGAGATCTGATTTCAGAGTCTCTCCATTATTTAAGAGTTGTGTGAGGTGCAGAGCTAGCTCAGAATAGCATGAGGAAAATGGCAAAACAACACACCAAGTTCTCAAGAGTTGAACGTGGTCTGGATTGGTAAATCATTAATCCAGAAAGTGATATTTGTTTCTTCTTTCTGAAAGAAAGCTTGATTTAGCCTTTTTAAAAGATGCAATTACTTGTTATTTTCCTCAGAAAAGACGGTTAGCTTTACAAGGATCCTGAGAACAGTTAAGGAAAAAAAGGAATATTAAAAGATGAGCATGAACTGATTTATGTGTAGAAATTAATAACTTGTTTTTTAAACAACTATGATATATCAAAATTAAGATAAATTAATCATAATGTTTATTTCATGGTATCTATATTATAGATTATCAATTTTCTAAGTATGAGGACAGTCTGCTTGTACTGAAGTACTTTGCAGTCACAGTAACACACTAACGTGACAAGCAAAAATCTTAGTCAAAGTCTGAAATATAAGGTTAGCACATGAAACCTTGTAGCCTTTACAGTTATGTGTATGTTTTTTCTCCTCTTCAGTAAAGCACTCTGCTAGAAGGAACAGATGCCTCTTTCTCAAGGACTTCAGCTGTGAGAATTGCTGCCCTGAACCAGCTCTTTCCCATTTTTTTTTTCTAGTCTACATCAAGAGGGGTCCAGAAGACTGATGGTTTTAACTTGCATGAGAGGTTTCACTTCCCCTTTGGCTTAGAGCTGGCAGCAACACTCTCTCCCCACCTCTGCACCCCAGCTGGTGTGGGATCCTACCAGGGCACAGGTTGAGTCGCATCAGTGTCCCTCTATGGTGTGGTGCCAGGGAAGGGTTATTTAAAGCAGTTTGACAGACTGTGAAACTATCCCACTTTCCAAGCCTTGCTTTTTCTTTCTCACTTGGCTTTTCCTTCAGGAGTAACTCAGCAAGCAGCACAACAGTCAGCACAACGTGGCCTTCTACATGGTCTAACCCCAAATGTGCAATGCCACCTCGGCACTCACCCTCAGCGTTCCTCCAACAGAGCTGCAGCTGTGTCCCAGGCACTGCTACTCCCAGGCCCTGCTTTGAAGAATGCACCAAATGCCCTGGCAAGGGCAGACTGGAAAAAAAAAGAAGAAAAAAATATCAATCCATGTTGCTGCATCCAAGCTGCTCAGAAGGGGCTTGCCACCCCCAAGAGTTATCAGCTCTTGCTGTTAGTAGGTATGTGATCGTACTTATATAGTGCATGTGGGTAGTGACTATGTCCCTTTCTGTGCTGGCTATTCCAAGAGCTTCTCTTGACAGCTCAAACATGAAAAGATTTGTTATTTTTTGAAATATAATGGTAGAGGTTTTATACTTTGGGCCAGAGTGTCAGTGGAGGCTCTCTGGTGATGTGTGCATTGGAAGTGACAAGCAATGAATAACTGACATCAGGCATAAGTAATATTTGTAGTCTGACTTTGATATGTTATTCTTTAAAAAATCCAGTCTGTAAATACAGTCTACATTTGTTAGCTTGAAAGGAAGGAAAGGGGATGAGTGCAAATACAGAAGAGAGAAATGGATAACCATGACAAGGAGAAAAAGTAAGCAGAAATAAGCTGATAAAGATAAAAAGGAGTGGCATTATTAAAAGAGAGAATATAGACATACAAATGGATCAAAACTAATATAAAATTGCTAAAAAGCAGGAGAAAAATTGAAGATTAAAGGAAACACAGTGTAACAGATCAGGAAAAAGAAGAAAGTGGATATAAATTCTAATCTGAATTCCTATACACAGCCAATACTGACTTCAGCACTTTATGAAATAAATGTGTTTTTGTAAAACAGGTATGTGATGAAGTCTCATTGATTGTGAGACACTGGTTTGCAAGTGAAAAGGATTCTAAACTTATTTAAAAGATACAGCAGGAGCAGGGAGGGTAATGGGTATATGTAGTGTAGAAGCAATTTGGATGGTGATGAAATCACACCATAAAACAAATATTATGATTAACCCCCATAAGAACAATGCGGTTTTTCAGCTACAAATGTCTTATTCCAGGGAAGACATTTGAATGAACTTGTGGGGCTCTTTCAGAGACTACAGTGAAGCCAATGACTGTGTTTTCATTCAGACTTTTTGCTTTTCTTTGTTAATTATCTGTAGACTAGAAATGGCAATGAGACCAGTAATCTATAAGATAATATGTATTTTTTCTGAGTTCTTTATTCACACACTGCCCATTATTTTCTTTGAGAGCAGGAGCAGGTATAATCTAGCAGGGAACAAATCTTTGAAGTCATTGAAGTATCTTCCAAAAGGAAATATTTTACATCAGAAAAACAGAAGAGACAGACATGAGGGGCTTCCAGTGGCTGAAGCAGAATATCAGTTCCCATGTGATGGTCTCATTATCACTCCCAAACAGCACTTTTACATAAAAGAATTGTCAGATAAAACTTCACATCACTCAGCACACTTTTTCAACTTACTGAACATAACAACAGGAAAAGTATGCAAATCAGCACGTTTGAATAGCATAAATCATGGAAGAGACACATTGTCTATCCACAAGAAAAAAAAACAAAACAACAACAAGATTTTAATATTGTATTAAGGAAGTGGAGCATCAACTGCCTCCTTTCTGTACTTGGCTGCTCATAAGACTTAGTTGCAGCAGAAAAGCAATACATTAAGCTTTTACAAAGGGATGGAGCCAAGACTGGGTATGGCAGGGTAGCGACTGCACTCAGCTCCACTTGCAGAGCAGCTGCAGGTGCTGAACAGCCTCCAAATGTTTGCCTTTCCACAGCTGGGAATGGAGATGCCACCTTTGAAAACATCCTTTCTGTGCTTCTGTTCCAGGAGCTGAGTAAATATTTGTTATTTCCTCATTTCACAGGGCCTCTGTAAAATGATATTATAAAGTGTGTAAATTATCAGGAAATCTTGGCTAGAAGGCACTACACACAGCTAGGCACGTAGTACCCTATCATTTAATAGATTAACTAAAAAAGTTATGTATTGCTTACTTGATTGCTGAGTGCAGCAATGCAGGTATTTATTTTACACCAAACAGATCTGTTGTAGATGTTTGTGGAAATGGCAATGTCTTCTAAATTTATCTTTAAAAGGGTGTGCAAAATAACTATAAAAGAGTGTGAGTTTTTTTGTGAGGAAAACAACACTCTGCAAAGATAATGGTGTAGTGTTATATTTATGTTACAGAATCTGAAAGTATAATTTACAACAAAAACTTGTTCCATAAAAATTTTATTTATTTTTTAAAATAAATTTATTTAAATTTTTAAAATTTTTACTTATTCTTTCTTTTCCAGAATTTATGAAACTGCTCCTAAAGTCATTCCCAGTTGTTCAAATGGCAGATGTTTTATTCAAGGTACCATATACTGGGATATATCCTACTTTACTCGTCAGCCATTTTTCACTAGCAACAAGGAGATTTTATGTGAATGAAATGATGGGAACTATTGGTGCATGTGAAGAAAGATTGGATTCTTGTATTTTATGCCCCATTAAAAGAGCCCTAATACAATTCACAGCTGCAGGAAAACCACTGTGCAGTATTTAATGGTATATTATCACAAATTTTATAAATGGAATTTTACTTACAATCGTAATTCCTAATTTTATAATGTTTAATACAGATAGAAAGCACAACCTGAGTTCAGAAACATAAAACATCCCTTTTCAGGTGTGCCTCCAACTTAATTTGTGTTTATTTCATGTTTTCAGTAATAGACTTTTACTACCACTCAAGTGTTTCCCTGATTTTTGATACCAAGTGTATGTAATATTCATAATCTATTAAAAAACATGGAGACAACACTATTAACCTTTAGGGAAATATTTATTCGTTGTTACTGCTGCAGATTTAAATTTAAGCATATATTCAAGCTGTACATTCAGATTCGAATAGGTTCAGTTTTACATTAAATGAAATTTCTTAAGATGTATGTAAAATAGTTAAGAAGGCTGCATACAGCTGATTTCAAGGCGAAACATAAATATTCTTGTCTACTAAAGTTTCCAACTTTTATTTATTGTCTGCCTCAGTATATTATGCTCTACCTTACTTGGTTTTGCAAAGCTGTTATTAATATGATTTATTCATAAAAGAAAGTGACAAAACTATGTTGCTAATCCTCCTGACTCCATAATAAATCATTGCTTGTTTGCTGTACTCTAATGTGTATTTTCAATAACGCAGAAGCAAGTTCAGGTCCTTGGGTAATAAAAACCTCCATATAAAGCAACAGCTCTTTGATTAAAAAATAAAAAGGGGGATCTCATATCTCTCTCAAATCCCTTGCACTTTGAAAACTTTCAGGGCTTTCATATGTGGACTTTGCAGGTGCCAAGCTGTTTCCCTTCACATTCTGTGCATTGCTGTGCAGGGTCATTAAGCCAGTCAGGGACAGCTTGGTTTTGTACCCCCAGAGTGAAGGTCTCGGGGAGCAACCCATGCTGTCCTTTGCCTTTTTGTTAAATTTGAGGTTGATTTGTAGCAACATATACTGCCTCTTGCTGAAAGGAATTTAAATATACTGGGCAGGAAAGGTTGTACAACTGTTGAGTATATTGTGCTTAGTCCCCAGTGGAGTTTCGAGAAGCATGAAGCACATTATATTAGATGGATAAAAAGTTAAGACTTCCACTTTTTAAAAATTTTAGTCTTTCTTTTTTGTTGTTATTGTATGGTACATATGGAGCGTGTCAAACTCAACATGTACCTTTGCTAAAAATACCCAATGTTCAAAATACAGTCTGAAGTTTGAAGCATTCATCTCTGAGTCACTGTCCTACATTATGCTACAAATTGCTACTGTTCATAAGAAATCTTGTATTATAAACAGCTATCTTCCTAGGCCTCAGGTGACTTTTAATGAAAGTATGTATTCCCTTTATGTATTCTCTCAAATTTCTTGCCAGGTGTTAATCTTGACATTTTAAAAGATTTCATTTTTAAAAAACTTGAAGTATTTTGCAACATTGGCTGTATAAGAGTGCTTGCTCATTTTAAATATTCCATATTTCTAATATTAAGTATTTGTCATTACATGTACCACTAGTAGAAGGAGTAATGGAAACTCTCTCCACCTGAATTCAATCATAAGAAGGTGCTGAATCTCACTTGAACAAATGGGCTACAGATTACATTTTCCTGCATGATGAGTCCAGGTCTGCCTTGGCATATCACCTGGGTTTCTCTTGAAGGAAGGAATAAAAAAACCATCTCTAGGACCAGAGCAAGTCAGAGATAAACTGACTCTTTCCTCAAGGGAGTCACGTTCTGTAATGACCAGCAAGATTTCTAATGCAAAAAGACTTCACAGGTGAAACTGTTGTCATTTTGCATTTTACCCAAGACCACCTGGGTGTTGCAATATGGATGTAACAGTTTCTACCTCTTTAGTCAAGTCCTCCAGAAGCACTGCAGATACTTTGATTTCCTCTTCTTTGTTTCCTCTCTCTGAAGAATGTCCCCTTTAGGAGAACCCATAAGGAGCTTCCCACATTCCCCCGGCAGCAAAGCACATCTGCACTGGCTAAACCTGTGCCCTCAAGCATCTGCTTGCTCTAGTCCTTTGCAATTCATGGTGTGGCTGAGCAAAGTAACACTACAAAGCCAGCTGCTGGCCCCACCATAGACGTTATTGCTATGGCAGCCCACAGCAGAGAAAAATAATGAAAGGGGAAAAAGAGTTTTCAGCCACCATTCCTCCGCAGAACTATTGGGAAGGTTACACCTGTGGTTAAGGCAAGAGAAACCACCAAAACAATGCATTCTTCCTGCTGAAAAATCACAGTTGTACCATGGCAGAAAAATCAGAGAATGAGGAAAGTGCTCCATTGTGTATCTTTTCTCCATACAGTATTTGTTGTCTTTCAAAGTTTGAAGAAATATTTTTTTCAGGAACTGCCGTGTGAACCCAAGTCTCACCAACTTCTTTGTGCTTAAGCTACTTTTGAAAAGGAGACTATGTAATAGATCTTTTACTTGGGGATTTAAAAAATTATTATTAGAAGGTATGCATGTGAGTAACATAACAACTTCTGAAAATTTTGCCATGAAACAAATGATACATATTTATGGGATTAGTTCAGTTCTCTTAACATACAATAGTTCTCCTGGGATATCATAAGAAATATGTACGCTGTAAGGTTGTAAACAGCAGAAACGGCAATTATTGTAGAACTAAATAAATTCTTCATATATGTGTTTACTTCCAACATAATATATGCAGTATAGCTGGTTTGTAAGTAAACAAAAGTGATGCATGTGTGTGTAATGATTCATATCCACAGCTAGATTAAAAGAAACGTGAAATATGTGAATACTGCAGGAAAATATTTGCTAACAGGAATTATTTTTTCTCATCTATGGAATGAATGTATTGTATATTGGTCATCATTAGCCATTCATTGTTAAATAATGTAAAAAAAAAAAAAAGAAAAAATCAACATATCATAATGAAACCATACTTGCATATTTTATTTGAGGCTTTTATTTCAATAGACTGGCCCTGGGAGTTAATGAATATACTTTCTTCTTATCTGAAACATTAATCTGATACTTGTTTTGGAAGTATTTGGGGGGAAATTACTCCATAATAATAAAGCTGTTGCTAGGAGGCCTGGAGAAACCTAAACCAATTTGGCTTGGAGAAACAGATAATCAGTGTCTTAGTGCTTTCTTTCTAACGTGCCCCTCGTGCTTTTACCCGAGAGCAGGAAATCAGTGAGTGGAGAATAAATCTCCATTCTGATTGTTTACAGAGCATAATGAGGGCCTCAAGCAAAGAAATGCATCATTTGCTTTGTACCTGCAGCTGAACTGCAGCGCGTCCCATTTAATACCCGCCAAATACCATGCCGGACATGGAACAAAAAGCTGTCATTTTAGATGAACATGTTGTTACTCTGCAAGGGTATAATTATCTGGAGGAAAGTTTAAAATAGTCTATCCCAGAAAACGTTTCTGATCCTTTCAGATTTTATAGCAGTGGCCTCAAATTTCAGTTCTGTCATTTTCATTTCTCTCATTTTCTTCCTTGTTAACATATGATCCTGACTTAATTTGCTGCCTTTATTTGGCTTGTCTCCCCCTTTTCCCAGATCCTGCTTCTTTTACTTTTTCTTCAATGCATGTCTCATTCTGGAGAGGAAGACTGAGATTTTGACAGTGTTCCCCTCCCTCCCCACTCCATAAAAAATATAGTTTCTGTGCTTTCAGCTGTGATCACTCAACCGGGCTTCTGTGGCTCCCTGGCCATCTCCAGATTCCCATCCTGTATTGCTCACTATGCCTTGCCTGTAGCATGGCTTATTCTCTTTCTCCCCTCGGTGCCTCTGACCCTCAAATCCAAAACCTCTTTTTTCTCTCTCAGCATATTGTGTCCATGTCTCTTTCTCTACTACTCTCCCTTGGATCTGCTGTTGTTTCTCAAGGTCAAGCAGCTCTGGAATGGAACTTCTCTTACTTCTTCCTAAAATGCCTTCCCTCCCTCATTCTCTCTCACTAGTTTTCTCTGACACTTTGAAGCTCAGTATTAGGTTCGATCTTTCTTACTTCACTCTCCTTACATTAAGACTTTCACTAATTCTTTTTTTTTTGCTTGTTCTGGAATGTTCAAAAAAACAACCCTTTTTTGTAGGTATGTTCTAAAAAATAACCAACTCTGATCCTCTCATAATTAGCATTAACCACTTCATATTACCCTTCTCTTTTAACCTTTACAATGTATGCCATTTCAAATAAACTTTACTCAACCTAAGGCTCACTCACCACAGCCCCCATACATCTTGCTCACAGAATTCAGACTTCCTCACCCTTATTTTTAAGATTCTTTGCAGCGTCTATTTGACAATGTCTCATCTGACAATACCTCGTTCCCACTACTGTCCTCTTCTCTCTAGATAATGCTTAAGATTTCCCTTCATCTCTCTTTTTCATGGTAGTCTTCCCTCTCCAAGCAAGTTTACTTTTCCTTCCTTTCTTGTTGTATGCCTTTTCTGGACTCCTCAACCCTCTGAATACATAAAAATTATTTTGTATTAGAATCAACTATTAAGAACAAAAAAACCCAAAAAAATCCCAAACTGGTCAGAGCATGCTTTTCACTTCTGATATTTACAAGTCAAAAGGAGGGCAAGAAAGATATTTGTTGCATTTCAAAGCAAGAAGAAAATACATTGCTGTTTGTCTGTCATTGTACAAGGTACCACAAAGGACTTCTGTAAGTGGTATTACCTGTGCTAAATTTCCTGCAGTCAAACCCCATCAGTGAAACTTTAATTTTTCTGTTGCAACAGTAATTTTCTTAAAGACTTGATCCAGCAAAGTACTCAAACGCTTGTGTTCAGACTTGTGAGTGACCTCACTGTAGATACCGGAATTGCACACCTCATATTCTTGCAATTAAGCACACAAACAATTGTTCTACTCAAACTGAGCTTTAATCTACCTTAGTGGTTTATTAAATTCATTTTGCTTTCAGGGCATAAAAGAAATCATTTAAAGAAACATATCTTGCAAGATGCTGAATTTAAGCATATTTTTCAGGTTTTAAAATTCTTTTAGCTGAGGCGTTAACTTTATTCTACAGACCGAGGCATTAATCTTCCGACTTTTACGGAAGTTCACAGACAAAATAAAGAGTATGTTAAAAAAATGTGAAAACTCCTTATACTAACACCTGGGGATAAAAATTCTTGCAATTTCTTCTCTACCTCACATGAAAAATGCCTTACCATAATGGCACATTTTAAAAGTGTATTCCTTTTAATGACTACTGACTTCCTCAGAAATAAAGATATGGATAAATGTATATTGAAACATATACCATAGAGCACTTATTGATGGAAAAAAGGCTTAATGTTCTTTCAAAGAAACTACTCCAAGTTTTTATAACATTAACAGTGGTTCAAACACTTCAAAGTCTAATTGCATTTTGTCTGGTGCCAAACCAAAAGGTCCAACTGCATACAGAAGAGAAAAAACGCATAATATATGTTTGGTACTAAAAAATGGATATACCCTTAAAATACCAGGCAGCATAGGAGGAGTACTTGGAATACTGAGTAGCATTTATATAACACATAATAAATTTTAACCTTCCAACGGAAAGAAACTTTTCTTTATAGTTAAAAGCAACTCTTTTTTGCTCTTTTAAACATTTGCAAGTCAGTATTTCATATAATAGTGAATAAACCTTCAAAATTTTGCTGTGATGATAAATACGTACCCCTTTCTCAGGGAAGGGAAGTTTCATGAGTTGATCATACAATGAGTGTTCAACAAACGCACAGAGAAGCTGTGAATGCAGCTGAAACAGTTTGACTCAGTCTCTTGGATTTTAACCATTTTTTCCTCCCAGAAGTTACCCTTTTTTGGATACCTTCCTTTGTCAAATGCCACCCTTTCTGATCTTCACTACTCTTTCCACATATCCCTTTCCAGAAATTACTGCATTATAGCATCAGAATTTCCCACTGCTTCAAAATATATATCACACTGAGACAATAGTTCTCAAGGTCACTTCCCAGAATCTTTTTTATTGATTAGCATTAAAAACTATTAGATGTCTGGCTGGGTGAGTGCCTGTTAGGCTACTGCTAGCAGCTCCTGAGGTTTTAGTCTGTTTTATGGAAGAGCACATCTATAAGTTTGGATCTTTTTCTTCCAGGTATCCTATTGCTACATTTAAATATTACATAAGGTATGGGCTGGGAGCAAAGCAGGGGATTTTCTCACGTGGTGCACTGTTGAAGAAGAGCACAAAAACCTGAGCTCTACATGCCCTGAGTGTGCTGGATGGGAGTCAGCACAGCTCTGTGCAGCAGAGATAGTCCCTTTCATCTGTGAGATCAGAGGTTCAGCCTCTGCGCTGATCAGACCACCACGGCTTTTAGCAGGGAACTTTGGATTTGTGTTCCCATTTTTAAATATCTTCATCATGCTTGCTGCCAGCTCAGGAGCAGCTCTGGGTATTGGGAGGATGAGTGTTAAGGAAAGGTGTTGACTTCTCACACCTGTGTGGAGATTTGCTGGCGTGTGTCTTCTGCCTGGTGCAGGGGAAAGCACTGAGGACAGTGCTCTGAGATCAGCCTCCTGTGAGCAGGCTCCCTGGCCAAATGCCATCTCGCTAGAGATGCTCTTCCTCCAAAACAGTTATGAAACCATTTTCCCTCTTGCTGTGGTGATGGACAATGTGCTGCTCGGAATTTCTCAGTTTTTGTCAGAGCACACATTTCTTCAGTGTCACCGTATTCAGGCTTCGAGTAGTTCATATTTCTGAAGAAGATCTCTGTTCTGGTCCTTCTCTGTTCCTATCACACAGAAGGAAAAAAAGCTGTGCAGTTATTTTTTCAATGCAAGGGTTAAAAGCTGCTGACTTTGTTTTCTGAGCTGGGGCCCCAGTTCCATCTATGCACGTGCAAGTGACACTCATACTCACAAAACTCTCTTAATTGAGGACTGAGTCATTCCCTCCTACATTCAAACCCATGCTCCCAACAGCTGGTAAACAGTGTCTTTTGCAGCTTTTAGAGTTTTGGGAGGGTTTTGCTGGAATTTTCTTGTATATAATGTATATTTTTTGTTAAATAATGGTCACAGTCTTCCCTAATCCTGACATTCCCAGTTTCTATTGGCAGGGCATCAATAGCTGTTCTTCCTGTTGTCAGTTCTGCTGCTGTTGCTCTTATAAAGACGCTTCTGGGGGTTTTGAGAGGTTTGATTCCTTTAGACAAAGACACCAGCATCAGCCTGGTTCCCATGGCTACCAGCTCCTCAGTCTCTACTCAATACAGACTTTCCAGCCACTTTCATTCAAAAAAAAAAAAAAAAAGTAAAATAAAAATGCTTCCCTTATCTCTGGACACTGCAAGTTGCACCTTCCTCCTGTTATTCACACTGGCAGCAAGAAACTCTGAAGAGAAGACTTAAAGAAACACATGAGCGTAAAGGCTCACTGTGACTGTTCCGTTCAAGGCTACTGCAGTCACAAATACCTCATAGAATCCTGTACGCAAATCTGTCAGGATCCATCATAAAATAACGCCAAGGATTTTTTTTCTCTCATCTTTTTCAGCTAGAGGATTGAGTGAATAATTAATTTTTTTGGTTTCCTTGAA
This sequence comes from Eulacestoma nigropectus, assembly GCA_013397775.1. NCBI lineage: Eukaryota > Metazoa > Chordata > Aves > Passeriformes > Eulacestoma > Eulacestoma nigropectus. The sequence continues at coordinate 88,020 of VZTE01006457.1, read as the reverse complement.
TAAGTTTGGTTAAATTTTTGGCATTCTCAAATCAAATGAGTAAAATGACCTGTTTGAACCAAAATGAGAGCGTTTTGTTCCCTGTTTTCACACTGAAGAACAAGGCAAGCCAAAATAAAAGCATTTTATTTTCAATGAGGGCAATTTTAACAAATGTAAGTAATAGAAAACACAGAAACACAGCTCTGAGAACCATTCACTGAATAAAGTGAGAAATTTAATTTCTGGTTTTTTTCAGGCAAGCCAAGGTCCACTTCCCTGACTGAACAAGAGTTTTTTGCCTTATTTCAATAAGTGTTTAAGGAGTTTGCACAAAACCTAACTTAGCTTTAACAGTTTTCTTCCTGCATCATATATTTTCTAGTGGAGTAGTTAAAGCAGTCTCCTGAAGTGCCCTTATACTGGGAAAAAATATTGAATTCAGGCTTTTCAGATCCAGAAAGTGTCCCAACCCATTAGCTGGACAGTGCGGATTTCTTTACTTCTCATTTCTAATTCTAGTCATGCACATGGGCAAGATTCACTGAAGTCTGCAACTGGCTTTAAGATGAAGAAGCTGGCACTGCTATAGTTCAATAAACTGTTTTTAAAACTCTCTAGTCTTCTAGAGTTTTACCAAAATAGCATGTAGAATTTCAGAGGAGAGCCAATTAATATCGTACAGTCATGCATTAACATGTCATACAACACCTGATGGCCCAAAATACTTGATTTGGGTATAATTTAAACAAGAAAAGTCTAGAATGTCTGTGAGTTTCACACTGATTTACCACTACAATGCATACATTGCCCAAACTGCACAAAACTCTAGAAAACAGAAAATCTTCTGTTAGCACAGTATCAGTGACAGCTGGTCAAAATACTGCTTGAAACTGTCATTTTGCAAAAAAGATAGGCCTTCTTTTGAACTGTGAATTAAAATAGTAGCACTGTATATAAAACACCATGCCTTGTTTTTTTTTTTCTCGGAACTGATGAAAAATGTTAGCTGAACCAAGGAAAAGCAGCCAGATTCAGATACTAAAAATTGATTAGCTAACAAAAAACGCCATTAAATTCAATTATACTGGCAGACCTTTCTAAAGACATGATTGCTTTTGGGACAAATATGAGGTGAAATTTCAGTGTGTAGGATTCTTACAAAATTTTCAGTTTGTTCTTTGTTGAAAGAGCCTGGGTTAAACCAACCCTCAAAGTACTTCTGCAATGACACAGCTCTGCTCCACCAAGTGTCTGCCGTCACGGTAGTTTAGCTCTCTGATCCCTCTGAGGGATTGTTCTCCAAGTGACAGGAATGGTAGGGCTATCTAGTGTCTGGGTTCCCCCACACAGTTCCCCTTGGCTCTCTGAAAGAGCCACATGGTGGCATGTCAGGAATGTATACATTTGACCGGGATTTACGGATAACAAAGGACGAAGCTGGAAGAGTTTCTTCATCACAGGTTTCCCGCTATGTGAGGATCAACTTTTCACCATGTGTGCGACAAGGCTGATGTTTTTGGAAGGCTTCAAATCTCCCGCATATGTGTGGTACAAGTGGTCTCTGTGCACATTAAATACACAATCGGGGTCACTGTGGGCCATCTGTGCACCACACATGGGGAATCTGACACTTTCTATCATCATTAAACATAATATTCTTGCAATACTCAGTACAGTATTGCATCTTAAATAATGGTCAGAGCAACTAAAACAAATGTAATCAACCCACAGCCATCCACACTCCTTCCGTGCTGGGATCCTCTCAGAAATCTCTTCTTCCCAAAGCTGTGAGTAAAAGCAGGTTTCATTTGACCATTTGACAAATTCATCTGACCAGAGATATGCACTTCTGGGCAACTCAGCCCCTCCTAAGCAGCACATTAAAATAGGTCAGATGAACTGCTGCTTAAGACTGCCTATTTGTCTCTCTTTTTTGACAGAGAGCCTAAAATGAAAACCTAAGCAGTGAACACCCACCTGCCAAAAACCATTACAGCTGAGTGAGAAGCATTGCACTAAGTGTCTTTCAAAAAGCTTTTAGCTAAATCTAGGTTCTTTTAAAATGGTTTGTGCCTTTCCAGGGCTTCCTGCCATTGCATCTGTCCTGCTTTCAAACTGCTTGCCACTTGCAGGAGCACCTTCAGGCAAGCCTGAGGCCAACAGCAGGAGCTAACTCCACTTCCACAGTTTTCCTACACATCCACCATCTGGCTTGTGGACTTCTGTGAATATACACCCAGACCTTGTGTACCTCTTCAAGGTCTCCTCAACAAATCTTCCCTCCCCAGACCTAATTGCTTAATTAACAGTTCCCTTCCAACCCCTGCTACCAGCATCTTGAACTGGCTGCTTGGGCACTGGCATTCCTGGGCAGAGCTAAAGGAGACTGGATGCAGTAAGAAGCTAAAAGAGAGGATGAGTCTGGTTTTCCCTCTTGAAACAGGGAAACCGAAGACTGTGCCTTCTAATGATGAAATACATCCTACATGTATTTTAAACTACTACTGGTGATGCCATTGTGTTTCCCCAAACTAAAAGGAATTTATCTTGGGGGAACTATTTTGCCTACTGCCAAACCCATGGATCTGGACCTTGGCTTGAATGAAAAAATTGTGCCAGGGACTCTTCCACCAGCTTTTTATCTGGGAGAAGTGGAAGTGAATTTTCTCTCAAAAGTCAAGCATGCGTTTATATGCAACCTAAAACAACAACTCTCTCAAAATGAGCATTTGCGCTTTTCAAATCATTAGCATCCCCTTGGATACCAATTGCAGTCAACATTTAAAATGACAGCTTTTCTCAGAATTTTCGTTACTATAAGATGTAACTCAAAGTAGAATTGCCTGTAATTTCAGGCAGGTCAATGAAATCCACCTTATGCCAATCTATTCAAGAACGTACTTATTGTGTACACTTGAGGAAAAAAACCTGTTAATTCTCCAGAATTAGGCTTCTTAAAATCTTCCAGGTACTGCAAGTTAAATTTTGTTTAGTGCTGAAGAACAGACCTGTTTCCTGCTATATTTTTGAAACTCTGCCATAGCCTTTCATCTTGCAAATGTGTAACTGAAGTTTCAATTAAGACTATTATGTGCCATCTAATCTCTGTGCAACAGGAACTTTTCGATGATCTCCATGGCAAAAGAGGTACTAAGAAATCAGCACAAGAACTACTCACAACATTTCTGAAGCATGTTTGGCTATCAAAGGTATGTTAAACATAGTCTGTTAAATCTGTTAACATCTTACCTCCCATTAATTGTTCCCTCAAGAGTCATTGTTCTTTCATATGGTCTCTTAATAAAAATAATATACCAATAAAGTAATTAATATGTGTAATATAATGTTTATTTATAAGATGTTCTCTCTACAGTAAGCCATTCTGACATACTCCGCTCTCTGAAGGTCTCATGAATTAGTAATTAAGGAGGATTAATTTTCAGAGTATTTCGTCTGAACAACACTTTCAGGCATGTGGTGTGATTCTTGGTGTGTCCTACGCAGGGCCAGGAGTTGGACTTGATGATTCTGATGGATCCCTTCCAACTCAGTATATTCTATGATTCTGTGGTTCTGTACTGATAATTTTCCCTCATCTCATGAGCTTAACTGTGATGAAACTGTGTCTTATGCTTAAACAGGCATAAGAAACTAAGCCTAATAAGCTGCCAGCTTCAAGGGGAGAACACTTTCACTGACAAATGGGATGTCCAGGCTGTTCCCCACCAGGGCCAGCAAAGCTGAACACACGTGTATGAAGAGCAAAGAGAACAATCCCAGAGGGGTGGTAACTCTCCATGCTCTTCAGTAGCTCCAGATGCTCTAGGAGACATTTATTTTTGTGTCTTCCAGCTGCCCTTATCTTTCATGGGGATGAGCAGTCCTTTCTTATTCTTGAATCCTGTTCAGCCCCTGAAACTCACGTCGCTTTGGCTGGAGTGTACACTTTCCTTCTGTGATGGTCTTGGGTGAAAGTGAAAGGGCTCATAAGAGCTTCGTTGGTACTCTGATATTTTTCCAGTTCTAGATCTATTCCTCTGTACAACATTAAGACTACTCATAAATATTCAGAAACCATTTATGCACTCAAATTTTTAGTCTTCTGCAACTAATTGAGGTGTATCATCAAGTTCAATATACTAACTTTGGGAAAACCACCTTTTTCCCCAACCTTTTTCTTTATAAAGCTGCCGTATATCACTCATCTATATTACCCTCTAGCTTCATGGTGGTTTGTATATTTACTGTACCATACGTTAATTCAAGATCAGCATCCTGTGTTTTGCCTTCGAAGGGGGCTAACACAAAAGCACTGAGCCTCCCCACTAACCTGGATTGCAAACACCAGAGTTTATGGGGCCCCTGTGATGTAGTGATTGGCTCCCTCTTTCTACCTTGGAGAGTATGTGCGCATTTGTGCTTTGACAGGTTGAAAAAAAGTGGGACTGCTCCAGAGGTTTCCAAATGACAGGTAACACTTCCAGAACTGAGCATACGTTGCTCACCACCACCACCATACAGCCCTAGCATTGCTCTACAGGCATTCACGCATTTTTATTTCCCTATTCACCATGCCTCCATGCTGGCCTACTGGCTTATTTAGCCCATGAGAAACACGATGCATTTCAAAACTGAAAAAATTCTGTGTGGACAGGTCTTCTTTTGGTCAAACTTTTCCAGATTCCAAAAATACAAGAGATTAACTTGGTTAAGGTAGTGGTGGGAATGGATTTTTCTTCTCTGACATTTTGAAGATTTGTGTGATTGTCACTTTTTATTGGAATTCAAGTGTTATAAAAATGTTTGTTGAACAAGCATTTTGCCTTCTGCCTCATTGCTCTGATGGTGCCTTCCACTTTGTAAAGTTGTATTATACCACTGAAAGGCATAAATGGAGCATAAACTAATATAGCAATGACTGAACAGCCAAGGATATGGATGCCTGAGAGATCCCATCACATATGCCATTCTTGATTTACTGACACAGTTACAGTCAGGCAAGATGCTGATGTTTGACCTCCATTTCATAGGACAGGGTGAATTGCTGACAGATGTTGACCTTACAGGCTTGCACGTCTGCAGTGCTTCCCTGCCATTTGCCTAAAATAGCTTTGATTAACTCATTTTCAGATCGTGCTTCAGTGCCCATTTTTTTTTGCCTGGTTCTTGGCAAAACACAGTACAATCAATCTGGGTACAAAAAAAATGTTCAGTTTTTGTTGAAGTAATTGGCAAACAATTGGATTTTACGCACTTTTTAACATAGTATATCAGAATAAAAAAAACAAACACATCAAAATGTTATTTTGTATATATTCTGCATTTTTAATAATCTTTGAGGCTCTCTTTTTTATTCCATGATTGTAATAATCTGGATTTATTTTGTTCCTGGTAATGAAAGGAAATTGTGTGCAAATTCTATTCCCAGACCAGCCAGATTAACAACTGTAAAACCCTTCAACCCTCTAGTTGGCAAATGATTTATTGACATGACATTCAAATGTGTTTTGCTTCAGCATTAATGACAGGAGTTCCAGAACTTGTCACTAAGGTGATAAATGGATCCTTAAACATACAGCCTTGAAAAACTGGGAACAGTGCCATTTTCCCCCTTCAATTTATTATTATTCAATTTATTATTGAAAATCACCTCTCTTTACATTTACAGGAAATAGCAACTTTTTTTTTCCATGCTGTAGTTATAATATATCACCATTTTGTTTATGAACAGTTAATTACTTTATTTGACCTCGTATTATTGGGAGGGTATGAGTTAGTACACATAAAAAGCACTCTGAAAACAGCTGTTGCAGGACTGATTTTTTTTGACCTTGAAGAAGATAACTGGAATGAATAAAGCAGCCTAATCAAATGTAATAGTAGTAAAACTGCTATGGTCATGAAATGCACTGACGGCACATTTCCTAATGTGTCTGGTTTAAGCATATCTATACAAGCTTATAAAAATGAGGAAAAGAGGTTCCCAAGGACAAGTTGTTCCTATACTGAGAAAAAAACATTGACACTGTAGCCTATAGCAGTTGCTAAAATATTTATGCAGATGAAAAATAACAGATTTAATCATGTTGTTATAAAACTTGGAGCTCTCTGATATTTGCAAAAGAAAGATGGGAGAAATGCTAAGTTTCACTCTTACTCAAAGTGCAGAGAGAAACTGTGATTATTTTTTATCAAAAGTTTTTACTTTGAAGATTCATATGTATTTGTGAAAAAGAACCGATTTTAGTGAATTTCTTATTTGGGATTTGGTTTCTCAAAAATGTTGTGGATTCAACAAAATGAGTTCTATTTTCAAACCAAAGAATTCAGACTCTTCATTCTGTGGTGGCTGTTATTTCAGCAAACTGATTTAACTTGTAGGAAAGAAAAAAGAAGTCTACAAAGTTCAGACAAAAATGAAACACTTTTGTGTTGAAGGGTTTCAATAATTTCCATTCTTTCTTATTATCAATAGTGACCAAGTTGAGAAAATTTTCCTAATTGACTGTTTGACCTGGTTTGGGTGAGAAAACTGACTTTTAATAAAACCTCAGCAGTTTCCTGGGACACAAATATCATTTTCATTCTTGTGTATTAATAAAATTTTTAATAAATTCCATCTATTAGTGTGGGTCATTTGGTATTTTGAAAATACTCTGCATTCAGATGTCCCTGATAGGTTCATACCCTTTGCTCGTGTGGGTGGACAGTGTGACACCAATTGGGTATTTCACAGCTCAGACACTGCACAGCTATCCAGGCATGCTGGAAACACCTAGGTGTCAGACTGCAAGGGAAGGAGAAGGCAGGGGTGAGGATCGCTGTTGACTGCCCCAAATTCACTTTCTTGCGGCAGAGACCATGCCAGCCTCCTCAGCTCACTGCTTTGAGGTGCCTAAACTTAACTGCTGTTATTCAGATGAAAATTAAGGCTTCTCTGCCAAAGCAAGCAAGAGTGTGAGTGGACCAATTGCTCTGATGTAAAGCTCAGTACAAAATGCCACCCAGACTAGGAACAGCTTCTGCATCTCCAGCACAGACCATCCATTACAAACCCAACATGCCAGGCACTGTAATTAATACAGTACCAGTAGTTTTTAAATGTGACTGTACTTTATCATAACTCTAATGTGAAAAATTGGATTGAACTCCTGGGAGAACAAAATTCCCTTCTCCAGTGAATTTGCAGCTCTTGTGTGTAGCAATCTTCCAATATTCATGCATCTGGAAAAAGGATAAGATGACAGCAGAAAGTGTCCTTATGTGTAAAAAGCTTAAAAGTAACAGGGAATTTACTGAACTTTGATGTACTCTGAAAATGTTTAAGGGGTGAAATGTCTCATAGAATTTTTTATTTAACTTTTTTCCCCATCCTGCATAACAGTAGCACAGCAATAGCTCTATTATTGACTGTCCTATGAAGACTTATCTTCACCTTGGACAAGCTCAATCAGATTCATAGCTGGTATATTTCTGAATGCTGTTTGTTCTGGAAAATGAGGGCCGTTCCTTAGTCAATTAGATTTCCGTGTAAAACTATCTGCTACGATTCCCAGAAGGTTTATTCCATGTGAAAGGTTAAAGGTAAGTTTCCCAAGTCTTATAGGAAACACTCCTACTGTTCAATAGTGCAGGATGCAATTTAAGGTCAGCATTAGGTAAGAGGAAAAAATGAGCTATTTCATACTTGAACAGAAACCACAGGCCTTGCAAAATACCAGTAAAGTTTCAGTGCTGTGAGAAAAATAGTGATGCATTTTTTATTGTTATGAAATGCCTGATAAAGACTGAAATAGCATTCATAGTAGAGATTTAAATAAAGTTTCTATTACACTGCTTCCTGGCATTTTATCAAATCAGATGGATGTAGACGACGTATAATATTATCAACATCAATCCCACATTCAGACTCTCCAAAGCATATGAAGACATCTTTAGGAGTTCATGGGGTTTTTTTGCTTGTTTGTCAATACCTATGGTGTAAACTGGAGACATGATGTTGTGAAGTACCTCATTCTGATAACAGGAAACACCTTACCTTGCTTTTAGCCTGTGTTGCTCATTGTTGGCTCCTTTCAGGCTGACCTGCTTTGAGGTGTCTGTGATGTGCTGGTGACTCGGTGTGGTCCGCAGCAAAGTTGGCTGTTGTCTTCTGTAGCTTCATGTGACCTGTTTTCAAAAAGAAGGGCAGGTGGAGAAGCTGTGATAAAGAGCATGGTTAAGATTAGGATATGATACATCAGCTTGTTTAGGTATGTAGTGCTTATTATACGCACTCATACCTGACTTGGAAGGAGGGGTGATCACTGTGGAAAAGATGAGTCAAGGTGACTTAGAAGACCCAGAGGGCTGAGGAGGAATTCAGACCTCAGTTACCTGGATGAATGATGATAAGTGAATTTCATGCCTGTTACTGAGAAAAGTACAAACTACCCAAACATTAGAGAATTCTCAATTAACCTTATCAGCCCAGCAGACAGGACAGGTTCTTACCATAGTGCCATTAGGGCTCTGCTGAATGCAGTCAATAAAAGACAGGATATGCTGCAGAGATAAGGATGGGATGATAAACTCTGCAGAAGGTATAATGCTGTAACCAAGTGTGCCTCCCATCTAAAATACAAAGAACAGCACTGGAGAGAGGAAAACAGCAGGTTCAGGAAAGAACGGTGGAAAAACCCATAGACTTGCAAAGTGAAACTCACTACAACAGAAAGTCAATGAAATCAGGAATTTAAAAAGAATTTTAAAGTGGTTTTAAATAATGAGAACAGTTTTGGGTAATAGCTAGAAAACCTCATGCATAGGCTAATCTTTATTGGATCCAGAGGTGACATAATGAGGAGGGACAACTAACCCACCTGCAATTACTGAGAAGTTCTTAAATCCTCCCTTGAAACATCTGCTGGGCACAGGTTGAAAGTACTGGATGGCATTCCAAATGTAACATTTCCTGTAGTCATATATTGGTTGAAAATTAGAGAGGAAAGAATGGTACTGAGTCAGTAATATAGTTGCTCATACCCCTAAAACACCTAAAAATTATTTTTCAGAGCTCACTTGAATTTCTATGGAAAGTTACTGTGAACATGGCTTCTTTGTGCTTGTTCAGACATAAATCAAAAAAGAATCTTTCCATCAAAAGATCAGCATGAGACCAACCTCTGAACGCTGACCGCAGAAAAGTAGTCTTGTGCTGCTACAAAATTAGACAATTCTATGTCTCTGCTCTGAATAAGTTGTTAACCTTCACCCTTTTCCCAACATTAGCAGAAATAGTCATCACGACTTATCATTGTTACCAATTGTTTCCAAAACATGTGTGTTTTGAAATCTTTGCCTTGGGAAGATTTTGCAAAAATTGCATATGTACAATTAAAACTAATGGGATACAAATACGTTGTAGTTAACAAGCCACAAAGACCCATTTGAAACAGGCTTTTAAGATATTATTTGAACGCTATGATAGAGAGCACCTGATGAGCGAAAATCCTAGATTGAAGAAAAGACATGAAATGATAGACCATTAGAGAGGGAAGCGCTGATGCATTTGTTCTACAGACGCACTTTAAAATTTACTCATCTTTTAATTCCACCCATTGTAAGCAAAAGCCAAACTGCATATATTTCCAATTGATTTTCCTTTTCATGGTCCAGTGAGACTTGTCATATCTTGTATTCAGTGCAAGTTTTGGAAAGAGCTCACATTCACAGTGCTACCTATTGTCTAAACTTGGCTGGGTTTAGACATCCCATGAACTCATGTTCCAGAATATGAATACCTGTGCTTGGCCAAGTGTCCTCTGGCAGGGAATTGCTGAGGGTGAGCAGAACTGACAGTTTCTTTGGGTTTAAGGGCCAGGGTGACCCTAGCATTCTAATTTAAGAACAAGTTTTATTCTGTGAGTCCAGAGGTAGCACTGGTTGCTCCCTTGCATCTCAAAACTAGACCAAACAGAGGGAAAAAGAAACATGTCTCTCATAATTTTCTAAGAGCTAGTTTAGATCTCTGCCTGCTTGTTGTGCTGCCTGTCCTGAATCTCACCTGAGGCAGCTGGCACTTCTCATGCACTGCAGGGTGAGCTGCAGTGTCCGAACCAGGGCAGCAGATTCCTCCTGAGGGGACAGGGAACCCTAGGCACTGCAACACCCCCTGGGAGGTACAACTGCATTCCATCCTCTAACTCAGCTGTGGAGAGCCTGAGGGCGTTCTGGCACTTACTCAGACTTTTGAGAACCCTTTTACTAAATAGGTAACAAAGGTAGGACAAAGAGTCAACATAGCATCACTTGCTTGTTTTTACCATCCTAGTATACGAAGATCATGTAGTCAATAAATGGTCTGATAGAAGAGAAGGAATTCTAAAAGTCACGTGGTCCAATGTTCAGGACAACACATGTCAGAAAAACCTCAGTGATTTCTACATAGAGATCAAAACTTGTGTTTAGACAGAGGAGACAGACTCGACCTTGATGTGAAGACTTAATATCTTCACAGCATGCAGCGGCACACTGTTCTAGTGGCTAATTATCCACCCTTGCTGCTGGGAATGTGCTATTTCTGGTTTGATTTTGTTTAGCTTCTGCTCCTATTTCATCTCTTTTTTTCTTTTTTTTTTTTTGGTTTTGTTTTGTCTTTCTTGTTTTCTTCTCTCTTTGCAAAATTAAAGAGGCAGCCACAGCCAGTAATCTTTTTCTTATGTTGGCACAATTAGACTGTAACTGAATCATTGCTTAGCCAAGTTCAGGCTGAACACCTCAGATTTCAGAATCTACGTCAGACTTTCCATAGCGCAAATTATGTCTCTTGTTCTTTCTGATCCCCCTTTTGTTTGCCCTTTTCTCTTCGACACCAAGATCAAACTGTTCCTGTGCCAGACTTTATTGTCTTGTACACAGAAGTAATACCTCTCTCTCTGCTCTAGCTGCGTATCAGACCAAAGATACTGCTTGGCAGGGTGAATATTTTCTCTTTAGCCTATGCTCAGTTTGGTGGAGTGGTGCAGCTGTGGAAAGGGAGGGAAGGGATGGAAATTTCTTGAGACCAGTATAGAATAAAGAGCTGCTGCTCCTTCTGGAATAAGGTTGGGGTTGATCCCCTATATGCATGGGATAAGGTGATTTATTGCCAGCATGCCTGGGCACTTACTGTTACTGTGCCAGAGGATCTGTTTCCTGTGAAAACCTGGGGTAGGAGATCGGGACAGCACGGCAGGTTTTGGCTGAGAAAACCACAAGGATTTGTCTCATGTGGTGCAGGACCTTCACAGTGTCCCTAGCTAGTCTGGGCCACCAGCATATCCTCAGGGATCAGAGTGTAACCAGGCAGCAAGTGAGCATCCTCCTCAGAAGCACTTCATATTAGCAGTCTTGTGTCAGCTTTCACTTGCTTGCACCATCTCCATCTCCCATTTCCCTAGTTCCCTCCTGTCTCCCTACATCCTTGTGACACACAGTTCTCATCCTTTTGACTGCTGCAGATACCCTGATTTGGACAGGGTACATCTTGTTGGACACGAGAGCTGTACTGGTAGTGCAGAGGCTAGAGGCAGCCAGCTTTTCACTGGCTGAATGTCTGTGAACTTTGATAATTCTATTGAATTGTGAATGTCAGGGTTGTAAAATACATACAGTGTTTTGAGTATGTGCCTCTGGGTTAGTACCTAAAACTGCTTTCTATCAGAATTGAGAGATCCTTTATGGTTATAGTCCTTTCGCTTTCTGCGCATTATTTCAGCTATATTTTTAAACAAGTGTATTTAAAATTGTTCAACAGATATTTTCTTCACATATATTTCAAACTGCTGCTTATCTAAAAAAGAATTTAAAAAATGAGATATGTGCTGTCACTTATCCTCAGGTTACTTAAATAACCTGCTATTACTTCTATTCCAGGGTTGAATGAATCACATTTTATAAGCAGAAGGAAACATATCCAAAAGATTTCCAAATAGTCTCTGTGGTCATTAGATCTAAGTACCTGGCAGCATTAGTAACTTCACTATGTGTTATCTGAAAGTTTAGGCTTTGAATCATCTCTCAGTTTGGCTGTATGCTCCTAAGCCAATTTTGAAAAAGGAAATTAGGCTCCTAATTTTGAAAGCTGAATGGCATCAGAGTGAATTAGGCTCTAAAATCTGGCTTGATTCCGTCCACTATCTGTGCCATGACTGAGAGGCACTACAAGACAGCCATGCCTTTGCAAGAATTTGTGGCTTCTTATTTTACACTGAAAAAGTTATCCTAAATGCACAACATATTCAGCCATGAAATTTGCTAATGTATTTATATGCTGTTATGACTAACACAGGCATTCTTAATTAATAAGTCACAATTTCTTATTAGGTCCCTACTCACTAAGTGGCATGTGACTCAGTTAAAAGGAAATCATCAGGCAAAGCTCTGGTGAGTGCTTTAGAAATACCGTAATGGCTGCACTGCAATTAATGAAGTGTTAGAGATAATCCATTGCCATCTGTCTTTATTTTGCTAAGCCACTCAAGCAGAGACCATATTTGAAGGGAGAAAAGAAAATCCAGATCTAGAAGAATACTGCAAATGAGTATTCACCAACATTTGTTCCAGTTCTGAGCAGCTGTTCGGTGTGATCGTGTTCATACCTCCTTTTATTTGCTATTCATGATCATTCTCACAAATGAGGTTTTTCTTCATACAAATACCCAATTGCAAAGGAGCACGTTGCTGTTCTTCTATTCACAGTGCTTTTGCCTCTCAGCCAGAGACCCAAATCAAACTGTCTGACTCCACTGGTCGACAGCCGGCTGCTCACAATGACCTGGGAGCAGTTCTGAGGTGAGACTTGCACAAAGGGCTTTGGTAAAAAAGTCCCCAGGACTCCCCGTTTCTGAACCTCGAGTGAAAGAGAGAACAAATGCAGAAATGACTGAGACTGTCAGGAATATGGCTCACTGAACCTTTTGGCCAGCTGCAGTTTCCTAAGCTTTAAGCTGGGCTGCAGCCCCAGGGGCTTGGAAAGGCTGGTCTGAAGGTAGGAGGCTTTTTGTCTGCTTTTTAACAGTGAGATACAATGCGGGCAACAATCTTTTCAAATGGACATACTCATATGCATATTCATATGTACATATGTGGTGGCAGTGCTGCATGGGGATACAGATGGAATTCCCTTGTATCTGTGCATCTCAGGAATCTTAACTGATTTTTTTTTCTTGTTCCGGTTCTGCTTTCTCCCCTTCATCATGAAGACTCACCCCTCTGTCCTACTTACCCACCTTGTGTTCATCAAATATAGATACAGTTCAATCATTAGTATACTTGCACCACTCTGAAGACAACTAAGTCTCTTTTTTGAAACGTTTAATTACTCTTTGTCTGGAACACTGACCTACCAATTGGTCCTATTAAACCAAATAGAAAATACATGTTAATAATTATAAGTCTGCAGTTCTCTCCAGGTGATGATTTTTATGATAATGAAGCCAAAAACTGTGGTAAAATCAGAAAATGATCAGTGAGCATCTTTCAAACAGTATGAAAAACACTGACCTTTATGAGTGTTTATTCTACTCAGCAAAATCGTCCAAATGAAACACTGCCAGTTTTATTACCTAGTGGACTGTAATAAATGAAAATTCAGTATTCTTGTTTCACTACAACTATTGTTTTGGAACATCTTGAAAGATATGTTCTTCGTGTCCAGAAACATAAAATACAGTAATTCAAGATATACCAAACAGTTTGCCAAATAGATTTTGACAAAGGTGCTTCATCAATATTTTACTGAGAATGAAAAATGAACATCTCCATTTTATTTATTCTCTCAGGAGCCTAGCAACCTCTCACTGTGCTTCAAGGGAAAACTCAGTGCTTCTGAAATGATGAAGTCTTTCATGCAATCTTTTAAGAAGGTTCCAGTGCCACATGTCCATAATTTTTCATTTATTTTTTTAATAGGATCTTTTTCTTGAATTCATATCTGGCATATTTTTGAGTGGTACTCATAGCAAAGCAGCACCTTGTCTGCATAGGTATTTATTCCTGCAGAGATATGCATTTTGATTTTATCTGTGTGTGAAATGAATTCTGACAGCTCAGCCTATCAGTAAAAATGAAGGCTGCTTTTACAAAATCGGTCTGCTCATGCACTCCCCAGCTAAACAGGCTACAAAAGTCTAACAGTTTCATCAGGGAGAGGAAGCCTCTGAGTCTGTTGGTTTTCACTTCATAACTTAATCATAATGTTTTGTAGGGTGAAGTAGTTCAAAAAGACGAACAAACAATGAAGACCTCTCCTTACTTGTTGAGAGCCAAATATTCCCACCTTTACCATTCATGAGCTTTTCATCCATGTTTGATTCCATTAAGGGAAGTATGGACACATGGCAGAGGGACAGACATTGCCTTTTACAGGCCACTGCAGAATTGTAACATAAGTGCAGTGATGGCTTCTTGGCAGTTCCTCTCTCCTTTCACTGCGAAGTTGGGGGAGAGGACACATCTCCCATTATCTTGAAATTGGAGGTTCCTAAAGGAGACGAGGTGGAAACTTTCCTCAACACCATGAAATGGGCCATTCTTTGGAAACCCCATGCCTGCCTACAGAGAGAACACCAGGGCAGTGAAGCCTGCTCTTCCTTATTGGCATGGGTGTCTTGGAGAAGGTACCAATATGGACAGACAATTGCACTTTCTCAGCTGTCACTCAGCTCTTGGCTCTCAGGTGACTCATGTCACTGCCTTGGGTTCCAGCTAGTGCTGGTTATGCTATTTGGGGCTCTGTGATGGCAGAAAGTAGGACTTACACTGTACCTTCCTTTCTGATGGCCAGAAAATATCCTTTGACTCGTCTTAGTCCCACTACTGTGAGTGATTTGAATTATAATGATACCTCTAGTATTTTTCATAGAAAAATGTGCAGTATGCCATAAACCTCTGGAAAGAATGAACAAACCCGTGGCTTGGAATGATCAAAAGCAGCTTTTGGTGCATCATTCTGCAATGGAGATTTGCCTGCAGCCTCTTTTTCAGTAGCATTTCTCTTTAAACATTTTCTCAGCATCAGTCTGTTCGTCATTCCATCATAGAAAGGAATCCTCATTTGCAACATGTGATAAAACTGCAAGCACACATAAAACATCTTAGATCATAGAGATTTTCTCAGAAGTGACTGATAATCAGAGAGATGAACTGACAGGGAGATAGCTGATGCAGACGTAAGGCCTTGACATAAATCTTTCAAGGAAAATGGAATAGCTGGTTAAAAAAAATGAAAAAAAAGAATGTCAAATATTCAGGAAGCTGGATAAAAGTCTAGGTTACAGTGCATTTGCACATCCAGGATACCTACTCTGAGAGGGTAGTGAAAGTAAATCAGAGCATCTGTTCTCCCAGCATTCATGTTTCGGTACTGTTTAGTTGTGTATTCCTGGTTTGACAGGGTCAGCAGTTCATTGCATCTAAATGCATGTTTGTCTCCTTAAATGATCTTTCAGATCATGTTTACTTGTTTACTTCAGTCCTCAGATGCGGATGTACCCAGTGAAAATTGGCTGCTGTGCATTTTGATGTTACAAGATGCAGAGCATTGCACATCCCTGTATCTGAGGGCACAGTTAAGCCCTCAGAACAGCTGAATTGTGTCTTTGTACAACTGGGGATTTGATAATTGGGCAGATGAAGCATGAAGGAATGAAGCTAGAGAGCTGGTGGCACAAATTCCAGGCTGAATCCAACAAATTGCATTGTAAGAATGATTTTTTGTCTTTAAAACATCTTTGTAGCAGGGCTGTAATGGAGATAAAGCAAATGTTATTTACTGCTGTAGTATCATTCAAATGTCGTTCTTTTAGAAGCATGCTATGCTGCTCATAGGCAGGCAAAGGGCAGCAGTCGAGTCATTGTGCCGTCTGCATTTGTAGCTGTTCACACCGAGCAAAATCCCAAGGCCACTCAGTGCCTGCATGACATGGAGCAGGGGCATGTCAAAACCATATCCTCTTATGTTTGGGGTGCAGTTAGAGATAATAATAAATTGGCTTATAGTTTTAATCAGCAATGATTAGATGTGTCTCTGCCAGATATGTAGAAAAAACATCTGTTATGTTTATGTAAGTGTTGCATCTAGATTCCTTAGTTGCTTGGGCATGGGAAAAGGAAGTATTTTGAAATATTGCCAACACATGGATATTAGGTTATTACTTCAATTGACTGCATCAGCAAGTGCACAGAAGTGTCACTCACTGGACAAGTTTCTCTTGGTTAGTCTCTGATAGTGGATTTCTGTTCACATAAATAGAGTTTCTACAGCTTCCTAAGGAAAGAAATATGAGGAATAGACATCCCATTTATCATCCTTAGGCCGGTGGGGACACTGAATATTTTAACTAAGTTTTGACAAATTGTGTGTAAGTCAGAGATCTAGGAATGAAGTTCTGGAAACCATTGGCTATACATTTGTAAAAACAAGGAGGAAATTTAATATGTTAGAAGCCAGATGGAAGGAGTATGCCAGTGTCGTGCAGAGAGAAACTTACACTTGAGACAGGGAATAAACTGTAGTTATAATCACAGAAAAAATCTGGCTGCACTGAAGGATGTTTTGTCATTGATTTCAGAGAGAATAGAATTTCATCCAGAGCATTTAGGATTGAACAGTATTTTTGAGGATCGTATCTTTAAGACAGATGCAGGTATAAACTAAAGGACAGATGCCCCAGAGAGAGCTGCAACAGTTAGGAATAAAATTACTTTTTTTCCTGAACAATAAACTTCGTGTATGGTTTTGTAATGGCATTTTTTTTTGCTCTGCAGGGCAATTTGTGAAAATATGTTTTGTTTCTTCTCCTTCTTTAAATTTGATGTTTTCAAGCTGGTTTTTATGAAAGAAGAAATGAATGCAATACTTAGGTAAGCACTTGCTGCTCCAGGAGAAAAGCTTTTGACGTTTGCCTTATGCATGAATGTAGTGGCACTGAGTGCCAATCCCTAGAAAAGAAGTTTCACATCAGCGCAAAAATTGATGGTTCTGTGTATGTTGACGCCAAGTTTGTGCAGGGCTGTGATCTCTCGCTGGCTCTGTAGAAGAAGTGCCACACTGCCCCTGCTTTCCAGACATGCCAGCAGGTCCTAAGGGCACGCTTCTGTTAGCTGAGCGTTCCCATGGCACACTGCTAAGAAAAAGCCGCTACTAGTTCCTGACCTGAGACCTCAATGCAATACAGAATGCTTTTTCACAGTACCTCTGGTTTAAAACCTGTAGGAAGCATTCTTCTTTTACTTGCTGTGCAGAGCTATTGTGCAGAAAGCAAGGCTGCAAGAGGAACTATGTGGACACAGAACATATTCTGCCAGTGGCAAAACAGGCATTATGAACTTCAATGAAGTATAAACCAAAGGTTTTTTTTAGCAGTAGGGAAAGCACTAAGGGTACATTCTGCTCATTCCAGACCTACCCGGGGTCCCAGAGCTTCACAGAGATGAAATGACAACAGTTCTGTGATGCCAGTGCTTAAGGGACTGTCTTTGCCCTGGAAGACACCTCATGAAGAGGATGTTATCTTAGCTGGGCATTATCAGCTGTGTAAACTCAAGACTTGAAAAATTGACTCTTCTAAGTGCATCATTAAAAATTGAAAAAAATCTGGTTTCTCCTGAAACACTTTGGAAAGTCCACAAAGTTTTAAACTTTCCTGCTTCCATTTCCATCCTGGAAAATCAAGAGTGGGGGAAAAGATTTTTTTTTTTTTTAAACTTGATATTATAGTGTTTTGAATGCAGAAATTCAAGGAACATGGAAAATAAATGCGTAATGAAAGAACTGGTCTGACTGCCAGAACCTCAGCCAAGATTCAGTGCAACTGTGGCTCAGCAAGGGGAGATGGGTCAGGAAGTCTCTGTATCATCTGTGTGGGTCTGGCTGTTCCGAACATCAATTCTGCTCATTGCTGTTGGATTATACACTGAGGAGAAGAGGAAAATTAACTTGCTCTTTGGAATGCAAGATGAGAAATAGTTTTGCTGCCCAGCCTCACATTTTTGAACTGTGATTCTGCTGATATCAGCAGCTGTCTGCTGAATCATCTTTCTCTTTTGCTGGTGCCTTGGTCCTTTTAGAGGAAGAATAACCACAGGGAAACAAGATGGAATAAAATACTGCTGAACTTCAAGGGAGTACTGCACCAGGGACTGGAGATCCACAAAAAGACACAGTAAAGTAACTCACTAATGTAATGTTCATGTTACAGGGAACAGTGATGATTTTAACTGTGATCCCATACACTAGAATGAGACTTATTCATACAGAAAAGCTCAGAAGGGTGGATTTTTTTGTAGGTTTTGGTTTCCACCCAATTTTTCAGGTGATACGTGGCTCTACTAAAATTGATGTCAGCTTTACCACTGGACATAGAGGAATCTCAGGTTGGATCTGTAATATGGACATGTCATACTTCAGTCTTTGGAGGAGTTCTCTATATACAATGAACAGATTCTGCTGTTCTGAAATGTGAGTTTCAATTTTTTTGATACAAATATTCCAACCAAAGATAGAAACGGAAGCTCCAGAGTAGCACAAAAATGGTAACACACACACGCATAGACACAGAGACACACACACACACACAAATACTTGCAAGCTTTCTGTTACAGTGCCAAACCTTTGCAGTAGGAGATTATTAGCCTGTTTTTCAGACTTTCTGGTCTAATTTTTGTCTCTTTTCCAACAGAATAATTCCACTGGCTTCAAGAGATATGGTCCTCACTTTCCAAAAAGGATACCACATATCCTTAAACAGACAAATAAATTTCCAGATGCTTTTCTGCTTTCATTGAAAAATTGGGGGTTTAGTCTTGCCTGTCTAAACATAACAGTAAAGATTTGTTTGCTTTCACAAATGAATAATATTCCAGATTATCTTCTGTGGGTTTCAGTTGCTGCTTCTGCAAATACATGTATATTTTCTTTTGTCCTAAATTTTCTATTTTTTTCAATAAATAGGAAACTACAGTAAATATTACTGGCATTGTTTATTAAAGTTTACAAAAGGGTTTAATCCATATCATAGTTTTAAGACAAATTTTTCTTCTAGAATTAGTATAGTACGACTGAAAACGGATAATGAAATATAATGCCTAGAGCTGCTATGTATTTATCACAGCTGAGGAAATGCACTTTCATATTATCACTTCAATGAATTAGCACTTCTCCTAGTGGAAAATTCAGTTTAAAAAAGATCTTCTCTTGTTTTGTTTTCTGTTTGTATGTTTTGCTTTGGTTGGATTTTTTGTTGCTGTTTTTGTTGGGGGTTTTTTGTGGGTTGCTTTAGATCAAATATGTGTATTTTAGGATTTTGGGTCCAATCATCTTCCCCCAGCCTTTGATAATACCGCTTGGGTGGCAGGAGAATTGCTCATAACTAGGCTTTGTTTAGTGCTGTGAGTGAACACTCAGCCCCCAGCCTCCCTGGAACACGTTTCTCCAAAAGGTGATTGAGGAAGGCAAAACTGGACTTCTGCTCTGATTCCCTCTCCCAAAAACCCATCCTTCTCTGTTGATACCAAGGTAATTTCGACTGCACTTTCCAGGGGAATATTACCAAATGGATAAGGAAATGGAGAAGCTGTTTATTATTCATGTGTTTTAAGGTGGTGTCTTGGTCAACTTCTGGAATGTAGTAAGGTGGTGCACAAAAGCTCTAGAAAGCCCTGGCTGACTAGTGCAGGACCGAGAGGAACAATTCTAGTGGGATGGCCCCAGGGTGACCCAGGGCAGCTCACTAAGCCAGCAAAACCCTACCCTGTTTTTTCCCTTAGTTTTCTGCTGATTCAGGGAGTTGAATCATCTCCCTGGGAGGTCAGGGCAAGGTGAGAGCGGAGAGGAGAAGGAAGAAGAGGAAGAGCCTGGCCCCTTCAGCAACACCAGTGTTCCAACTGGGCTCAGCCCAGCTCAGCAGATCATGTTTCAGCTCAATTCACATGAAATATTGAGATAAATTTAGAAAAACTGTTTGACACTCAAGACCTACTCATTCACCACCTCCACATGTCAGTGAAGAACAGTCTATGCATGCAGAATTTCGAATCACTTCGTATGTACTTCAACATACGTCATAGTCACGTCTGCACCTTGGGTTTAGTCCTGCTCAACAAGAAGCAGATTCTCAGTCCCTGTCAGGTATGAAATTTTTCTGTGTGGAGACACTGTTCAGTGTGGTCCATTCAGCAGGAACTAGTTAATTTACTTGCGAGTTAATCAGGAAAACCTCTGTGGCAGTCTGAAACAAAGAGGGATTGATGAAAAAAAAGACACAGCAGTCATTTATTTGGTGATGTGGTCTGAATAGGAGACGAACAGTAATGGGTTATTTAAACAAGCCTGCTTTATTGTCTTTGTGCTAACAAGATTCTGTGACATTACCGAAGGAGATCATCAAAAGGTCCAGTAAAGTTCCCTGCCCTTTAGTGTAAAATTTCTCCAATTTCCTCCAGGCAAAAACAATCTGCTGACTAGTGGCATCTGCCCTGTGCTGCACAGGCTCTTTTAGGGTGAATGGAGTTGTGCTTCCTTCCACATTTAACAAAGGGAAGTGAAGGAAGTATTGCTTGCCGGATGTATATGCATGTGCTTATAAATAACACCACACATACATGCACATACACATAATGGGATATGTGTATGTGTGTGGTTGTATGCATTACATATATATAGAGAGAGACATGCTTAAAAGTACATATAGGCAAAAAAATGCCTGAAAATTTTAAACTAGACATGCAGAAGTATGGCTTAGAATTGATTGAAACAGCCAGGCAGGAAGTGAGTTGATACACGTCTGCTACTGTAATCTCTCTTTAGGTCAAGTATGCTGGCAGTAGGAAAAGCATTGCCTTGTCAGCCTCTATCTGCAAAAAGCAAATACATTCTGGTCGATGCCATCTGCCCCTTTACTGTGACTTAGGCACACAGGATGGGTAACGCCAGAATGTTTTAGCGGGGTTGTCCTGTCCAAGGCAAGTGAAGATGTTCAGTATTTGATATGTGGAACAGTTGGAGATGTGGCAGAGAGGACCAACAGAGATCCAGAACACATGACCCATGAGGAAAGATTAAAAGACTTGAACTTGTTTATCTTAAAGAAGAAAAGATTAAGGAGAAGACAAAATAATAGCCTTCAAGTAAAGATGAAAAGACAAAAGGAATAAATTGTCTCTAGAACCATGATGAATCAGATAAGGGGAAATAAAATCAGATTGTATCAAGGAAGATTTAGGTCAGAGACTATGAAAAGTTTCTGCAGGGAGCAAGTACATATGTACACATGGAGGAAATGTGGCTGCCAGCACTGAGGTCTTCAAGAATAAAGCAGAAGAGAAACTGTCTTGAGGGGCCTGGATTATTGTTTTCTGCAGAGTACTTGAATTCTTAAGGCTCCTGCCAGGCTCATTTTCTGACTTTTTGGTAATTTTCAAGCTATTTTATCTGGTCCAATGATTTCTGACTAGAAAATTGAATCAGTATGTGTCAGGTACCCTTGGGATATGCTAGGGAAAGACTAAGACATTTGAAGATCATGCATCTGCTACGCAAGTGTGATATGCCCAGACAAGGAGAACACAGACCATGAATGAATCTTTTTCGTATATTATATGTGATAGTTGGAGACACTGAAATTGGCTTTGTGCGCACATGCAATGGAGACAAATGCTCCTTTATTTCCCAAAACACAGAGAAATGCATTAAAACAAATGTTCTGGGTTAGGACTAAGCTTGACAAATCCAGGAAACTGAGAGTTAAACTTCTCACTCTTTCCCACAACTGAAAGCTGTTGTGCTTGGTCCCTGATGCATAGCTTGAATTTTTGCATAGTTTAGTTAATTTAGAGGATTTAGGAAGCCTTGCTATAAATATTACATAACAGTAACATTCTGTTGTATTAAGAATGAATACCAAGGACTTTATCAGAGACAGGAGATGAAGTTTGAATCATGGCAAGGGGGTATGTAGAAAATAATGTTGAAATAGATGTAGAAGCAATTCAAGCATACTAATACATGCTAATTTTTTTTTTTTATCTTCAATTCAGCTTGCTTTCTCCTGACCCCCTTTTCCAAAGGACCAAACTATGTTGCAAAACCAGAAAACCAAGTACTGCATAATACTTCTTGGACTTTCTTGGATGCATTAACTCAAAGACTGCTTATGACTTCAGTGGATTTGAATCTTATGAATGCCTGATTGCAGTGCGTGGTGATAATGTAACCAGCAACATAATTTATGTTCATAGTTTTGGAGGAGGGAGAGAAATCATAGAATATGCTTCTTTGAATAGCAGTACATTATTTTATCATAGCATTTCACCCTTTCAACACCATCATCTGTCATGTTTTGAAAAACCCCGATAAAGTAGAATAGGGGATGAGGCTTATACACACAAATGACAATACTCATCAACTCTTTTCCCCCAGCATGCCCACAGATTGCTCATGAGGTTGGGCTGTTGTTTCTGGAACTTTCCAGTCAGAGATTTTGCAGAAAAAAAAAAAATGTTAGAAATAAAAACAAGTAAGGAATGTGAACAGATAGAAAGAGCACAAGGGAGAAGGCGACTCTTTAAGAGCAAGACTGCTAGCAGCAGGACAGGTGGAAGCCGGTGAATGTTAGATGTGGTCTCCAAGCACAGAGCAGTCTTTGCAGATTGTCAGCGGCACTGGTTGCGTGACCCAGATCCGAGATGCTACAGGTGTTAGCCTGCAGGGAATGGTTGGCCATCAGCAGAGGGATTAGCCAGAAGCTGAGACCAACCCCAAAGCACACAGTACCCTCACTGACTGTCCTCTAGCAGGCAGAGCTGGATGCTGGTAACAGGGTCCATCAACAGCACCTCCCCCCGCAAAATAACTGATAATCCAGGATCCATCCAGGGACACTGGTTGGGAGTAGTAGAAGAAGGGACCAAAGGCAGGACTGGAAACAAGGCTACTACACAGATCCAAGGCCTGTCCATGAGTCTGGACCAAAGGCAAGACCAAGCCTGTGCTGAAATGGGGCTCCTGCCTGGGCCCAAGAAGAGAGATGGGATAGTACCATGATAGTCACCAACCCACATGGTACTGTGAGATGGTGACCAAAATTTAGGGTTTTATATAGCACTGTTCTGCACAACCAGAGGGATATATAGCCCAGTCTTGAGGAAAGTGAGCAAAATGGAAATTGGCCTGTGGGGAATAATATGATTTCCAGGTGGACTTTATTAGTTATTTGATCATCCATCATTTAAAACCATTTCCTTTCCTAAGGAGCACACTTTCAAAAGTTATATTAGACAATGTCACTTACTAGATCCTCCTTTTGGAACTCAAATCTTGCCCAATTACCAAAACAGACAAGTTTGTATTGGCAGAAGCCTGTTACTGTGCAGTGTAAAAAGGGAGGGCATGGAGTACTGGAAAGGTTAATATATAAGTAAGAAGTAGTCCCTGCTGCTTCAAATTGCTTGCCCCAGTTCTGACCTGAGAGAATGGCAGAGAAAAGAAAATATCATTAAAAAGCTACAGGTAATGGATTTTGAGTTGCATCTGGACTAAACATATCCAGACAATGTTTTCTTAGCTCTTTCCACTTGTTTGAACCAAGCTGTGTTCCTGTGAACTTTTCTGAGCATCAAATGTCAAGCCAAATCCAAGATTATTAAGTGATATGCATATCCTTTAACCTGACAGAGCAAAATTACATTTGGATTGGCTACTTAACACTGTGAATGAAGCTAAAACAAGCATTGCTTTGTTTCCTAGTCGCAGAAGTCAGAAGGTAGCACATGCTCTTGCACAGAAAGCCAAGCACCAATCCTGCCTTTGTGTTCATGGTGCCAGCTGATGCCAAGCAGGCATCAGCCTTTACCCCTGCAAAATTCACATCTTGGTGAAAATCCATAAGACAATTCAAGAGCCACTCTCCTGTGGTTGCAAGAATCACAAAAGTGATTCTCCAAACTATGGGTAAGTTGGTAGAAAAGAGGTCATCTGAATTATGAGTAAAAAGAACTGAGCTGGAGTTTGGTACATCCTATGCAATAGATATTTACATAGCTCATTCTGTTTTCAGCCGGGAAGTTGAATGCTGTGGCAACCAGTTGTTGGGTTCTTTTGGTTTTTTTTTACAGTGACAAAACACCTGCAAGGTGGGTTAGATGACAATTTTGGGCACTGCTGAGACCCCAGAAATCTGCTGAGGGTGTTGCTGAAGCTGTGAGTTCAGCAGTTGGAAACTTCAAAGACTTCTATATATTATAGCTCTGGCTGGTATAAACCTTCCATCTCCTGTGAACTGTGGCTAACAGTACAAAATTAGATGGGAAAGGTTGTGTTGTAGTCACTCCATGCAGAAAGCTTAGCAAAGCTGTAGCTCCTGGTTCTGCAGTCTCCTCATGTCTCCAGTACTGTAGCAGAAACCTTTCATGTCACAAAGCGTAACTCTGGTCATCACAGCCTCGAGGACCACGAAGAGACACAGGTAACGGAGTTGTAAGGGTTCTAGCACCCTCAGAGGTTCCCTTCTGCTGGAATTCCCCCAGGGGCCAAATGGGAACAGCATCTCATCCGGCCCTCCTCCAGGTCCAAGCTTTCCTCTATGTTAGCTAGAAGGAGGAACAATGGAGTCCAGTTGTGGTACAAAAACAGTATTTCAGGAATAGCTGAGCCCTTTTCATTCCAAAGGAAGATCCGTGGGGAGGAAAGTTTCTTTCAACACACAGGATGGGATGTTGCATTTCTGGCATTCTCGGTACAGATACGTATTTCTGATTCAGCTAAAAGTGTCTGGTACATATTTCAACAGAATTCTGTCTTAAATAAATCACAGGAAGAAAACCTCTGAAGAACAAGTGTAAACTGTCAGCACATCTCTGACACTGAGACACTATTATGTGTTCCACACTTTCCTGTCCATATTAGACTGTGAATGGATAAGGAACAAGCACTTGGAGTGGGTTCAGAAGCATGCCTTACAAAAAAAAGGTACCTGTAAGATCACAGGGCTCTTGTTTCTGCTGAAGGAGATGGAAACAACACATCTCTCTAAGGAAGCAAGAAATCTGTTTCACACCAGTGGCAAAAGCTGTCACCTCCCCAAGTAGGTGAGAGCACCTAGAGATGTTACAGGACAACAGCCTGTTCACACCTCCTGGGCTGGAGCTCTATGCTGGTGACAGAGTGCTCGCTGGAAAATTCAGCAGCTCCCACTGTCTGTTTTCATGCTGTTTTTCCTCAGTGCTTATTCTTTGGCTTTGCAGCAGGCTCCATAGGCATCAGAGCACGCGCTCACCTGGCACTCACCAACAGTGTCTGCAAACAGGGCACTGACCTATGGTGAAGCTGGGTGGTTGCTGGCTGGCTCCTGGCCTCGGTAGCCACTGCCACTGGACTCCAAGCTTCCTGGCCCTTAATCCTCCTCACCTGGGTGGGATTATGCACAGTGTTCCCAGTACTATTGCTCTCTGGGTTGTGTCTCTAGTTCTTCTGATAGCAGCTGAAGAATTTACTGACAGGAAGGTCACCAGTCTGAGGTGGCAGAAGGGGCAGGGAGAAATGGTGTTTATTTCCAATGTCCCAGGCCATTCTCCTCTTTCTTCCCTAACCTCATGATCAGCATACAACTTGTGGCCAAGAGCAGCAGTTTTGTATTATCCTTTGTTTTAATTTCATATTGGGCTGGGGATGAAGTCACCTCCTCCTCAGACATTTCCTATTACTGCATTTCTGCAGTAGCTCTGAACATAGCACCTCTTGCTATTAACACCGTCAGATGCCCTGGGGAAAACTTTCAAGTCTTAAAATTCCTGAAGCAAACATGATTACTTTATAATTAGAGACTAAGTGGTGCAGTCCAGAGTATAAAATATTGACAGAGACTGTGACTCAAGGCTTAAATTTGAAGCTTACTTTGATGACCTGGAACAAGTCTCTGACCCAATTTTTTTCACCTCTTGAGATGCGTAAGCTTAATAGTCTCTTACGATGTGTTTGTCCAGACAGACTCTACCAGATCTCTTTTTTCTCTTTGGGAAATCATGTGAGTATCATTGTAGTGAAAAACCAAATAGTTTTATAAAGCCAGAAGAGACCTCAGCAATCAACAGGTTACCATACACAGTAATAAAAAAAACAATAAATATTTGAAGAAGGTGAACGGTGTTAAGTTTAATTTGCCTCTGTTTGTACTTCTCCCTTTGGACTGTGTGATATGAGACTCTTGTTCCTTACTTAAAGAGGTAGAATATTTTAGAGAGCTTGAATGCAAAATAGCTGACTTACTGGCACTACATTTCAAACGTCACCTCAGAATTTGACACTGTGAAGCCTTGAGTAGTTACAGCTGGAATATTTCAGAGTGCAGCAGTCATAAAGTTATTCCTTAAAGCTGGAAAGTTGGATGAATGAAAACATTTGAAAATATTAATGTGCCTGCATATTGTGGATCCCTCTCTCCTATGGCTGAAGGCAAAGTAAGAACAAATGAGAACATATGCTGGTATTTTTCCTTTGAATTTATTTTGCCAATGTCCTTTAAAAAGCCTAGTCATTTCCAAGAAGGTCTTAGATGCAACTCAGGACAGAAATCAAAATTACTTTGACATTTTAGAAAAGTCTTTTTGAAGTATCAAATTTTCCCCATGTTTTTAATGCTGTTTTCAGAGTTCTTTACAACCCTTATAACCTTAGAGTACCTTGCTGACCTCTCCATCAGCAGATAATTAAAAGGCCATCAAGTTCTCATTGGCTGTGACTGTCAGATGTCCTTTTAAACACATGGTTGCTGGGTAACAAGACCTTACACTGCATTCCTTCCTTGAAATATTTGTCCTATTTTTTATATATTTCTGCCAGTAAGTGTGTCAGCATTCAGCCAGTGTGCTGGAGGGCAAAATGCTAGCTGGAGTTTTTTTGTATCGTGTGGAACTTCCCAAAAGGAAAAACAGCCAGAACAACAGAAGAGCTTGCATACATTGTGTTGTGAAGGGCTGTATCAATTTGACTTCCACTTCCATACTGTATTTTGCTGGCCGAGTTGTTCTTTGAATGGAAATGCTTAAGAACTTTTACTCCCATTTAGCAGTTCGTCCTCTTGAAAAGCCACTGAAATCTAAAGCACAAATGGGTATACAAAGATGTGGCCCGACATGCCTGAATGACCTTTTGGATCATAATAAAGGATTTCTAAAAGTTCCAATTTCTTATGATGGTGACCAATGTATTGCAAAAAAAAGAAAGAAGGTGACATCAAATGGCAACCATACAGAGCTTAGCAAGGATTCTGCAAAGACTGCTTAAAGTCTCTTGGGTACACTCCAAAAGCCCTTGAAACACCCCTACGCCCCCCCACCCCATCTTAACAGCCTGCTGTAGTGCTCTTTGTGTGCATATCTTATGATAGCCTCTATTTGGCCAACTTTTCAGGAAACTTTGGTCCACTTATTGAAAAAAAAAAGAACAACAAACAAGCACAGAGAAAACTGAGAAAGCCCAGAGAGTAAAAGGCATTTGGGGACAGACTCTGGACTTTTTCAAATAATTGGGAACTAAAAAAAAATAAAAAGAGGTAGAGCTTTGTCGTGAGATACTGCACTTACAAGGATTAAGCAGCTGACTGTACATCTTTATACCAGTAAAGAAGAGAGAGAAAGAAGCACAGTAGCTGTTCCAGTAATTCCCCCAGGACTTTGTCTTTTTCACAGATGTTTTGCTCTCAAGGATTGTTTTTCTGGTTTTGCTCTTCTCTCTCCTTTAGCCACTAAATGAACTGGTGACAACAAAACAAACAGTGCATAAAGGCTGAGAACTGAATCTGTTAAAGCATCCAGCAGATAACAGGATGGGATAGAGTTCCAGCTTCAACTGCATCATCATGAAAAGCATAACAAAGTGGTAGCTTGTTTCTGGCATTTTCTGTTTTAGAGGAGCACAACTTTGTGACTTTGATGCTAACAGTCTATTTCATTTAAATAATAGTATGGAAATAAACATCATATTGAGACGGAGAATGGGTAGAGATCAAATGCATTAGCATACAAGGCGTATCTAGTGTACTCATCATCATTTAATAGATACTGTGAGTTGAATTCTCTCCTCAGATACAATGGCAGAAATCCAGATCAATTTTATTGACTTCGATAGATTTAATCTAGATTCACCATAACGAATGAGGGGAGGGATGACATTTCTATGCAACAGTTTCTCATGGAAATAGCCTCTAAGTTTGTGTTATTTAATCAAGATCTTATGTGAACGAACAAATTCCAAGCCATTTCTATCAAAAGCCTTTAAAAGACTTGTTGCTTATTTGCTTGTAATCAAATAATTCGTCAGGAAACCAGCAGATAATGAGAAAACCTAGTGCAGGAGGAAGAAATGTTTTACAGTACTAACAAACAGACTTGGGGAATATATCTTACTGATGGCTGCTAGCCTGCTCCTGCTCTGAAGAATAGTTGTCATGACCCTCAGGGGCAGTTGCTCTAGAGCTGAGTATTGGGCAGAGCTTGAAGAATGTGTTCTTCCTCCATATCTAAGGAATTTTTTTGCTCTCCCTCCCTGTGAAACTGGTCTCAGATACCATTTGTGACACTTCAAGTGCTGCAAACACAGCTCAGGCCTTTCTCTGACCTTCCAGGGAGGGCTCCTCCAGCATATGGCAATAATTTGATGTTCTCAGGTCCAGATGAACCCGCAGGCAGTTCTCGCCTGGTACGGGCTGATAGGGGCTACAGGGGGAATGGCTGCCTGGAATAGGGAGAGCAGATAACAAACTCCACAGCTGCTCTGCAGATCCAGGGTGAGGAAAGGGAGGGATGAACAAGGCAGATGAGATGAGGGGGGAGCTGAAACCAACCACTCTGCTCTGATCTTGATGGTGATATATTGCAATCTGAATTCAAACACTGATTGTATTTCATTATTCCTGCATTTCTTGGTCACTAGGGGAAAGTTTGCACATGAAAGTGCAGTTTAATAGAATTTGCAAAGGACTTCAGATTAGGAAATGAACTCCGTATATGTTTATTTAATTAATGTCACGAACACGAACTAAGAGATGATGTTTAGAAAAACAGTAATTAGTGTTGTGGGTATATGGGTAAATGATGCAATTAATTCCAGATTAAATTTTTCAAGTGAAAATTTCAGTATTTGAGGACAGACCCTCTGTTTCCTCAAGAAGCTTTAGTTAGGAAAAGATTGGTCGAGGGACAAACTGTCTTCGTAGTTACTAAGACTGTGCTGATTTTACCTTCTGCTGACCCAGGGTGCAAAAGAAACAATTTAAATCCTCTCTCAGCTTTAAGGAAAGTGAGTTTGTATCTCTTACAAAAGTGACCCAATCCCAGCATTACTGGTGTTTTGCTGAGAAATTCCCTGGACTGTCATCATGTCTGTTCCTAGGGCTGCTCAAATAACCCAAGAGCTGTGCTACTGTTGTAATCCAGCAAAAAGAGAAGCAGAACAAGAGGTAAGGTTGCAGAGTAGAATTAGACGGTGGTCCATTACTGAAGCAGTGGTTAGGAGTTGTTTTGACTAAAGAAGTAACCATCTTCAGGAAACTAGAGAATTTCTTCATATTAAAAAAGCCAGACTTTAAGTTCTTACTCTCAAATACCAAGATGGAGGTTGTAATGTCCCCTGTTTACATACCCAGGCTTAGTTAAGAGTTAAAGGCCGGCTGGTTTAACCTGAAAAAATGCTAATTGTTTCAAAAGTTTTGTCTCTCAATTAATTTTTTTTTCTATGAGAAATGACCCTTCTAAGAAAAAGATTTTCAATCTTTTAGTGCCTGGATTTGTTTTGCCAATTAACTGAACAAAAGGTTCTAAAATCACCAGGATACACAGCCAAAATCTTGTCTCTGGTAACTGTTTATTTCCCTTCTGCTGGCAAGGAAGACCAATGTATTTTTCCCTTTTTTCCCTTTCATTCTTGTCCTTACTTGCCCTCTTTTACCCCTTTTCTGGTTCTTCTCTTCAGCTCTGTTATTTGAAGGTTATTCACCCTCTATTTTCCTTGCTCAGTTAGAGTCTTCATGCTTCTTGGGCCAACATCAAAGAGGTTGTAGCAGCTCAGCAGAGCCTCGGGAGAGCAGAACAAAGACATTGGGACTACATGGATGCCACATGCAACGATCTCGGGCCAGCTCCACTTCATCAAGTGCAGGATCAGGAGCAGGGATGAAAAGGACAGAAGCTTCCCAGGGGCCAACCAGGGCTCAGCTTGCACCTGAGTAAAGTACACAAATATTCTGAGAATAAAATATTCTGGATTTACACAACTGCCTTACTTTTGGTTTTTTTTCTGCTTCATCCCCTTATAGATTATTTTCCAATTACTGCCTTGGAAGTTTTTCTCACGTTCTATTTCTACAGTCAGTGGAAAACAAGATAATAAACACATCTGTTGATTTTATTCCATTGTGTTTATTTAATGATACGACTCCAAATGATCCAGTCCTTTGAGGTGGGCTTTAAGGGACTCACGTCTCTGCAGAGCAGTTACTGATTTCATTTTCTGCCTTTCTTTTGGAAAAAAGGAGACTGCTTCCGTAGGAAATGGAGTATGAACTGTGTCCCAAATGATGGTGTGTAACAGAAGAAAGTCTTGAGGACCATGCCTTCTGCTCTGCATCAGGCATAAGAAGATGCCGAGTGGGTCTTTAAGATTTGCCATGAGGATTATGGAAGATCTGCAGAAATACAGGGCCATCATTACGAAAAGTTTGAAAAGGGGGCAGATAGCTGGGAGCTCATAACTCCTTGAGTCTTTCTCTTTCCAGATTACAGTAGTTGTGGGTGGTCCTTGGGGGGAAAAAGGCACTGAAATTTCATTCTCTCTCATATGTATAATGTCAAAAGGCCTACAAGAGCCAAAAGGAGTTCCTGTTTTCTCCTCAGATCCTCTGTTTGACTCATTCCAATTCTCTAAGGTCGGTGTGCCAAGACCTCAATGGGAGCAGGAGAAGGAAATAAAGCACCATGTCCCACCTTCTCCTTATTAGAGGCCGTGGGAAGGATTTGTGCATAGAAGCTCTCTAGGAGAGAGGGAGTAGAAGGTGGAAATCACAGTCAGCTAAAACAAAGAAGAACTGTGTTTTAAATAACTCCTTATTCGACCATCATCCAGCATGAATCTTGGGTATAGCCTGGGGTAGGTTCCATCATGTTGTGGAATAAACATCATTGAAAGCAATTGCTTCTGGAGAGAAAATGAGATTAAATATTTCTTCTTTTAAAAATTAATAGAAAAAAAAGCATTTTCAAAGATGTAGTGAACTAGGCAAAATTAAGGAACCCTTATGCAATTACAATATTCCTTCAGTGTATGCTGTTCTTATGCAACTTCCTTTCTCCTATTTGACCCAGAAAACCTTAGCGATACATAATTCAGTGGGTGTTTCCTGTGCTGTTCTAGATGCAAACACAATGAAGAACTGTGACAAAGAAAGAGGCTGTAGGGTTTAATAGAGGTTAAGAGATTCATTTAAGTTGACAGGGATACAAGTAACCCAGATTCGATCTGGCCTGCATACAGATTCAGCCTCTCAGAATATAAGATATCTACATTTTTTCAGATAATAATCACTAAAAAAAGAACAGTTAATGGCTGTACTTCTCATTCTTCCTTAAGAAAACATCGTGAAATCTGACCATAAATCAGAGAATATAAAATATAAAGTATGTACAGAAGTTATAGTAAAGCAGTAAGGATAATCGGACAAGTTCAAATTTCTAATTATTAGGTGAAAATATTTTATTTGGTGTATAGTTAGAAGTGTGTTCAGTTCTAGGCACCCCAGTACAAGAGATGTACAGAGCTGCTGGAGAGAATTCAGCGGGGGGCTGCAAAGGTGATTAAGGGATTGTAACATCTTCCCTGTGAGGAAAGGCTGAGTGAGCTGGGACTGTTCAACCTCGAGAAGAGATGGCTCAGGGGGATCTCATCAACGTGTGTAAATACCTGGCAAAGAGATGAAAGGAGGATGGAGCCAGACTCTTCTCAGTGGTGCCCGGCGACAGGACCAGAGGTGATGGGCACAAATGGAAGCTCAGGAGAGTCTCTCGGAACATTAGGAAATTCTTTTTCGCTCTGAGGGTGGCAGAGCACCGGCATGGTTGCCCAGAGAGTCTGCGGAACCTCCACCCTTGGAGATAGTTGAAGCCTGTATGAACACGGTCCTAGGGAACTGCCTGTAGATGCCCCTGCTTGCTCAGGGAGATGGGACCTGATGGCCTGCAGAGGTCCCATCCAACCTGAACCCTTCTGTGGTTCTGTGAAGGGAATTATAGCCCTGCAGCTCATTGGAGCTGAACTGCAGACAGAGTGGTGGTTCAAGAATGAGTGGAATGCTATGAAAAATACAAGGCTTATTTTTCAGTGAAGTCAAGCACATCTTTTCTAGCCTTTTCTTCACTGGAACTAGGATTTTTTAGTAAAGAAGACCCATCAGTAGAGCATTTTTTTCCCAAAGCTGAAGAGTAATGTGACAGATGAGGATGACACTACTTGTAGAAGATAATGTTGAAGCCAAACACTTACCATTTTGCAATGTATCCTGAAAAAAGATTCCTGGCTGTTAGGCAATGACTCCCAGCTCTGCCTTGCACATGGACAGCACTCCGACCACTCTTCCTGCTCTCGGGGGTATCATTTGCATAACCACTGGTTTCACTGCACTAACTTACTCTTGCAATCTGCAGATGATGAAAGTCTGTAAGTGGAGGTGGAAACCCCAGAGATAAGGGAAAATGGTGAGATTTTCTTAAGAAGCATTGATTCCCTTATGCAGGCCGTAAAAGAGAGGCAGAAGCCATACACACTTCAAGTCGCCTGAGGGAAGTCATGGTCTAGTCTTCTCTGCACTTCTGCTGGGAAAGCACCATCCAAACAATCCATAAACTGTCCTGAGTTTTCCTCCTATTTTTTGGAGGCTTGTTTATTGTGCAGGAAAGCATTTCAAAGGTTTCCTCAGTCTCCATGTGCTGTATTCCTGCAGCAGTAAAAAGACAGTTATTCCAAACCCAGGATGGAACAGGGATCTGGGTAAAGAGCCCTGGATGAAGGTTGGAGATACTCTGTCCACAGGAAAAAGAAGGATCCAAACTTCTGTTCAGTCTGATTCTCTAACCCCACTGTGTGGGTGCCAGGATCTCTGTCTGCTAGTACCTGCTTCATGGGTTTCACAAGGAATGCCAGAATATTCAGGAAAATTACATTTGTTGAGTACTGCAAGGAGGAAGAACACACTGAGGTTTTAAACATAAGATTCCCAAGTTCTTTAAAAATCAGATTTTCATTTTCATCCAGCTGTCTGATGGATTTTGCCTTTATTTGCATTGGAAGCAGCAGAAGTGTGATTCCCTACACTGTGGGGTTGAAATTGCGGGATGCTGTGGAATGAAACCCTATGGCCAAGAACAGACTGTGCTGTGTGAAGGACTGAGGATGTTGGCAGCTCTCACAAATGAAGAAATTGTGACTGGATTCCAGTCAGGTGGTGCATGGCTTTGGTAACATTTTTAAAGTATGATGCTTTAAACAGAAACCTGCACGCTTTCACCTGGAGTGAACTGAAGATTTATACATTGGAAAACAAATCATTAGTCTTGTACCAAGACAAATGGCAGAAAGAAACAGTAGCAAGCCTTTGACATTTTGAGCAATATTTTGCCCTTAAATTACTGTCCAAGGGTGCTCCTCCTGCATCTACAAGAGCACCAAATGGCACATTAGAAAGTACATATTATGGATTTTTGTTTCACAGAAGCCTTTTTTCCACTTGATCACAGAAGGAGGTTTAAGAAGCATAATGCCACACAAGAGAAAAAGGCATCTTATGATCAGCACCTGGAAACTGAACATAGGCAAGGGACAGAAGGCACACAAGGATATTGAGTGGGATATAAAATACCTGATGGTGTACAGCCTAAAGGTTAATCTAGTCCCTCTATGTTTTGAACATAAGCTGTTTTGAAATACATGAATTAAAATGTCACAAACAATCCAAAATTTAAAAAAAAAAAAAGGAAAGCCCTAGTTTAATAATGGTCAGATAACAGATTTTGTTGTCAGTTTGATTAAAAAAAATGTTGCTTTCTTGCATTTTCTCTGTCTGGTTTCCACCTGACATACCAGCACATTTGCCACAGAAGCACTGACAGCAGAAGTTGGTCTCGTTTGATGTATTGGCTTGGATTATGGCAGACTTCAAATCAGTTCCTGATTCAGTTCTAGTTTTCTGTAATCAGTGCATGCCTGAGTTCTGCAAAGGATACTTTGAAGTGATAGTGCAATAACACTGCCTTTGTCTGATGTGTCTGACAGTATTTGGCACTGTGCTCTATCTCACACACAATCTGGTCTTGTTAATAAAAGTAACAGCCAACAATTCTATCATGTTCTTAATGCTGATGAAGTAAATCTCTAAGATGCCATTGTAACTGAAGACAAATTATGATCATTATAAAGAAGTGGAACAGAATTCCCGCCTGCTTCCCCTGCCCCCAACAAAATGCATTTCAGATTCACCAAAGCTGCATTTCAGTGGATCACAATATAGGGTCCATTCAGTCTGGAATGAGTGTTTGCTGCAAATCCTCTAAACCTCCAGTGTGACATCTGCCCTGCAGGCAGACTATGGGCATCAGAGACAGTGCAGGCCCTGTACTGGCATTTGCAAAAAATAATAGGCTATCCATCAGAACAGTAATTTTCCTCACTGCAGGGTCCCAAGCTGAGAAAAGGTTAGTCCTACAGGCCTAAGGGAAACTGCACAGCACAATAGAGCTCACACCACTGCATGATTGTTATAATTCCTTGAGCTGATAAACACTGTTGTTGTTGATAACCATCTCAGTTTCTGAAGAAATATTATAAAGTTAGCTCAAGGCTTGGCACTGAAAAAGTTATTTATTTTTGCAGAGGTACTACGTAGCTTTATCTGTTTTGCTATTGCAAGTGCTAAATTAAACATGATAAAGGCAGAATCTTGAACCCTCAGGCATCTATGACAAAATGCAAATTTCCTGCTGCTTAGCTACAGCACCACAAAACTCTTTGTTGGGAGCTCTTCACTCTGTAGAGAATACAAAATATTTGATCCTTTTCCCTTGATGTCAGTAGGGCTTTAACTTCATGGACAGCAGAGGCAGGCCCATAATAACCTTGTTTGATCAAGTTGTTCCTAACAAATCTTAGCATGGTGTGATGAGGTTTCTCTGCCCCTGGAATACACCTAGAAGTTCAGGAGCTCTCCTCAAGGCCAAGGTAATGGTTATGGACAGAACTGCAAGGCTGGTCAATGAGATGCATAACAAACAGCTTAAACTCCAGGAGCAGCACACTAAATTACTCTTACA
Organism: Eulacestoma nigropectus; assembly: GCA_013397775.1. NCBI lineage: Eukaryota > Metazoa > Chordata > Aves > Passeriformes > Eulacestoma > Eulacestoma nigropectus. The sequence goes on along the minus strand of VZTE01006457.1, from coordinate 52,674 downwards.
CCCCAAGTGCCTCATCATCACTGCTACTTGCCTTTGCTCCGTCTAGCTGCTTTTTCTCTGTCCTCAAGAGAGAACAGAGGGTAAAAGGAGTGAGTTTGGCAATGAAGTCACAGCTTCACAGTCATAGGTAGAGAAAGATGAGAGCAATTTCCTTCTTTCCTATCAAAACTGGATGGTCAGGTCGTATCTTTCATCATGGTCAAGTGGCACTACAGGACATCGAGCCTGTGGGTTTTTGGTTTATTTTTTTCCAAAATTTATTCATGATCTTTCTGCATGTTTATATTATTTATCTTGCTTATAGAGCTGCAAGAATCCTGGGCGTCTTTTCTAATTACTCTTGTACTGAAATGTTTGGAATTGCAGTGTTTTGTTTCGCTTTGGGTTTAAACAATTATATTTGGGCAATATCCCAATAACAGCATTTATTAATAAAACCCATAATCCTTTGAGATTTAAAACAATTTGGCTATCACTATTTGCTGAGTTGACATCAGCTCACAAAAAGTTTAGCTCCAATGAGACAGGCTCTTTTCTTCTTTGGAATGAATGTGGCTTGTACATTAGTTCTGGGCAGCTCTATTTCCTTAAAGCTTTGACCCGATAGATTTATATTGGTTTATTTGGTAAAGCTGGTGAAATGAAAAATATGCAATTTGTTCAAAGGTTTTTTCTTTTTTGCTCCAGTTTCTTGCTTCTTGTATGACTCTTCTTATGTGATTTAAAAGCTCATCAGTATGATATGGCAATAAATGTCTTCAGCAAATCCATATCTTCTGTGTTTCGTTGGTGAGCTGTGGCACATGTTTATGCAAAGCAAATACTGAGAACATAAAGAAGACATATCACAAACAAGAAGTTATTTGTGCTGCAGTATGTGCCATTTTTCTTTTACTCTAACACATTGGAGGAGATACAGACACACTATACCAGAATGTACTTGGTCAGGAAAGCTGATGTAAACATTTTTTGTCCATTCCTGTTTAGCTCCAATAGTTCACACTCTGCTAAGTGCATTAAAGAACATCTTCTGTTTCAGTGTGCATTGGAATTCCAGTGTATATTGGATATCCATGATCCAGTAGGCTCTCCAGTAATAGTACAGTAAACTGGTTTTTTTCTTTCTGTTTGTTTTGTGTCTTTCTATTTGTTAATACTTTGATGAAAACAAATTTTGGGTGAACAACTGTTTGGATTAGTCTAGTTTGCTATCCAAACTTTGCAGTTACTTTCCAGTGTGTGCATCCAGGATAAGTACTGTTTCTATATCACAAGGAGCAGCACAGAATGCAACCACTGCAAAAAGCAAGAACCTTTACTTAAGCCTTACATGTGAACATTTACCATTTAGGCTGTTAGAGCAGGGGCTGTATCTTCAGAGCTGCCCTTGATAACGATGTTCACTTTTTTGCAGAAGGGGAAGGAGAACACAACTTACACAGCCGAGGTGGCCTCTTCCTGTGACCTCCAGCGGCCAGCCACCACGGGTTCACAGCAAGGTTTTCCACAGCAAGTCCTGCCAATCAAATCCCAGCTTATTCAATCATGTATTCAAGAGGCCTTCATCTTTCTTTTAAAACCAAATATTTCTAATCTGGCCTTCTAAAAAGAAGTTCAAAGCTTAACACTGCTTGAATTGTTAAAATTTTAAAACTGGAAAGCAAGTGAAAAAGACAAGCAGAGCATTTGCCTCTGGTTATAGGTGTGTGGAACTGGCAATTTTTATGGCTTTTTACTATTCTTTTGAGAATAATGATGTCTAAAGAAATGACTGAACACCTCAAGATTCTGAAACTAGAAAGATTTGCACAACTGTGTGTCCCCCTTTGGTTGTTGATTTCAGTGCCTTCAGCTTCAGTCTGGAGATCCATGTACAATTCTAGTTGCTCCTGGGTCTCCTGCCACATTATCCTCACCCACAACAGTCTTTACTGCAGTCATGAATGTTCAGAGAAAAGCTACTAGTGTCCTCCTGCTAAGGGTATGAGAAAGGAGATATGCAAACATAGGAACTGCCTCAAAAAAACCAGTAGGACTCTTAACACTTTCCTTTCAGTATCTAAAAACTCTTGGCCAAGAATAGATTGAAGAGCAATAGACGTGTGGCTATTGCATCATAAAATCTGTTTTCTGGCCTATTCCTCCTATTTAGTCTACTAACCTCAGAAGGCTTGAAGTGATTCTTGCCTTTCTTCTTTCTGCTTTTGGTTTTTAAAGAGTAATCCGGTGGCATCTTTCTTGCAAGAAGTCAAAAGGACAAGGAAGGGAATGCGAGTGATGCCAGCAAAGGAGCCAGCAATAATCAGGGGAAATGATCTCGCAAAGAGAGTCTCTCCTGTCTGTCACCACTATCTGTGAAGAGGGAAGTAGCACTAGCAGAAAACGACCTGCTAGATTGTTTCTGCTTCTAGATCAATCAATAAAGTCTCTACAGTTCCCCTGGAAGATATCCTGCTGTCATTGTGGTCTGACTCTAACACATTCAAGTCAAAGTGAGATTAATATCTAACAGCAGCTACTTAATCATGAGCAACAACAACAGTCACCCTGGCCACCTTTGGATCAAGTTTTTAAATCATGGAGCAGATAGAGCTGCTGAGCTTTTCACCCAGAATGCAAATTAAAGGTAATTTATTAACATGGAGTCAGATCTAGATAAACAAGGAGTTATCTGATTTTTTTTTCCTTTGTAACGTAGAAGATTTCTGTTTAACAGAGATTCTCATTGCCCAAGGTAGGGAAAGGTATGCCCTGAACAATGCCTTGAACATAGAATTAAATGTAGTAAAATATGCAATTAAAGCAAATCCTTGGTGTCCTGAGTTTTAGCCTAAAACTTTTCACACAGTTGATGATTTCTGTCGACATTGGTTGCTTATTCCCTCAAAGTAAACAATCCTGTGCAGCAAATCTTGGGGGGTAAAAAAAGAAAGAAAAAAGAAAGAGAGAGAAAGAGGGAGGAAACAAATGTACAATGATTCAAATCTGCAGGCAGTCAGGATTTCATGTATTTGCATATGGGGAAACAACAGTTTTGGAATCTCCTGGTTGTTGACTTTTGTTTCTTTGTTTAATGTTTGAATAAATAACTCAGAGATATCTGAGATTCTTTGGTATCTCAATTCTTATTAATTCAAAATTTCCAGGAGAGTTAGTCTGGCAGTTTTGTAGGATTATTTAAATAAAAAAAGCTGAGAAGCTGTCTTTTTAAGCTTGTGAAGAGATTTGTATCTTTCACTGCTGAAGAAAGCTGATGCCAAATGAACACAGTCTAGGCTCCACAAACACAATTTAAATCTCTCTGGGGAGTATGAATATTTGGCACTTAATTTGGTCAAGATATCTATTTCTGGTTCCTCCTAAGAGGGATTCAGAGTTTCAAAGTCACGAGTTTACTCTGACTCACTCTACAAACCCTCTTTTTTTCCACTACACTGGAAGGTCATCAATAGAGAATAACCTAGCTTTTGCATCCAGGTCATGTGCCCAACACGAGGGCATTCTGATGATACGCTTCTTCTTCTCTTACTCAATTTCCATTAATTCTTTTTTTTTTAATCATATGTAGTGGCTGGGTAATATTATAACCACTTTTCCCATCAGATGACGGGTGGCCTATTCAAACTTGTTCTGTTGCCCAGTGATCTACGTTTATTTTCAGTGGAAAAACGGCAGTTTGCACACACAGGAGTATCTGGACCATCACTGCATCAAGTAGAGACATCAGTGGAAGGCTACAGAATAATTTACCAAATAAGTGATTGCTGAGGATATCGTCTTTTTTCTAAGTAATGTAAAAGAACAAAAACTGACTCTTAGGAAGTAGTTGTTTTGGTGTATTTACATGGTGATGAACTGTTTAGTATATTCTTTAACAACTTATTCTGGTTTTGTGGTTCTTTGGCAAGTGATTAAGCCCTCTTTTACATGCACCACAAGTTTCTGTACCACCTACCCCATCAGTTGACTTCATGGAAACCATAGCTGGAGAATTTGGTAAGATACTCCTAGGCTGCAAAAAGCATTACTTCAAGCTGGAAGTTAAGCATTAAATCAGGGAATGCAAGATGCTTTCACAGACTGAAGAGAATTAAAAACTAAAAAGAAAGAACTGATTAGAGAGCAAATCGCAGTCAGAATGTTCTAAGACTAATGTCAGCATTAAAATTCGCTATGGGGTAGACTCAAATTTAGAATTGATCCCAGACAGGGCAGATGATTTATAATAGTCTTGTAATATGGAATTCTCTCTAAAACTGGACAGATTCCATACATTGTTGCAACCCCAGAAATCCGAGTAATGAAAGATGCACAATGTTTAATTGGAGTTGGCAGTTAAACAAAACACACCAATGCCATCACATTTAAATTTATGTCATTTTAAATGATTACATGGTAAAAGATTTCCCACTGTTTATCTGCAGATATTCTGCAAAAATAAAGAAAAATAATGACTCCCATGACCATGGGGCCTAGATTGCTATTTTTTCCTTCTATTTACAGCACAGACCATAGGAGGGAAATTACGCAAGAAAAGCAGCTCATCAGTTTTCAAGCCAGGGATTTCAATTGTAAATGCAGTGTGACAGCAGACATTTTCCTCTGTCAAAAAGTAACAAAGTAACTGAAGAGGAATAAAATGAGGCCTGCAAACAAATTGGTGATTCAGGGAAAAAAAAAAACCAGAAGTAGGAGTCAGTGACTGGGAAGCCTGAGATGCCGCTTTATGAGATCAACACATACAAAATAGGAGGGCTTGGACAATGCCATGATTTTGGTTTTAATTTGTTGACCAAATTGATGTTCAGGGAGCAGTATAGATGCACTTATTTCTAATGGTCTGCATCCATCCAGTTCGCATCCCTTTTGAAACACTAGGGCATAGATGTGCCTGCATTCTTAGCAGTGCCAGCTCTAATTGCTCTTAAAGGTGATACAGGCTTTTACAGACACAAGAGCCTCAAACTGTCAGGGTTCCAGAAAGGAAGGGCACCTTCTGATCTATACTGACATGCTGGGATTTTGTATTAGCACTGGCCTCGCAGTAAGACTGTCTGGGAATAATACTCTGAAATTCAATCTTCTATCTCAAATTACTCCTCAGGGGTTTCTTAAAATGTTTTCATGAAGTTCTAGAATCTCCTCAGTAATGTTTGTGGTCTCTTCAGTTGCTTTCTTATTTGTGAATAATACATGGTTCACCATCAGCATAAGTGATTACTTGGGAGCCTGAAACATCTATTTCTATTCAGATGATCTATTAGTTTCATTGTTTCTTTTTTTTAGCATCCTGCATACATCTGAAATGTTTATACATAGGCAGAAAAAACTTACTCTTGAGCCAGTTATGATACAAATAATTGTTACTGGCTTGAGCAAACGCATGATCCAGACAGCCATAGGAAAAAAGGGAAATATCTTCCCTATTATTCATTTACTTATGGCAAGTGATCTTCTTCAACAACGTACAGTCAAAATGTCCCTCTGAAACATAATTCTTATCAAGAAGCTTGAATGCATCAGAGAGTAACTAGATTTCAGTCCAGGTAAACAGCAGCATTTCTAGAATTTGACACCTGATGCCCATGTGATTTGTACTTCAAAACATTTGCACAGTGCAATAACACTGACAAAGCCAAACATCTGCTCAGCTCCATGGGTTTTTTCAATCACAGAACGAAAAAAAGGCTTATCAAGAGCTTCTTCTCCTTGCCAATGGACAAATCACTCAGTTGCCAAATTTTTTGAAAGATCTGGTTATTCTCAAAGACCTGAGGGAGAGGAAGTCATCAAGGAAGTGGTCACAGTTTTATCCTTATCTATCAAGACAGGGCTGTGACTGGGTAAGGAAGCTCACTGCCTTGCTCTGTTGCCTTGCCTACCTGGTATAGGACAACATTCAACAGGCTTGTTTTGCGGCGTCACACTCTGATATTCCAGCTGGTCTTTTAACAAGTTACAGAGGAAGAAGGTTAGCATCAAGCCTTTCCCATGTCTGTGACAAAATTAGAAGCCTTCTGTAAGGGTTTACAAACACGGTGTGTTGACCTAGTTCTTGCCATGCTCACTGTGAGACTGCATTGGCTTAGTTTACCTGGAAATGTGAAGAGAAAAAAAAAACAATAAGCAGAAAGACAAGAATGGACCGCGATAAGCCACTTCTCAGCCAACACTTAACAGTTGTTAAAAGACAATGCCAGGACAGGAAAATGCCTGGGGTTTCAAAGGTCTAAAAAATAAAGCTAAAAAAGAAAAAAAAAACTGGCAGACTTTAAAAGGAAGGTTTTTTCCAAAATAAATATTCTTCAGTTTTAAAAAAGCTTTTTAGTTGTTGAGTACCCCTTGCCTCCCACTTTCAAAGGAAGAATGGCCAGGGCAAACATGGTCCAATGTGTGGTGTAAACACAACAGATAAACAGGACACTGAAGTAGAAGGAGTAGAGGATTTGAGAATCTTCTCTTGTATTCAAATGCAAGTGCCTGGTAAAAGACAGTCTAATAAGAAAACAGATAAGGTGCAACTGAACAATAGTGGCCTGTAAGAAACCTGGATTTGTTGGTAAATTACTTACCGCTTTTCAAAGGAAGGCTCGGACATCTGTACTAGTCAATAGAGTGAAAAGGGATGATCTTTTACTTCATGATTTGTATCTTGAAAAACTGGTATATATAAAGAAACAAAATTATTCTAATGTCTAGAAAAGAAATCTTTCTTACATTTAGTTTCTACACTTGCTCACCAAAATGAATGTATTAACTTATTTTATCCTAGTACACAAGTACATAGCTCTTGCAACCAATTGAAAACATGTAACTAAGACACAAATAATAACAAAGCAATTGCTTTTCTTTCACAAGAGGAGCCTTCCCACAAGGAATAATCATCATCACAACCTTCATCGCCCACCCAAGCAACCTCAAGGATGACTCAGTCCAGTTTAACCCTCCCCCTTCTCTCCATTTTCTGCCCAAACAAAGGAGATTTACAGTGGGCAGTCATAAGAGCCTGAAATAACCTGATATCCCTCCTTTGCTGCCTATCTTCTCCTTGTACTCTATCTTGAAATGAAGTCATAGCTCTACATTTGTGACATCCCATTCATTTCCATGGAAACAGATTACCAGTTCACTGGCGCTTATGGCTTCACTGCTACATAAAGAGAAGGAACTGATCTCTATGAAAGAAAGCTCTCCCTGAAAACAGCAGCAATAGACGTGGTTTCTGATAGAAATAGACGTATTATCACATTTCTCATTTCCCTTTATATTCCAATTGACCCGCCTGAGACTGGATGCATGGCTGCACTTACATCTTTGTAATTAGTGATGCATTATTCATAGCAATTCATACCCGCTCTAAAAGATGTTATTTTGAGGCTGCATTCCACCTTACTTTCTCTTACTTCTAGATTTTCAATTTTTCCTCTTTCACGAGATATTCAAGCCAGAAAGCAAGCATCCTTCCCCACCTTCCATCCTAATTTTTCTCCCGTCATCCATCTTGGCTTTCAGAATCCTCTCCAACATTATTCATCCCTCATGTCTTTCAAAGATCCTCTATAGGTGTCTGTTTTAATTTTGCATCTTATGTCATTTATCCTAGTTTACTAAAAAGCACTAAGATGTGCAGAAGGACGTAGAGGCCTGTCATAGCAACCAAAATGAACTAGATTTTGCCTACTTCAGTAGTTCAGAGTTTGACCCAAATCTTTCAGTCCCAGGGATTATCACCAGCATTTTCCTTGGATTTCTCTTTCCATCTTTCCATCGCTTGGCTACATTGCTGTAAATTAGGGCTGCCCTCAGGCTGTTCTGATTTGCAGTCAAGCTGCCACTTGCCCATTGAGCTATTTGGAAATGTTGATATTGGCTGCAGCATAGGCTCACTCCAACTGTTCATCCACATCTTTTCATCTAGAAGCCACAGGACACTGAATGGGAACAAATGTGAGGTCATTTATCTTCATAATTACTTATAAAGGACCTTGGTGGTCCTGTGCAAGTGTTTCAAAAATATCTCCCCTTCCTGAGTGTCTCTGAACCAAATGGCCTGGTGTGAGCTATACCTGTGCTCTCCTTGTGTGCTTCTGGGCTATAAGAAGTTTTTCCATTTTCCTTGCTACAGCTGCTCATGCTGCTGATGAGAAGAGAAGTTCACCAGGGCAGGACCCACTGTTGCTTAAAAGGAGGCCCTAAGTGACCTACCCTCACAGTCAGGCTGTAGACAGGAAGAACACTTTTTCTGAGATCTGACAGAGACTGCAGAAGCAAGGGACAAGAAAGCATTGATCTAATGAGTCTTTCATCTGAGGAAAGCTGCCCAGTGGGGAGACAGCATGGGATGACACAGAATCAAACGAGTGTCTGAGCTCCGGTTGAAGGCAAGGGAAAGGGGATGTTTATAAACCAGGAGCAGCTGCACAGCAGTCCCTCTGTCCTGTAGCTGAGCACACCTGCCCCTGAGTCATTCACCAGGATGTAAATCCAGGGTGATACTCTGTGATATTAAGTTCAAGGCAAGAGTGAAGTTTAGCTGTTGTGCTACCCACCATTTAGAGGACAACCTGCTCACTGACACAGCTCACTGACACAGTGAATGCATCCAAAGAAAAGCAGTGAAGTGGATGAGGGGTCTGGAGCACAAGTCATATGAGGAGAGGCTGAGTGAGCTGGAGTTCTTTTATCTGGAGAAAAGGATGCTCAGGTGGGACCTTACTGCTCTCTGCAGCTACCCGAAAGGAGGTTGTACTGAAGTGGGGATTGGTTTCTTCTTCCAGGTAAAAAGAAGTGGTCTATAGTTGTGCCAGGGAAGGTTTAGATTGGATATTAGGATAAAATTCTTCACTGAAAGCATGGTCAAGCATTGGAACAGGCTGCCCAGGGAAGTGGTTGAGTCATTATCCCCGGAGGTATTCAAAAGTCATGTATGTGTGGTACTTAGGGAAGTGGTTGAGTGGTGACCTTGGCAGTATTAGTTTAACTGCTGGGTTCAGTGATCTTAAAGATCTTTTCCAACCTGGATGATTCTATGATTTTATGTGATAGACTCCAGGGTACAGGGGTAAGAACAGAAAAAGTGGAGGAGCAAAGAAAGTCAGAAGTGAATGATCCACATATCTCCATTTGTTTCTTCCAGGAACATGTATTTTAATGCACTCAGTACCAAAGATATGGAGATCTGCTCTAAGTCAGAACACATTAAAATATTACCATCTATAAATTTTGGAAAACAACTTTAAACAGAAGATGAAACATATACCAGATTAGTATATAGACAAAAAACATGATAGCAAAATAAGAGACCATTTTGTTGGTATGCTATTTATTAATATACTGTTGAGTTGTCTTCAGTGTAAAAGAGTGGCCTCTGATCATAAAAATATTCCCAAGGAAGGCCATAGCACTACTTGTCTGTGTAATGATAGCAGGTTTGTGCTGTACTTTGGTAGCAGACTATCAGAAACCTTTGTTCGTTTGGCCTTGTTTGGGCCTTGGCTCATCATACAGACCTATCTTGAGGTGGCATGCCCGTGCTGTATCCTATATACCTGTAATTTTCCTATCTGGTTAGGGGAGTGGGGCAGAGTTCACACAATACCTAAAAGTACCTAACATGCAGGTTATACCAGTGTTCAGACCACCATTAAAAGTCTCCTGACACACATAACTTCTGGCATTATGTAATTTCTGAGAAAAACTCCAGAGCTGTTGATGCTGGTAAGCAACTCCTGTTGCTTCACTGAATTCCCCTATGGCAACTGTTAACAGTAATACTACATTACGCATTGACAGAAACACAAAGGTGTACATTTTAAAATAAATAATTGTCTAGACTAATTTTGTCTTCTAACAGCAGCCCACAGTAGCATCAGAAAGTAATAGAGAGTGAATTAGCGCTTGGCTCACCTGTACAAAGGAGTTGGGCATTGCCACGCTCTTTCAAAGCCAGGAGAAGCAAAGAGATCAAGACCAATGTTCTCAGTCAGTGTTAGCTCACATACTTGCATTAGAAAAGACTAAACACAGGTTGAACTCCACATCTTTGCTACAGTACCTACAACACTTCTTGCTACTCAAAACACCTTAACTGTCCATAATTAAGTATGGAAGCTATCTGCCGTCACTCAAAGCACCCTCTAAATGCTCTTCTATAAGCAGAAGGGCTTGATTTTCTGTCTTGTTTGTATCACTCATCTAAGTGATCTTTCATGATACTTTAACCCAGTTTTTTTTTTTTTTTAATTCCTACAGTTCACTTCCTCAAATAAAAGTACCAACATAAATTACCTGCTTTAGGAAAGTGTTGAACATCTGTGGTACCTAGTTTACCTTGGGTCTGCCTGAACAATTCCCTTTTGGTCATTGGTGTCCCAGTCGAGGAAATTTAGGACTAAAGAGACATGTGATAAAGGTGACTGAAATTACACAAAAGAGTAGAAGAGACATGTGACCAGCCACAGCAGTGGATCCCTGGTAGGTGGAAGCCCTGCTGAAACAGGGTTCTCAGGAAAAATAGCAAAGTCTGCAGCTTACAGCAGTTTTATTCTCCGAATCACACTGTCAATTCAAACTGTGGGAGATAAGTGTGACTGGCAAAATACGGGGCCAGCACTTTTCCCTTTACAGGAAGCATTGCATTTAATAAAGTGTTTTTTTCATCCACATAAACACCTAAATAACAAAGACCCTTATGTTGGTAGGAATTAAGCTGTTCTAGCTGCAATCTCGGCCACTCTGTTGCTGTGGAGCTAATCCTAACATGGGAGAAAAGATCCTGCCTTTTTGCTTTATTCCCCAGACAACCATCCTATATAAACAAACTGCTACCTCATTCCCATTGATGGAAAGTGGCCCTTACCAGTGGTGCCAGAAGGGCACAATTGAGCCTGTGCCAAAAGAACAAATGGTGTCAGCACATTTCTTAAGAATCTGGATGACAACATCACAACAACACATTAGCCTTGATATAGAAACACAAAAACTTCATTATGATTATCTGACAGAAATGTGCACAGAGGCGGATTTGGTTTCTGGGTCATGAGGGGCACAATACAACATGTCCATACCACAGGCATTTTTTAACCTGCTTGTCTACTGCCCATGGCTTTCCTTCCATTTGGCTTATGTATTCATCTTTCTCCTATTTTATTCTTTCCCCTCTGAGCTCCTCTCCTCCTGTACAGTTACCTCCAGTTCCACCAGCTCTTCAGTTCTTTACATCATCTCCCTTCCCTTCCCTTCCCTTCCCTTCCCTTCCCTTCCCTTCCCTTCCCTTCC
>VZTE01006457.1:0-40806 GCA_013397775.1 Eulacestoma nigropectus | reverse complement strand
CGACCCTCCCCTCCTTTTCCTTTCCCTTTCCCTTTCCCTCTTCTTTTTCCCTGAGTTTGGGTACAGAATTAGCAGATACAGAGCGGGAAAAGAAGTTTTTTCTCTTTAACTTTAGAAACCTAATACTTTTTTCTGAAGGTGTGTATGTATGTCAAGCACAAAGAGACGAACACACATGTCGTGCTGGTGTGTCACAGGTCTGGATATCACAGGAAAATCCCACAACATTCAAGACACAAGGAAAAAAACCACCCTGTAACACCATTGCTCTTCATTTGTTGCCATGAAGAGTTGTCACCAGGTGTTCATAGAAAGTCGTGAGACAGCTTGCCAAGCTGCAAATAGCACTGTATTAAACTCAGTTGTGTGCAGTTTCAATGCCCTAGATTTTTTTTAAAATATTACCAGAGGCAATTTTTGTTTTCAGTTTTGGGTTGGCACACAACTGAAACTCAGTGATGCTCAGCCAAAACCCACAAGTCTTGCCTGGTTTTAAATCAAAATTCTACAAAACCACAGTGTTTATCATGGTTTCTATATGAAGTCATAATTAACCCCAGGTTGCTCAAAACTTTGTCCAAGTTAACTAAAAATTTTGTAAACTGTGGGGAACCTGACTGAAGCATTGAGTAAGTATGAAAACATGAGTGGATACTTGAGTTCAGTCTGATCCTAGGTTTTGCTGAAAAAGTTTCAAATTACTGTAGCTTCAATCTGATTATTTTATCCCAGGATAAAATAATATTTTATCCCAGCTGTTAATAGAGATTCATTTAACTCCTGAACTCCAGAAATCTGTAAGGATTCAGTGTTATCCAGGACTCCAGATCTACAACAGATGCACTACAATGCACTTCCTCTAAAGTATTTCTATTTAGAAAACACTCTTCTTACTCAACCTGCTGATTTTCCTAACAAGAAAATCAAAAGTTTTGAGGATGCGGAGGGGGTGTTGGTTTTTGGGGGGGTTGGGGTGGGGTTGGTATTGCAAGAGATACATGTTTTTAGCTAGCTTCATGTGAATACAGTTACTTCTGTTCTCTGATTTGCTATCCAAATGTTCTTCTGGGGCATCAGTAGGAAATGTTCACTCATGTATACTTGGAGCTATTCAAAAAGAAAAAAGACAGGTGGAGAGACAGTGAAAGAGAAAGACACAGAGAGGGTGTGTCAGAGAGAAAAAAGTCTGTTAGGCCCTTTTTTGAAAATATGAATAAATTTCTATGGCTGAAGATATTACTGGAAAATGTGTTGCTTTGGCAAAAAATCATTCTAAGGTGAAATCCTGACCTCAGTGTCATCTCTGGAAGTTTAATTTATCTATACTGTACATAAACTTCATTGGAAGCAGGGTTTCTAAAGGATGTCAAATGCAGGGGATGTTTATTTTCAGATTATTTTTATTTTCTACAGCAGATTTGGATCTGACTACAGTTCCTGGACTTTGTTGGGATGTCCCACATCGGTAAATGCTTAGCACTGAAGAAGATTACGTGAAAGGTCATGTCTTTAACTCCCATCTATGAATGTGTAGCTTAATAAATTGAGAGACCAGTAATTTCAAGTAATTAAATGCAATTTGTCCAGGAAATTCTGCTTGGGGAAAAGATTATAAACCTCAGTATTCATGCACTTGTAATGAGTTGTTCCTGTTACAAAAATTTATGAAAATGATTCAAGGGTTATGAGCAGCATCAGGCTTAAATCAATATCATTTTTTAGCATTATATGGTTCTAGAAATTTATTGTCATTAAAATACAACACATACTGTAAGTGAAGTATTTTATTTCAGTTTCAATTTGCAACTGACAATTTTAGCAGCAAGTGTGCTATATAGTCACAACCTTATCACTTCAAAACAATTTTAGTATTAAGTACAGATGGAGCACATATATACACGACTTTATTAATAACTATAAAAATCTATACTTTAATTAATTAAAAGTCAGCAGCTATGTAAAGATTTTTCCCTAGCTTAACTCTGGTTTAGTAAAGCAAATTCTCTAAATAGGAACTAAACTCCTGCCAGGAGTTCCGCTATTTGCATCATTAATTCTGACCCTTTATTTGCAAGACTCTCTCTCCCAAAAGTAATTCATCTCAGTTATCATATGACAGCAGAACTTCACACCCAGTGCCAGGCTTCCAGTGATTTCTCCCCATATGGCAACTTCCTCAACTACATTATGTGGAGTTACTCTGCATCAGTCTCAGGCAAGCGTGTCTTTTGCATAACCAGCTTCACTAATTAGCTGATTGCTATTTCTGGAAGCAAAACAATGATTCTTTGTTGGTGATGGGAACATATTTAAGTTTAAAGTAGAAAAACTATTTCACCTTTAGGAATTGCTGGTTTGATTCTAACAGCCAGCAGTTTTCAGGTTTCCATTTCAGTTAGTGGAGAGAAGGGCATTGCACGCATAAAGTTAAGAGACTTCAAACAATTTGTGCGTCCACAGATTTCTTTCTGTAGATATCTATTTCTCCATATGTTCCCATTCCTTCTAGAGTGTGTTAGATATTGAACTCTAGATCCATAAATAGTCCTGCAACTCCTATCTTTATTTGTTTGCAGAACTGGGGGGTTGGTAGTTTAAAGCAGGAGGAATGTTGAGAAAGCCTCCCTTTTTCATCCTAACAGTCTATCTGTGCTCAGAGACTACGGCCTGGAAATCTCCACTTTAGGTATCACACACAGAACACATTTGGCACTGCTCAGCAGAGGTGTTCCTGAGGGAGTCTCTGAAAAAACCGGTCTAGGGAAATTAAATTCCTCTTTTCTCTGTGACTACAGAAGATGGGTACATATAAGTTGTACTTCAGATGATGGATTTACACGAAAGGAGCAGGAAAGCAATAATACTCTGCACTGAGGCATGTAGAAAATCCTTCACAAGAGAAAGTAACCTAAAGCACTCATGTAAAATACATTCACAGGTCACAAGATCAGAGAGACAGAAGATGACCAGACTGCATAAGAGGTAGTATACACTGCAGCCCAAAATGCTTTAGTCCATAGGATTATCACACCAAGGAAGCCAACTATTAATCATTCATGTTACTGGGTATTCAAAATGTGTAGATGGGTGCATTATAGGAGGTTTTCAACTAGTCTCTGTCTCACATCCCCTCATTTTCATAAAGCTTATGAACATATGTACATCCTTAATGCTGCAAACACATTCATAGAATCATAGAATCATATGAATTATTCATATGAATGATCATATGAATGAATATCATATAATGGTTTGGGTTGGAAGGGACCTTCAAGAACATCTCATACCAACTCCCCCTGCCATAGGCAGGGACAGCTTTCACTGGACCAGGTTTCTCAAAGACACATCCAACCTGGTTTTGAAAATTTCAGAGTTGGAGCATCCACAACTTCTTTGGCCAACCTACTCCAGTGCCTCACCAAACTCTCAGTAAAGAATTTCTTCCTTATATCTAAGTTAAACCTACTGTCTTTGAGTTTAAAGTCATTACCCCTTAACCTATCTCTACATGACCTTGTAAAAAGTCCCTCTCATGTTAAATAATACTGGTCCCAGTACAAATCCCTGAGGAACCCACCCTTTGCTGGTCCCTCCCTGGTCATCAAGCTGTGGACTGCAACTCTTTGAGCATGACCATCCAGCCAAGTCCTTATCCCCTGAGTTGTCCAAAATGTAGGATGCAGGCATCAACACCACAACCCCTCACCTGCTGAGTGAGCACTCTACCATTTGAGCTAATTCTCTCTACTTCCAATGGATGCGGTTACACAGGCTGTAGAGCAGTGTCTTTTGAAAACAAGTAAGTCAAGCGTGATGCTGGGACAAGCGGTAAGAATAATAAAAATTTTAATGAAAATTCAAAAGGAGATATACAGAAGAAAGGAGAAAAAACCATTATAAAGTGAACAGGTAAAATAATGGCTGCACCTTGAATTAATGTCCTGTCTGGGAATGGATCTTATCTTTGGGCATCTTACAGCACAGATCTGGGCCCTGGAGAAACAGGCTGGAAAGAAAAACAAGAATTTCTGCTCCGTCAGATGACTGAAGCTGGAGATAAGATTAATGGACATCCTTTTGCATATAACAATAAAATTTGGCATCATACTTTCAATTGTGTTCACCCTCCTCCCATAGATCATAGCTGTTGTAAATCATTACTACAACATATAAGACAACACTCGAAGAATGATTGGGGTTTTCATTGTTTTTTTCCTTTCTTAAATGCTTTTGCCTTGTTTGAACACTGATACAAAGAGAAAGTACCTCTTTCTTGAGCCACATCTTTAAATTAATGGTTATGGACCTTCTCTACCTTGTCTACAAGAAAATGCCCTTAGTAATTCAAATGGTAAGCAAGAGTAACCGTGAACAGAAAGAAGGGAGAAGAGGTGCCCTCATCACACAAACAGAGAGTTTTCTCACCTCTAACTACTCTTTGGTTCCAGTTAACTGCTTTTTATTTGGTGCTCTAAGTCCTTCCAGTTACCTCATGTAAAACCTTCTAAGGGACTTGCTTCTAAAATGTTTCCTCAAAGAAGCAATTCAGACTCAAAGAATCACATGGTGACTTGGGCTGGGAGGGACTCAGAGAGTCTCTAGTCCATCCACCTGTTCGGTGTAAGGTCATCTGTAAGGGCAGGCCCAGCATCTCAGGACCTTTCTCAGCTGAATCTCCAGTGATGGGGGTGGCACAACCTTGCTGGCAGTGTGCTCCAATGCAAGTTTCTCCTCGCAGTGAAACAAATTTTGGCTATATCCATTGCAAACTGCTCCTATTTCAAAGCATGCTCATCAAGCTCTGCAAAAACATCTAACAACACAAACTAAAAGAACTGAGATCTTCAACCCTGTCAACCTTGTAATAGACATTTAAATCCAAAGAATGATTTTCTACATGTGCCACAAGTCCTCTTCCATGTTCTCTGAAATATTTCCTGAAGCTGTCCATCAAACTGGAGTGAAAGATGAACAGTCAGGGAAGTACCCTATATCACATGAACCAGAGATATCAATTATATCATGTCTTGTTCTCATGATCATGCAAGGTTTTAAAAAGTATTTAGCAGCTCATGTCTTTTTGAGTTGCAGTGTCGTATTTTTCAGGAAAATTGTATTCTTCCTCAAGATAGTGTTATCCCAAATCCCTTATTAGTGTGTACATTTAGGTGGTTGCCTTTTTCCTTTTGATCTGTCTGTTGGCTAGATGCAAACTAACAAGCAGATTTGCCAAGAAGCCAACACTAGGTAACATTGCCTCAGAATGACCTGACCATCTAACATGGACTCCTTGTAAACATCTTAAAATAAAGTTTCAAGTTAGATGTGCTTTAATGTATTTATTTGGCTCAAAACATAAGAGCACAAGTAAGTGTAAGCAGACACAGGCCTGAATACAGTGTGGTCACATATATGAGGGACAAAAGCAGAAGTGACAGTAAGAGAGTTTTGACATTCACTGAAGACAGATCATCCGGCACTTGGAAGCAGTAAACAAGATTCCTTAACAAACCCACCAAAGCAGTAGCAACTAAACTGATGAATGAGGGAGGCAGACTGCTGGAGCTATACTGCCAAAGCCATACAAATAAAAGCAGTCATGTGCAGCTGGAATGCTCCCCAAGTATCGCATCCTGGCTCTTGAATGGAAATGGCTGCCAAGTGTTTGCTGAACGATGCTGTAGCCCTGCTTATAGCCTCCATTTATTTTGTGCTCCTAAGGCTGAGGATTATTGATCCCCAGCTGTACAATTTAATGCTTTGTGCCCACACACTTTATTTTATATTAAGATGATCCCAAGTACCTAGTTTCCAGGTTTTCAGCTGCTCTCAACTAATATTCTCCCTCTCTATTCCAGTCACTAGGCAGTCTTAAAGTTGCTGTGCCTGGCCTAAGGGACGGTAATTCATGGAAAAAGAGAGATGGACTAATAGCACCTAGACCACTTCACTCCCTATTTGTTTGGTTCCCCCTTCATGATAAGTGCAGTCTGTGAGAAATGAGAATATTCCCCTCCATCCAGAAATTTAACAGTATCCCCTCATTAGAGATAGAGATGATTTAAAGCTAGTTCCAGGTTCAGTTAAGCCTTCAGAAGGAGATGTACAACTCAGCAGGGAGTGGTAATAAAAATAATGGTGTACAGTGAAAGGAAAGAGAACTCTTCCTGACCTGTGAGGTTCATTTCATATCAGGAATTACTGAAATTCTGCAGAACATTTCCCACATAACTTAGTTTTTTCTGAGTATCAGTTCTGCTTCCAGATGGAAGTGGGAATAAACTTTGGGCAAAGTTGTGTAAAACTGTTAAAAAAGGACAGCTGAGCATGTGAAGATGGGCAGAAACATCTCTAGTATTTAAGGTGAAATTTAAAAGGGGAATGGCTAAGGTCTACATATTTTATATATTTTTATACTTTCAAAATGCATGTTTGAATACATGGTGGAAAATGTGGATGAGCTTCAGTTATCTGAAGTGTTTACTGCCAGCTGATATGCTCCAAGGTGTGCAGTCTCATCTCTAGCTGCCACTTCAGAAAGACACATTTCCCCCAGAGTGTCCTGAGTGATATCTGCCACTACCACATGGATCTCTGGCTATCTCCAGAAGCTAAAATCCCATATTTGCCACAAAAAATGCCCCATAGCCAATGAAGGTTCATGTAGGTATATGCATGCAGAGGCATGATCTAATCCTTCAGATTTCACTTCAGGAAAATTTTGGTAAAATTAATGGGCACTTTGTCTGAAGATAGAATCAAAACTTCAGTATATGGAACACACGCACTCAACTTCTGCCACTTCAACATTCAGCATCTGAACATTGCTTAGAAACAGCTTGTGTGAACTCCTCTATGTTTGCGAATCCCAGGTTTCTAATGAAAGATCATAGAATCAAAGAATGGTTTGGGTTGGAAGTCACCTTCAAGATCACCTGGTTCAAACCCCACAACAAGGAGTGATAACTTCCATTAGAAAAGGTTGCTCAAAGCCCCATCCAATCTGGCCTTGAACACTTCCAGGGATGTGCCATCCACAACCTTTCTTAACAGCCTGTTCTACTTCCTCACCACCCTCATCTTAAAAAATTTCTGCCTTATATCCAATCTAAACCTACCTTCATTCAGTTTAAAGCCATTGGCCCTTGTCCTATCACGACGCGCACTTGTCAAAATTCCCTCTCCAGCTTTCTTGTAGGCCCATGTCAGGTCCTGAGCCTTCTCTTTGCCAGGCTGAATAACCCCAGCTCTCTCAGTCTGTTGTCATAGGAGAGGTGCTCCAGCCCTCTGATCATCTTCCTCACTCTCCTCTAGACCCACTCCAGAACTCCACTACGTCCCTCTTAAACTGGGGGCCCCAGAGCTGTACTCCAGGTGGGGTCTCATGTGAGCAGAGAGGGGCAGAACCACCCTGCTGGCCATGCTTCTGATGTAGCCTAGGACAGGGTTGGCATTCTGGGCTGTGAGTGCACACTGCTGGGTCATGCTGAGCTTTTCATCAACCAACACTCCCAAGTCCTTCTCCTCAGAGCTGCTCTCTATCCACTCTCTACCCAGCCTGTATTTGTGCTTGGGATTGCCTTGCCTCAGGTTCTGGACCTTGCACTTGGTCTTGCTGAACTTCTTGAGGTTCACACAGGCTCACCTCTCAAGACTGTCCAGGTCCCTCTGGATGGCGTTCCTTCCCTCCAGCAAGTCGACTGCACCACAGCTTGGTGTCGTCAGTGTTACTTGCTGAGGGTGCACTGGACCCCACTGTCCGTGTCACCAGCAAAGATGTTGAACATCACTGGTCCCAGCACCAACCCCTAAGCCATGTCACTCATCACCAACCACCATTTCGAATTACAGGCCACTGACTGCAACACTTTGAGTGCAACCATCCAGCCAATTCCTTATCCGCTGAGTGGTCAAATTCATACCTCTCCAGTGCAGAGATAAGGATGTTGTGTGGGACGGTGTAGAGATGGGAGTCTCCAGCATCTCTCCATATCAGAAACTATCAGCATTCATTTTTACTCTACCAACAAAACATTTTTTTCTGCAATTTATTACTAAATGATGACTGAATTACACAGGCAAGTGATGACTAAATTACACAGACAAGTGAAGGAGACCCCTGGTTAGCCATTAATTGTGGATAAGTGCAACTGTCAGAGGTGTTTTAGGTGATTACTACTTTTAAAATGAAAATATTTTAAAAATATCCAGTACGGCATGCAAAGCCTGATCTGCAGATGGTGAAACTCTGACTAGTTTCATTGTCGACTCTAGCCCATAATTCTAATTTAATAAGGCAGCCGCATAATTAAATGGCGATTAATATAATTTATTTAGGATTAAGAAGCATGTGTGTGTATATGAAATATATAAGCTTCTAATGACCAGCTGCTACTTAATTTGATTGTCTTTCTTAGCAGAAACTCAAGTGAATGACATCCCAAGCAGAAAATATCTCATACTGAAATTCTTTCAGAGAGACACCAAAATGAACACTAGTTTTTTAACTAGTGTTAAACTAATGTTAAGCTAACTAGCATATTTGACTAGTGTTTAATTAGGAGATAGGTAAATCGATAGATAGATTGATCTCAAATGTATTCTACAAACCAGAATTATCTATAAATATGCTATGATGGAAGGTAATGTAAAAGATGGACTGAGAAGCATGATTTGAATAACTAATACAATGAAATATCAAATTATCATTGTTGTTCTCTCTACCAATTATGAGTAGACCAATTATGAGTGTGTGTGTGCACTGAGCTGGAACTCCACTCTGTTAGACCTGCCAATAAATCGGCCTGACTGGCAAATGACTGAAATAGACTTATCCTATAGATCTAATCTCATATATGAATCTAATTTCCCATATGGGTACATATACAGCTTTTCTCTCACATTTTTTTAAAAATTATTTTTTAATTTGATACAAACAAAAACTTGTTACCTATAGAGTAGATGCTCAACAACATGTGCCAAAGAGGCCATCACAGCTCTGCCCTCTTCTCAACCACCGTTGAATCATCACCGGTTCAAACATGTGCTGTGGGTGTTCACTTGAGGTAGCACATTTCTGGTACTAGTACTTCTTTGGTACTAGTGTGAGGGTTTGTAAAACAGAGGGAAGAAGTGTCCCCTGAATATGTGTCCCTGTGTAGAAAATAGCGTTTGGAACACCAGTTAGCAGTCTATTTTCTTGTTCCTGTTAAATGAAAAAAAAAAAAAAGCTATTTGATATCCTTTGAAATGATTCAGAGGAATCATGTTTCTCATTATCTGAAAGTATAGTACAGATCCAGGTCTATCTTTCCTATTTTGCAGCTTATCCTTGGTGGAATCTGCTGGGCATACTGCCAAATCATAGTGGTACACACACTTGAATAAATGCCGTTTGTCATCCAAATTATTGGAACAGAGCCCAATAACTGAATGTCAGGAGACCACTG
The DNA here is from genome assembly GCA_013397775.1 of Eulacestoma nigropectus. Classification (NCBI taxonomy): domain Eukaryota; kingdom Metazoa; phylum Chordata; class Aves; order Passeriformes; genus Eulacestoma; species Eulacestoma nigropectus. The sequence goes on along the minus strand of VZTE01006457.1, from coordinate 31,357 downwards.
ACTGAGTGCGACGAGAAGCACTGAGGCTAAAGATTTCTGGGTGACTCTGGTACACTTGGCTGCCCTTGTGGAAAAACACCCATGTTGCTGCTAGTATCCAGCTATTTCATTGCTGCAAACAACATTTCTCTCTCTAAATACCTATTTATTATTTTAAGAGTGAAAGTCACTGGATTCAGGGATTAAATTATCACCTCTGCTTGCACAATAAATAAGCAGGGACCTGCCTTCCTGCCTTCAATCAACAGTGTTTGCACACGCAGGATTGCTGTCTTGGGGAGCCTGCTGAGAACAACAGAACAACCAGTTAAACATATTTTTGTTTAACAGAGACTGCAAAGTAACTTGCTATAAGACCTGCTCTTCCTTTTCCCTACATAAGATGAATAATATTAGCAGAAGCTGATGGTTTATTCCGAGACAACATGCTAAAATTGCTGCTCCTACACATGGTAAGTGGTAGCTGTCTATGCCGTTTTGTAACATCCTGTACCAGGACAGAACATATGATCCCTGACGCAAAAAAAATTAATTCAAGTATCAGTCATGACACAATAAATAGAACAACAAATTGACAAACAACGAAACAATATTGGTCCATGCCAGTGGCCCTACCACAGTAGAAGCTCTGCTTTACAGTGGTTTTTTTTTTCCCCAAGACTACTCAGCAAAGGAATATTTTACTATAGCTTTTAGAGAAAATGACACATACTTGTGGATTGCCCATAGACTGTGAGGGGCTGTGCAGAAGACAGCATAGAAATGTTCATTTCAAATTTGAACAAGGAGATGATGAAAGGGCAAGCTCTCAGGGCTGATTAGCATCAAAAACAGGTAGGATGGCAGTAGGCTGAGGGAATGCTTAAGACATCTGCTGAAGAGGGAGACAGAGATGGCTGCAAGGTAAGGGTTTGCAAAGGAAGGGCTCTGTACTTGATAAATGGACATCTGATCTAGCTAGGTGTTGATAAGCATTTGCTTAAGAAAGCCTTATTGAACTGGCTGAGGTATGGTGATAAGTGAGTGTACTGGATAATTGGTAAGATGTATTATCTTAAAGGACAGAGGATGTATATTTTTAATATATATCTTATAATAAATAGATCATATTTATTTTGAAATGTTACATAGCTTGCCGCTCAGCTGGGAAGTAAGCTCTTAAGCTTGTTCAAGTTTAAATCTAGTTCTAAAAATACTCAGATTTTTAATTCCCAGGAAAATTAAATTGCAATATGGGTAACCAATAGTAAATGAATGCCGCAGAGTGATACCAGGAACCAGCTGGAAGCGGGAGCTAACAGACATCACGCTGACTGAGAAAAAAATGGGAAAGTGCTACCTCATGATGAGATTTCAAGGGACAGAGATAATTTTTGATGCAGAGAAGAACTCACAAACAGGATTAATAGTATTGCAGCTCATGAGACTTTGGTGCAACAATGATACTCAGCTAAGATTTTAAAGGAGAGGTCTTGGGCAGGGAAAGAGATTTGTAGGTCATCTGTATTGAGAGGATAATTGAATTTGTGCTCTGTTGACGAGATTAAACAGAGGTAAGATATAAAGATGAGTGAGAAAGAAAGCAAGGACAGACACATCTGGGATCCCCTCTGAGAGCTAAGGGAAGGCAAGGACATGCTTCTGACAGATATGCTGAAGAGAGTAAGAAGACCAGGGAACACTAGAGTAACAGCTGGTGAGAGGAAGTGCCATTTCAAGAAAAAGACTAGGACTGCCCCAACAAAAGTGAAGGGTGGAGGATGGAGTATATTCCTTAAAATTTTGATTAGAGGACATTGCACATTAAGTATGTCTGAAGATGAATGCAAGAGGAAGAAGGTATCTTCAATGGAACTGAAATGTGTGACCTGAGATTATCCAGTGAGCTTGGAGATGAAAGGAAGAAAGAAGATAGAACAGTAGTTGGAGGAGCAAGGGGAAGTTAAGAGTACTTTTAATATGGGAAAGGCAATAAACCTTGCAGCAGGAGGGGGGAAAAGCACTAGGAAAGTGAAAATACTTGATGATAAAAAAAGGAAAAAACACTTTAAGGAGATTGTGACAAGGCACGGAACAGAGTTCCTATGACAGCACAGGCATGAGGAGAAAAAAAGTAGAAGAGAATCTTTGGATGGGAGGGATGAAAGAGCTGTGAATAGGAATGGAAGTAAGATGAGAAAGATCAGGTTATATTACTGTTTTTCTCTTGGTGTTGGGATACTTGATGAAAAGGAGAGCAGTAGTTCTGAGAAACAAATCGAAGATGGCAAAAAAAGTAAGAGGCTGAAGATAAGTGGCGCTGTAGATATTAAAGGAAGCAGAAAGATATTGTTGACCTGGCAGATAGATTTATCCAATCTATCTGGCTAAAAAAGGGAAGGGAAGTTGAAAGGAAGGGAAGGAAAGTAAAATTCTCAACATTTCCAGAACAGTTCCTAGTGTCTGGTTTCACCACAATCGTATCTGGAAGAATTTGCTCCAATAAAGCTCCCAGCTGGAGCTGTAATCAAGTCCATCTTTTATAAACAGACTGACTGACAAACTAACAAATAGGAAATGTTGGTGAGAGTGAGAGTGGCGGAAGCCAAAGAACTTTTGCAGTGCAAATAGAAAACTGAGATATTGTGTATAGCAATTGTCTAGGGGAATCTAGAAATACAGCAGTCACAGAGAAACCATCTCTTGAGCATATATTCAACTGGAAAAAAATCCCACTTGGAATAATATGCCAGAGTTACATAAAGTCTGTATCTCTTTATCTATTTAGTACCTCCAGGTTCATATGATAGATGCTCTTACTTCAATGAAAAGTCTGTGCCATGCTTGTCTTGCTTAAGATCCTCCATAACATTAGAATTTATTGAAATATTACATGGTGTTTTCATATCTACAGTAACAACATCTGCTTAAAATGCTCCTTCTTTTTTAATATGCAGTGTTATTGCTGATATGTTCTCACTCTGTTCTCACATAATGTTAAGAGTTAATTTTCTTTGTTTTGCTCTTCACTTTCGATATAGTAAAAAATCATCAGTAGAGTTTTCTAGCAGCAAAATAAAGATGACAGACTTCTGCAGGGTATTGTTTTCATCTCTGTGGCTGTGGCTTCATAGCACGTTCTCACCTGGGACAGCTATGAGGCATCTTGCTATGTTCAAAGGACTGAACATAATGTGAGACTAGATCCTAAAATACTTGCACTTACATTAGTGTCATGCTCTGATAGGGTTAGTACGCTCTGGATTTTTGACTGAAATTATTGTTCAAGACCAGTTCAACTGGGTATCCCTATACAGCTTTACATGACACTGCAACCTCCTTCCGTCTTACAAACATTAATTACCTCCTGTCATAACTGGTTTCACATCATTGACATTACCATAATTTAGTATATTCTAAAGACTATAGGAAAAAATTGAGACCCGTTGACTGAATCAGTATTTTTATCAGTTTAAGAAGTGCATTTGTCAGCACTGGTTTTGACTAGTACCAAAATGAACCATTCAGGGTCTAATAATTGTAGGAATCTAAGTATTGATATATGGGTTTGACAAAAGTAATTAGTGGGTGACTTTTAGCTAAGATGTGGTCTCTTAATCTTGTGTTACAAATATAAATACATTGTATTGGTGAGCTCTGGAATCAAAGGAAGGAGATGCATTTAAGAATATTTCCAAGAATGTTTATTCCAAGAAGCACTGGCATAATCCTCATCTATCCTCTGATCTTACCACAAAGCCCCTTTTTGTTCTGCTTACAACTTCAAGCAAAATCTTCCTTCACTACACAATATCAGAGTACTAGAAATGTGCTTCTGGCTGCCTGGATTAGGACCATATACCATTTCCCCTCCTTGACACGCACATGTCTAAACAGTGACCGGCATTGGTAATTTGGCTGTGATTGCACATTGCTAATGGACGTTTATGAAAAGTATCCAAGAAGAGGAGACTATAAACAAAGGAGAAACAAAATAAGCAAAGTGACAAAAACAATAGCAAAGACCTCATCCAGCCAGACTAAAGGCAAAGGGTGTAAATATCCCAGTGGAGGAACTCTGCAAAGGCTTGTATCTGTAGGAGGGAGAAATTAATTTTTTAATAAAAGGATGTGTAAAATGTAAGACGCCGGAATCATCAGCTGGTTTTTTTTCCCATTGAAAAGCAAACTAACATGTTACTTGTCAAGTTTTTTATTTGCATGAGGATCTTAACCTTTTCCAGAGTGTGAGCTTCTTGATGAAGTTTTGTAAACAACAAAAAAATCCCCCCAAACTAAACAACAACAAAAAACCTAACCAGGAATGAAAATGTTACTTCTTCTGTACCCTCTGTTTTTACTAGAGAAACAGGCTTGTCTTAATTTAAAGATATTCCATAAAACAATCTAATAATGTTTACGAGATAATAAAAGAGAACTTAAACTCAGATGCCATTCTACTCTCAAAGAGTGTTATCAAAAAAGAAAAACAAAACTCAAAGGCATATTGACCACCCACAACTGCAGCCTCTGATTCCAGAGACCCACACTCTCCTCCCTCCTCCTAACCACAAGGAGGGGAGGCAACACGGCAAAACAAGACAGATGTTATCTTTGTTCTAATTAGCTCGGAGAGGTGGATGGACAACTCAACTACAGATCCTCAGCATTCAGCCTCAGCTTTGCACTGATCATGGTTTTCAAGAGTAATCACTGCTCTTTTGTTTTTGAGTCTTTGACCCAGTACAGCTTAAGAGTTAAAAATCTCTGTAACTTCAGACCAAAAATCTTTATAGGTTCAGCCTATGTTTGCTTTAGCCAACCTCTGCCAGCAGCAGTTGAAGGGAAGTCGGAGAGGGCACCGAGCCTGGCTGCTTTCCCTGGCTCGTTCCTGACTCACCCAGCACTCAGAGTCATGACGTTATGGTTGTTAGAAGATGCATATTTGTCTGGTCCCTCGCTGTCTCTTTATGTTACTCTGTCCCTTGTTGAACCTGCTGAAGACTGTGCCTCTGTCTTACACTCTCACAGGAATGAGAAAATTAGGTATTATTTCAGAGTGACACACTTCTCTGCTGAGAAAAATGAACACAAGGCTCACCTAAAAATTGTCAAGCTGACATCCAAAAGTAAAGGGCCCCAAACTGTTTCTAATCACTTAAACAGTGAAAGAACATGAAACATACACTGGAAATAAAGTGCCCAAACCCTGGGGTCAGTCTTTGTTAATGAATTTGTGTACAGCTCAGCATAATGCTCAGCCCCACAAATCTCAGTCTCTTCTTTCTTCAGTATAAACACCAAGACAGTTTTCTGGGCCCATGTCTCAAGCCAGACAAGAAAATTCTCCTGAGGATGGAAGGACCAACAAATCCACCTTGCCTTTCCATCTGTTTTTCCTTTGTTTTGTCTTTTAACATACATACAGCAGTAACATATCATTTGTAATTACACATTAATCCAAAAGTGAAATGAAATGAAGGTATTAACTTTGTCTGTCTTTTTGGGAGATGATAAATAGGCAAAACACACTTAAAACAGCAATTCTCAAAGCTATATCTTCTGACCCCCCTTCTTTCTGGAGAGTGATGCTCTTGAGCCCTTTCCTCTCATCAAATACACATATACCCTACGGCCTTTTCTGCTTCAGACCCTGACTGTTCCAGCCCCTTGCAGACAACCTTTGCAACTCAAGCTTCAGCAAAACCAACCATGAGCCCATCCAGCCTAACTTCATCAATTCCTGCATTCTAGTTTGGCCTTTTGCTGGCTGCCACATTAACTTTGAACTCCCTCTGCAGCCACTGTCAGCTTTGCTCAAAATACTAAAGAGAAAAATCTCTTTATCCTTTGTCCCAGCCCAGCTCCTCATATCTTGGTTCCTGGCTTGCTTTGGCTCCTGCTGGAAGGAAAATGCAGTAATATTTTCCTCCTGCCCAAGCTCAGTGTGGTTTACCATTTTACTGTGAATGAAAAAGGTTTGAGCTTGCAGGCAGCCAGCCACTACCTCACACATCCAGCATGGTACAGCGCAAGGCACTGCCTTCAACCCTCCTCAATTCCCACCACCATCGTGCCTGCTAGAATAAATATCATGCTCCGTACAAGGCTCCCAGGTAGGAGGAGACTACTGCATTGGAGGAGAGGAGAAAAGGTGAGCAAACAGAATGGAGAGAGAAGAAAGACAAAAGATAGATGAAATTTTTTTGTGAAGACTTCAGCTGAAGATACATTTTCAGCTCCCCCAGGAACTTCTGATTTGTTTCACCAGTCAGAAACCAGCTGGCTTGAAATGTGCTTAGAAGATAATTATCAAGCAAAATATGGTACAATAAAAAAAAATAAATCTTCGAGGAACAAATACAACCAAAAATTTGAAAATCCTTTAACAGAAATACTCAAAAATCTGACTAGATTAGACTTAAATTTAAAGATTGAAATCACTGTGACTCAGGCATGAATGGGAGAATATAAATAGTATTGGTGGGAGATTTTTCATATGTTCTATTATGAGCTATTTATGTTTCGTTTGCTACATGAATGAGATGTCTTATTTTATCATAATAGCAACCTTTATTGAATGCATTTATCCTCAAGACCTGTGGAGTAGAAGGCAAGAGGGTGATCTGTACTCTGCAGCTTGGAGTCTCCTGCCATGACAGCTTGTGCCCCTTCATATGCAGCAAAACAGGAGGCAAGGAGAACTGGCATGAGATCTGAGATGCTTCATGGCCAGCAGAAAGTGCACACCGTGGGTTGAAGTCCAGCTACAGTTTCAGTCATCCTGTGACATCAGATATAATGCTCATCCTTTCATTAAAATGGCCAAGTTTTGGAAGCAATTTCCCTCATGGCGGCACTGCTCAAACAGGACAAAAGCCTGCCAGAGCTAACTGATGGAGATGAGCAGCAGCCAGGAGCAGATTACGAGAGAAAGAGAGTCAAAAGAGGGGAATCGTGTAATAGCAGTCCCAATATCCTCTCACATCTGCTGGCATGCTCTGCGTCAGAGACATTTGAGCTGCAGGATGCAGCTGAACCTCAATCTGCAAACAGCCCTTGTGTGTGCAAGGATAATAGCGAACAAATGTTGCTTTTCTGTGGGTTTATCAAACATCATGGGCACTCTTCTGTGAAGAAGGAGAGTTTTCCTCGTCCATAGCCAGAGGAAGTTCATCATAGCACTCTATCTTCTGCTAAAGCTTTGAGTTTTAGCTGCTGTTACAAGACAGTTGGCAGGGGTTGGGCCATTTGGCTTTCAGTAAAAAATCTGATACCCTTTTCAGGGGAATTTTCCACACTTGGAAACGGTTGTTCTTGGTGAGAGCAAACTAGACACACAGGAAGCTGTGTGAATGCAAAGAGCTCGTGTAGTGCTACATGCCCAGAAAACTCCCCCAGCATCTGGTGGTCTGTAGCTCAGGCAGTCCTGGAAATGGGGGTCTTTGTATTTAGTAGTCGCCAGAAACCTTTCCTTACGTGAATGTCCCTTATCCTTTTTTGACCTAATGTAAGCTTTAACAGTCCACATCACAGTAAGGAATTTCATGGTTGTACTGGTTTGAAAGCAAACCAGGGAGAGACTCCAAGTCAGAAATACAATTTAATAGGAAAAATAAAATAAATGCAATAGGACAAAAAGAAAAAAAAACACTGACAGAGTCAGAATACAACCTGACACCCTGTCGGTCAGGGTGTTGGTAGCACTGATCCTGTCAAAGGGTCTGGTCTTCCTTGGAAGGTCCAGTGGTGGCTGTGTAGCTCTTGTCCTCTGGGAATCCAGGAGTAAGGGCAGACTCTGGTGTTCCAACCCTCCGAATATATACAGATGGGAACGCTCAGCTCCTCCTCCTGGGCGGAGCAGCTCACAATGGGATGGCGAGTCATGAGGCAAGGCATTGATGGGCCCAATAACAGATGATGGCCCCTGGAGGGAGGATGGGTCATGGGAGAGATAAGGAACACTGCCTCACCCGGTTTCAACACCTGGGCCATTAACAGGAGATATCCTCGGAGTTTTTCAGGGATGAGTCATGCAGGAGGTGGGGAACACTGCCCTACTGGTTTTTAGCAGCTTATGAAGATGGTGATAGAATACATACTTTTGGGCACATCTTACATTGTAACCTAGAACAATAGTTAAGCTGCTCATTTAATGAAAAATGTTAATCTTGACTCCTTGAGTTTGACTCCTACCAGCTTTGTAAGACAACCACCAGTCCAAACACAGAAAGAGACTGTGAGTCATTATCCTCAGCTTTTCCAGCAGTTTTCATAGGTTTGGTCATCTTCTCCCCAGGCTGAAGAGAAGGACCACACCATATCCTGACAGTTTTGATCATTCTTTCCCACCTCCATGCTTCTCCTATAATCTTGGTATTTTCCTTCCTAAAAGACTGAGTGAGCAGAGACACACAATGTCCAAAACTTTAGTGTGCCATGGAGTTATGCAGTAATGTACTGTTGTTTTGTAAATGCAACCTATTCTTCTCATTAACCCACCATTCTTTTTGGTTTGTTTTGCTTTGATTTGCTAGTGTTTTTAAGAGGTTTACATATTTATAACCCAGAATCTTGTTTATGCATTAAAACTGTCAGGGTCAGACTCCTTTGCTCAGTGAGTAGAGCTGGAGTTCTTCCTTCTCTGTGTGTACCACTTAAATCTCTGTTTATTCAAATAGCACAGGCCTCCATTTCTCAGGTGAATAAATAATTTCTTTTTCTACAAGTTTTTTGTAAAGGAAATTACGTGGAGTAATAAGAAGCACAATCAATCCTATGTAAATGAGTGCAAAGGGGAATATTTAGCACTGCTGTCATTCCTCTTTGTGCCTCTCCAGGAAAATTAGCCTTCAGGATCAAATTCTGATGCATAAAGACTATAAAAGTGTGGCCCAAGGCAGCAGATGCCTTTCACCCAGCCCCTAAAAGGGCACTGCCTATATATATATATCCCACATTATAAAATAGGACAGAATAAGGTGAGAAGTTGTTCTGTAAACTAAAGTAAATGTAAGTATAAGATAGGAGTTTTTTAAGACATCACTGGAAATATCTACAAAGTTCCTCTATGGCCAAGAATGTTATCAGCAGTACAGCACAGCAAATCCTAACTGTGCAAGAAACCCTAAATCAGGGCAACAGCTGCTCGGTTTAAGGTTGTGTATCAATATTACAAGACTAAGTATAAGCATGAAATTTGGAGTATCTGTTAAAAAGAAGCAAAAATGAAAGAGGCATCCAGATGACTCTCAGCTATTTAGTGAATTCCTGTCCTGCATCAATATTGTCTTTAATAGCAACTGATAGACTTTTATTTCAGTATTTTGCTATCTCAAGTTGCAAAAATGTTTCCCATTATTTATATTTTATGACACTGTGCTTCTCTTTTTCCAACCCAAAGATGATCCTGCCATGGAGTGCCCTCTAATTTTTATTATTGAGCCCTTATACTCTCATGCTATCCTTACCACTCAGAAATTAGGTGATCAGAGCTGCAAAAATGAATCGAGGCACTGTTGTATCAGGGTTATATTCTGTGGCAGCTGGACTGAAAGCTGAGATTAAACGATCTGATACACAAAAGCACGAAATATACCAGTGAATTACCAAAGAAACAAAGGCAACCTGGTACATGTGGAAGATGTCCCTGCCTATGGCAGGGGGTTGGAACTAGGTGATTTTTCAGGTCTCTTCCTACCAAACCCTTCTATGATTTTATGATTTCATGCTTACTTGTTAGCAAAAGTTGAGCAAAATCTCATTATTTTAAGAGCAGTATTAAACTGCAGTATTTTAAGAGCAGTATTAAACACATCTTTAAAAATTAATCTAAGAACAGCAAGGAGAAACTAGTCTATATTGTGCTTCCCACATTATTAAAATATCATGACTACTTTAATAGCAGTTCTCCTCACTTTCTCTTTTCTCTATTCCATTTTTTTTTAATATTCTGTAACGCATTTGCTTGGCTGAGTAAAAAAATGCACTAAATTGAATATTACAACCAACAAAACTGCCAAGTGAGAGCCATGATAATTTCTGTCCAAAATTTTTCACCTTCACACCATCTAAAGAGCACAAGGAACACCTGAGAGATCTTTATACAAAAAAAGTCTCAGAGAGATTATGGAGGACAGAGAAAGGGGCCACATAAAAATCTGTTCATCTTCCATCCATCAGAAACACGTGTTTCAGGTGGCTGTAATAGATGGTTATGCATGCATCTAGAGAAATAATCTCGCCTCATAAACCCCCAGACTGAAAAGCTGCCTAAGATATAGAATAATTTGATACTGGTATATGCATTTTTTACTGTCTAGAAATCATTGTAAATAATCTGGCTGTGTGCACTGAGAAATGAATGGTGTTCAAGGTGAGAACTTGTAGACATTAATTTGATACTGTATCTAAAATATTGCACCCTCATTGCCATTAAGTGATCTATAAAGGATTGAGTAGTTCAGCCAAATAACCTTGGTTAACTATCACAAATTATTGTTCATTCTCTCATCTTATGGCTGAAGAATAAAGCTGAGTATCTTGCTAAAGATCTTTAATTTGCAAGAACTGTGCAGACCCTGTGCAAAAAGCCATTCCATGGAATTCAGCAAATGACTTCTATGCTTATGAAAAACTGCAAGATTTCTTTTACCAGCATGTGGAAGGACTTTTATTTGGTCTCAAATAAAAGGCAATGGGAAGACATGGAGACAGATAGCCATCAGCTCCTCAGTCTACAAAAGGAAATGTATGGTCTCTCTTAGACCATTTACCAGCCATAAAACCCAGCAGCTTGGCTGAGTATGTGGGACAGGACACAGTGCTGCTGACTTTCCATTTCAGCTTTTTCCATTATATTCTTCCACTCACATTCTTCCCTGTCAGCAAACAAAATGGAGAACCTATTTCCAGGCTGACAATCCCAATATCTAGGAGGCTTTGAGGTATGGCCTCCATCTCCAGTCTCTCTGTTTCCACAGGAGGGAGTGAAAACCGAATGTGTATTAGCAAACTGTGTTGGAATGGCAGTGTGTATTTACTACAGGCAAGCAACTCTTGGTGTGCACCAAGAATTTAAAAGGCCAAGGTGCAAGACTGTGTTTAAATAATGGGATCGTAGAAAGGCTTGGGTTGGAAGGGACCTTCCAAATCATCTGGTTCCGACCACCCTGCCATGGGCAGGGACACCTTCCACTAGTCCAGGTTACTCAAAGCCCCATCCAGTCTGGCATGGAGCACTTCTAGTGGTGGGGCATCTGCAGCTTCTCTGGGCAACCTGTTCCTGTGCCTCACCACCTCCACAGTAAATAACTGTTTCCTAATATCTAAGCTAAAAGTACTCTTTCTCATTTTGGATCCCTTCCCCCTTGTCCTGTCACTACATGCTCTTATAAATAGTCTCTCTCCCAATGGCGAAATATTTGCAGGGGGGAATTTAAAGGAAAAATGGAGAACAGATAATGAACAACACATGTCATGACAGTAGGGAGGGATGAAGGGAATAATTTATTTATTTATTTATATTTATTTATGAATGCTGAGGTGAAGAGACTATTAGAAGAACAGTAACATTTCCAAGATCTGGATCAGGACTTGTAGCAATATAAAATGAAATGTTTAAAAGGACTTTTACAATTGCACCACGCAGTAGATTGAGCACAACAATTAAAGCCAGCAAAAGGACAAGACGATTTATATACTGCAGTTCAAGAGGAGGCAGAGAAACAAATGGCAAGTTTTTGGCAAAAGATTTTGATATTCAGAAAGGACAATAATATTGGTGTTAGAAGACAAATTGTTCATGTTGCTCTGAGTGCTAGCAAATAGTCACTGGACTATGAGCCCAGATCACCATGGTAAATAGCAATAAAGAATATGTTAAAGAGCTTATACAGAATATCTAATATTAATAAGTAATATTTGACGTGGCCTCAAGGAAGGTCATCCATTCCAGAAAAATGTGACCAACAGCCTTAACAAAAGATGCCTAACCATCATCCTAACAGGTAATGCAACAAGTTCAAACCAAGGCATGGAAGAATTAACTCTCTTTCTTGGAGTCAGATGTTAAACTGAGGCTGCAAGGGACCTCTGACAGTCATTCCACCCTTCATTGCAGCAGGGCCAACACTGAAGACAGAAAAGGTTACTTAGGGTTGTGTCCAGTCATGTTTTGAGTACTTCCATGGACTGAGATGTCACAGATACTATGTACACCTGTTCCCATGTTAGACTTCCTTCTCTGTGAAATGCCAGTAATCAGGAGAACAGACAATTTATTGAGGCTGGCTTCAAAGCCATTTAACTGTGAGGAAATTGAGGAGAACTTAGGTCTGTAGTCTACTGGCAGAAGGGATTGCCCAATAAAAAGACATTATCTTTTGTTGGTTACCAGTTTCCTGCCATTATGTAGGAGACATTTGCAATATTTTAGAAATTATTTTGGGTGTGGTTTAAATGCGTGTCCTCTTCTGGTGCTAACAGAAATAACTTGGCTTTCCCCATTGCATTTACCTCTTGGTCTTCTTATTCTCCCAGTAGAAAATCATATCCCCACAGAAAAATGAGATGTTTTTTCACTGTCTTCCAGCACCGGCACAACTGGAAAATGAACTGCCACACAAGCAAAAATCCTAACAGAGACAGAGCCAGATTCAGCAAAAGATTCCACAGAAAGCAGAACTGTGTGAAAGCACTTGCTTGGCTCCATTTTACAACTGACATAAAGTTGTCCATCTTGGCAAAACTGAATTCATGAGAAATCCAGACCATGCTTGGGAAGGAACGTTTCATGGAAATAAAAAAGGACTTCCCTCGTCAGGAAGCAATTTTGGCCTGAGGACTGGTTGACTGAAAACTTCTAACCTGAGCAAATCAGGCAGAATAAAGTTTGTATAAAGAGGAAGGCAGAAAGGAAACACACAAAAACATGTTGCATCCTAGGTCAGCAATTTTTATGAGCTGGGATGAAGCTGACTTCATATCCTATATGCCTCTGTTATACATGATCCACGGAGGGAGCAAATGTGCTGCATCCCTGACTGAGGCTTTTGTTGTACTTTTGCAGAAGCAACAGCTGCCCAATCTGCCAACCCTTCTGCTATGTGATTCTACCCCTGGGGACCTATGAAAATGGTAAAAAAATCAAAATAGCATGCCCTAGACTGCTTTGTGAAGAAGGCACTGCTTGTGGGACAGAGTGCAGGACCACAAAACAGGAGACCTACCCTTTAGTGCATGGTAAATCACACAGCTGATCCCACCACAACTGGCAAAAAATTTGCACTTCTCTTTCCCTCCCCCTTCTTTGATACCACACAGCTCTTCTGTTTGTCTGGTTTTAACAAAAACAAGGCCCCAGGTCATGTAAGGAACCCAGTCCTTAATGTAATGGGAGTGATAGATAAAATCATGGGGATAAAATTAGCCAAATGAACAAAGAACAAAGCAGATACTTTTGTTTCAGTAAAAAATAGTAATTATTCTTGCATTTCTTAACCACACATTTATATGGCTCTTTTTTCTGTCTTTCTTTTTAAATTTTTTTTTATTTAAAATGAACTTGCATGCTAGTGGTTATTTCTTTGCCAGTAATATCTGGTTCTGTCTGATAACATCAAGCTTTGTAAAACAATGTAGTATTGTCCACAATCCCTGCTATTATAGTAAGTTAACAGTTACTGTAAACAGAAGTGCTCTTCGTAGAGAAGATGAACCAAAGATATATTTTGAATTAAGCACAAAGCAAACACTCCAGCTGGCAAACATTGCAGGAATAGTTCATTCTTTCAAAAAAATTGCATTGGGTTTGCACTGCCAATAGTATACACAGAGTCATTGTTTCAGTCTCAGCAAGAGGGTTATTTATACACTTTGAATGCGTACTGCTTTCTCTTAAACTTCACAAAAGTAACCCATTAAAAATCGTACCAAAAGTATGAGGATTTGTCCCAATGTTCGAGATTAGTTTTCTCTGGGGGTGCCACTAAAGTTCATTTTAAACAGGTCTCGAGGACAGAGGGGAATATTAGGTCACACAGTCAGATCTATTGTATATCATAGTCCATAAAATTTATTCCAGCTACTTCTGTATGGAGCCCAATGGCTGACATTTGGCTAAAGTGTGTGCCTGGAAGGTTTTGAATCTACCACTTTCTGATGTAACTGGTTCCAGCAGAAATCAACCTCACTATTAAACGTTTGTATTGTACTTCCATTTGATTTTCTTTGGCTTTGATTTGCATGCTTAGGTTCCCATTGTGCTTTTCTCTGATCCTTTAAAAAGCACTTTAATAACTGTTATTTCTTTACCATCCAAGAACCCCGAACCATCTGAATGCTGTGTATTTTTGGTTCATTGGTACTTCTGAATAAAGCCAGGAGAGGGAAAGCAGAGAAGCAGTTTTGACTGGAATCTAACTAAATTTTATTTGCCTTGTTTGAGTTTCTTTTTTTAAAAAAAAAGTTATTTCAGTTTAAATGGGAATGTCTTGCTGTTCAATTTTGTTGTTTCTACTTGAAAAAACTTTCAGCAACTTTCAAATTCTGCAAAAGATGTCCATCCAGAAACACCTGCGGAAAACGACCCCCAAAACCCAGACGGAAGTTCAGTAAAATTCGTGTTATTTTTTTACCTTATCCAGTCTACATTTTTTTGCTAGAATGGTTCCATAAACTTATTTTAATCAGCATTTACATGTGACAAGCACTTCAATTTTTAGTATTTTTTAGTATTATGATGACTTCCCCAAAGTGTACCTGCTACAAAACCTCTGCTGTTACTCTTAACTGAATATATTTGATGTGGAACATAAAATAACCATTACCATTATACAGGAAAATCAGCTGTCTTTACTGTTTTGCCAAAACTAGATGTCTTTTCAGTGGATCAGGAAGGGTTTCATGAGGATGTTACCCTGTATTTCTTGAATTAGGATTGTTTAAAGGTTAACTACATGTCTTCAATCCAAAAAAGTTGACTAGGCAGCAGATATAAAAAAATACACATTTGACTACATAGGAATGTCTGTCTTCTCTGTATAGTCCTCTCACACAGTACTTATGCATCAATAACTAGGCAGAAAAATACAAGATGAAATTTGCTATTAATTATCTCTAAAAAACAGCTCCCTGAGATATGCAAAGACCAAGTTAAGCAAATATTTATGTTCCAGAAGATACCAATTTTCCATGCTCCTGATCTGATTTTCATACATGTGGCACAAACCACTATGAATGTTCGTCTTTGACTTCCCATTCTTGCTTTCCCTTAGGAGCATAACTCACTTGCATCATGGGAGTATTAAAGGTCAAAATAGCCTCTAAAATGCTATCAATGGCATCTATGCAATTTTAATGGAAATATAAAGAGCAATTGCCATCTTTTCTGCCCTCATTATGCAAATTATGATACTTTCAGCTCCACTGAGCTGTTAGTATGCCTTGCTATTGGCGTTACACCCAGCATTAGCATCCCTTCACGTGTGAGGGTGATGATGATACATGACTAGCGAAACTTTCATTCTAGCCAGCATCAGCACATAGCAATCAATGTAGTATTGTGCCTTCTGTGATCCTAATAATTTTACTATTGAACTTAATTGGCAATCAACAAAATTAGATCACTAATCAGTAGAGATCCTCAAACACTCTAAAGCATTTGCTTTAGGGTCAGTGAAAAAGTAGGAAACTTGCCAAGAGTTTTCTGTCTGGCAAGTCCTTGGAGGCTTATGAAACTTCCCAGACTTCTCATTTTTCAAGAAAAAAGGCAGCTTTGAAAAGTTTAAAAGGACTGCAGGCTTTATGGAGCTTTGTGATAACTTTTAGAGGGATCAATTTCCTATTGGGTAAAGTCACAGAGACAACTTTCCAGGTAACTTTCCTAGGTCAGGTAAAAGCCTTCACTGTACCGACCTCAGCTCTGCCATCCTCTGACATACAAGTGGCCAAGTTCCCTTATGCTTCATTAGAGATGGACCCACTGGACTTACCTGCCTGTGTTTCTCAGGGAAGAAAGGCTTTCTCACCTGATGGTGGCATTAAGCAAGTCTAATGTTTTACCAGTATATATTCAAATGGTGAAGGAAATCTTAATAATGATGTTACATTACATTCCTTAATTATGGTCTTTTTCATATAATCTCTTTTCTGTATGGAAATAAAACTGCTGAACAAAGGAAAATGCTGCTTCAGGAAGGAGAATAGGTATGTCTGTGAAAACAAACAGATGAATTTAGAATCTAGGAGAAGGATTACTTGCAAGCCTAATGCTCTTTAATGTATCTACACAGTTTATGAGTTTAACCTGGTTAATAATAAAAAAAGATACCAATGGAACAGAATTCCCAAAACTCAGATGTACATTTTGGTTTTATTTAGCAGGTTACATATAACAACAGCTGTTTGCTTTTTTTCAGCTAAATGAAGCACCTGAATGCACTCTAACTTCTACCAGCCCTTGAATTAATAAATGTTTTTCTTATAGTCTTATGAACGGGATGCAGGAATCTCTAAACCTGGAAAATTCCAAGACCTCACAGCTGCCAAAGAGGCCTTGAAAAGATGAAACAGCTGAATGAAAAGATTTCAGCAACAGGAAGGGAAATCAGAACAAATTTACTTCCATCCCACCCCAAATAATCTCACTGAGAGAACTGTAGCAGTTTGTTTGGCTTTTTGGAATACTGGATGGCAGCAGTACAATGCAGGACTAGGAAATGCCTCTCTGCTCTTGCATCTGCATAGGGCCAGCAAGTGAGCAGACGAGCCAACATTTCTTCTATCTCTCACTTTAACTGAAACAGGAATCTGGCATGGCAAATTGAAGTCCCATTGAAACAGAGCCACTATGAAAATATAGTCTCAGACTAGTTCGGTCATTGCAGAGCTTTCACTTTTTACTCAAGATTTTATGTGAAGTGTTTTTACCTTATAAATAGACAGGAAGAGACACAAGGGAGACACAAGAACAGTTTAGTTATTCCTAAATAGTTCCTCTTCCTCTTCTTTGTTTTCCTGATGCACTCCCGCGATACCAGGCTGTCAGTAACACTCAGGCTTTGCTCTGCAATCAGATACGCTGTGCAGCACTGCAGTGCATGAAGGCTTTTGAATTAGTGCCCAAGTCGAGAGGTGACCCAGGAGCAAGTTATTCAAGTCTAATCTCCCTTCCTTGCAAGGTGCTAGTCCTTCTGGACAAATTGCTTTCACAGTCCAAAAGTAATTTTATCAATTAAAAGCTAATTTTCCCTCCACTAAAGTCTTTTAAGTCTATCACATGTGGTCCATTATGGCCTGCTAAGTATGATGGCAAAACCAGCAAAGTCATTATCCACACAGCAGTGGAAGTTGCGTGGAAGGGCATTGCAAAGCAGTCTCCAATGACTCTGTCTGCTGTGCCATGAGTTCCAGTGGGATGGGACAAATCCCTCAGGAGCAGGTCTCAAGCCTGTGTACCTCTCAGATCCAATAAATACAACTGCTTTTTTTTCCTCCTGTTGATAACCAGCAAGAAATTGTGCTACTGAAGATAAATGCACCCGATAAGACTATTTAGATAGCAGCAGTTGATAATTTACTAGAACAGATTCTTTGAAAAAGACAGAAAAAAATCAATCGGGATATCTCTGGTGTATTGATTAGCAGATGAGGATTCATATTACCAGAGATACAAAGTAATTTAAGCAAAGGAGTGAGAATTGAAATGGATTGGTATCCCTAGTTAAGCTGGATAGCACGACGCAAGAAGAAAAATTAATTTTGAGCTCTTTAAAGGAAGCAGCTACGAATGTTCTAATTTCAAAGCAGAAATAAACAGGAATTTTTAAAAAAAGCTTCAGTAAGTCTGTTTAAAATTACTTCAGGTTCCTGGCACAGAATTACTAAAGTGACAAGAGGACACAGAGTGGAAGGCCTCAGGAAAAAATTGTCTTATGGTGACTGCAAGCAGTATCAGAGTGCCCCGAACAGGCTGAGACTGTCTGCTCTGGTAAGCCCCAGCTGGGATCCCCTGAGCTGAGATGGGCTGAGAAGCCAGTGGAGGTGAAGATGGGAAGTGCAAACAGAAGGTAGCTGGACCTGAGTGGGGTCCATGCTGCAGATGCTGGGTGCTGCATTCCTGCTGTGAGAAACTTTGCTTCCCCTGGTGAAGGAATCCTCCACTTTAAAAGGGAAAAACTCTGAAACCTCCTCTCTGGGGTTACCCTGTAGAAATATGACAACCTAATAAACAGAGCTCTGATGAAATATGGTCCACATCTGTAGTCATTTTATAGCTGACCAAATGTGCAGCCTGGAGTTTGTATTTGCTAGAGCTAAGATAATAACAGGCCTGAGAACTCGCAGCAGTTGTTTGCTTTGATTTGCAGAATGTTTGTTGCACCACATTATAATCAAAAATTGGGTATATCCGCTGGTAAAAATCTCATGAGTTACGAAAACAAAGCTTCTTCCAATATTGCCTTATATGAAAAAAAGGAGGGGAAATTAACAGATAAATTATGAGATGGTGAGGGTTTTGTTTGGTTGGGTTTTTTGGTGTTTTTTTGGCTGAAACATGCAATGGCCTGTGCTAGGACTCGATAAAAAAAAAAAATTAAAAATTTAGGAAATAATCTATAATATGCTTATCACTGTTGTCTGTGATTCAGATCACTTAAAAATTTATCAAGAATATATGTACTGCTTCCGGAAGTTAAATGAAAGTAATGTTGCATGAGGTAAAGAGGAAAAGAAGAAAGTCCATTCCACTGTGCAGGTTGATCAGAGGATCAAGGTATGAGCACCAGGCAATTTCAGTGGCTGGAAGAGTCAGTGCCATAGAAATGGGCAGCGGGACATTTACTTTCCTAGCTATCCATCTGTTCAAAAAGCAACACTGACCCAGCTGGCAGTGCGTTCACCCTGGTTTGTTTCAAAGAGGGTTTGGAAGTTACTGGAAGTGCAGGCAAATTTTAAATTCAATTATGACTATAGGAGGAGGCTGCAAATCTGATGTTGAAAAGTAGGTAGAAGAGGCCACAACAGGAGTTAATTAGTATAAGAAGGAAATGTACAAAACCAGAAGAATAAGGAGCTGGGAGTCCAACAAAGTAGTCAAGGTGTCTGAAATGCTGCTTGTTGGCCATCCTTGTTTTGTGTGTTTAAAAGGAGCAAAACAAACAAATGATAAATAGAAAGCAATAAGGTTAAACTGTTATACTAAATTATGAGGGTAATTCTTCCCCTGAGGAAAAAAAGAAAAACACCATGGTAAATGCCAAAAGCAAGGGTAAAAGTAGGGCATACAATAAATGATGCTTTTAAAGAAAATAGTAATAAAAAAATTTTAAGAAAGACCTCAAACAGAAAAGCTCAAGGGTTTTTGTTTTGTTTTGCTTTTCTTCTTTTTAGAATGCAATATGCTAGAAGTAACAAGGCAACAAGTAAAGGTCCAAAAAATGCAAGAAACAGAAAGAGAAGACAGAGACCTCGACGAAAATCTATTACTGCACAAAAAAGCTCAGAAGTCAGGTAGTAAAGTGAAAGCTGAAGTATTGAATGCCTGCTTTTTTTCAGGCTGCAGGAAGGAGATTAGTCTTCACCAGACACTGAAACAAAGTAAATAGGGAAAAGGGGCAACACAGACCAGAGCAGGGTAAAGAGTAAATTAAAGAGTGTTTAGACCGTACAGATGTATTTGAGTCAGCAGTGCCTGACGAAATCCATGTCAGTGTACTTAAGGAACAAAGCAGCTGACAAAGATCTGAGATCCCACACAGACCAGGGGAGGTATGGGAGGACATAGTCTGAGAAGAAGGAAAAGGACAGGAATTCTAGGGCAATCAGTCTAATTTTTTTACCCAAGAGAATTGTTTCCAACACCCAATGCTTTTACAGACACCTATAGAGTAATGAGGCACAAACATGAATTTACCTACAGTTCACTTCAAACTGCAGGGCACATCACACTGAGAGCTGCAGGAGGTCTCTGCTGCTTAACAATTTACATTTTTTCTTTAAGAATTTACTGCTCCAACAGAGAATATGTATCTGAACTACCTGAGGAAAAGCAGGCTCAGAAGCACTGTCAGGATCCAAATCCAGCTCATTCTTGATGAATCCAGGGATGGGTGGTCTGGAATATTTCAGATAAAGTTGAATGAAGAAGGTGCAAAAAGCTGTGCTGCTTGAGGAGAAATCGGATGCTCAAAATGTGGAATAACAAGTTGGGAACAACCTAGCAGGGAAACAAAAATCAAAAAACTGTGGGACCTACAGGATATCAGAACATATCCAGAATGGAGAGGAATTCCAACCAGCCCAAGATCTTGGTAATGCCTTGCTAACATTTAATGATGCAGCATATATGTAAGAAGGAGATTGAAAGTATAGACCAAGACAGTACTACTGTGAAGAAACAGAAGTCTCCATGCCACATGAACATGGAGAAATGGTACAGAGCTTTGTTGAAGAGATGTCTTAAGGGTGTCTAGAAGCACATGTCAGCTGGGTGTAGCAGCTTCTTCAGTCACTATTCAATCAATTCAATAAGTGCACGTAGTCTCTTCCATGACAGATCAAGAAAATTAATTTAAGCCATTGCATTGGAAATACTTCTGCATTGGAAACATTTTCCAAAAGCTCTAAAGACCATAAACCACTGGCTTCAGGTAGTAATCAGGTTAGATCCTGCAGCATGGGTACTTCTCACAGTCTGCTGCGACACTACACTATATATCCATATGGTCAGACTTGGTGTCCGCTAAGAGATCTCTGAATAGAAGATGCGGAATTGCGTTATGTTAATACCCAGGATGAAGATCTCAGTCCCCTAACCAAGTACACGTTACCTGAGAATCATGTAAGGGCACGTGCAGGAAAAGAAAAACCTAAACACCTTAGTCTGAGAGGTATTAGCAGAAGTGTCGCTTGCAGGACCCCCAAAACAACTGTTCTGCTCTACTGCCTGCTTTAGGAGCCTGAGATGATATGCAGGGTCCACTGCAGATTGTGCACCACCTCTCAGCAAGTACATAACAAGTTGGAGAATAAGGAGGAGAGAAACAAGTATGAAAAAGCAGTTGGAGGATCGAAGTTTTGAGGAAAATAGAGATGTTGGGGAAAGCAGTTACACCATTTTCTTTCCTGTGCGCAAAATGCTTTAAAAAAGACAATGGAGATCAGTTGTTCTGGTAATAAAGGATAGGGCATAATTTTGCAGCAAAGTCTATTGAAGGTGATACAAGAGGTCACCAAAGCTATAGGATGACATCTCATGACAGTTTCCTGAAGAACAAATGACGCAGAGGACCTTGCTCTCATTAACGAGCTCCCTTCTCCCACTCCGTGAACCCTTGCTCAGCTCAATGCCTACACACAGTATTAACTGAAGAGCTCCAAATATTTGTCCATCCACTCCATCTGTGTGTCATTCCATAGAGGGGCAGAGGGGGAGGAAGGAGGCATGCAGGGCTTTCTGAGTGACTGACAGGAAGGGAGAAGAGGACAGTACAGCTTGGTGGTGAGACAGTCATCAGTGATACAGATACCTCTTTCTTAGGTGGTCACAGAATCTCTATCACTTAGACTGTTCCCTTCACTCTGTATTTTTCCTGATTCACATTTCCACCCCCTTTATCTTTTTCCTCTCTGTCTCTGTTTCCCATAACCTTTTCTCTCTTGCCTTACCTTACTATCCATTTTTTTCACTTTTTCCCCTGCATTTTTTTTTTGGCTTCCCAGAATGAGACCTTACAGTTCCAAGTCCCATTTTGATTGTCTAGTTGTGGTGGGTTTTCTCTCCTGTGGCTCTGTTCTATAGCTGGGCTCTGCACACATTTTCATTGCAGAGCTCTTTTGCCAAGGAAAACACGGACTCCTCTGAACTGTTCAGCACTAGGAAAGACCAGGCTAAGGAGAAGCATAATGCTGAAAGGGACAATGATGGGAAAGTGCTCCTTAACATGTAATATACCTGATTCAAGCAGGAAACTTGGCAGACCTGACCAATGAAAAGCAGGACCAGACTGCACAACATCTGCTCAGAATTACCTGTGGGCTAGCAATCAAGAGGTGCTAACACCAAGCACAGACCCTTTATTTCTTTTCAGCAAGAAACCAGTTCAAACCCTCTCAAGGCCACCCTTGGTGCCGTGTCTTCCCACCAAGGCAAGCAACAAGTCACTAATTGGATCACCTTCTTGAAAGTCTGATGAATGCATTGACGTGACTATTTTAGGAACTTCAGCCTGAAGGGGGAATTTAAAGAAAGAAAAAAATCCTTTGAAGAGTGGTGTTGCATCCACTGGGTCTCAGGGAAAAAAAGGGAAAATGAGGAATAGGTACTATTAACAATGAAAGAAATCAGATATGCTATTACAGAACAGTTCAAATGGTCAGATAAAAGGCTGATTATGTGGTCTCTTAGAATGAGCCACCATGTAATTTCGATCATTACCAGCCACTTTCTGTCACAGCAGATAATTCCTACTCTTAAGACGTGACCAGAATACTTGGTGACAAACGTATCTGCTTTTCAGACTTCAATTTCGGTCTTAAAGTGTCCTGTTTCCAAAAATTGCATGTCATTTCACAAAGGGCTTAGACACAAGGAAGTCAGCCAATTAGATGCCCACAGTATGAAACTGCTCCCTGCAACTCCAATACTTTATATAGCCAGACAGAGAAAGCCTCACAAGGAACTTCAGATCATTTTACTGTGGGCTGGCTGTCCTGCACACAACAGCAAGGCAATCCATTCTTTTTTTGCAGGTACAAAAGTGATGACCCAAAGGAGAGCTGGAGAAACACCCTTATGCCTTAAAATGCATAGTCTGAGGTGATCTCTGCATGCTGACATGAGCATTTACTTTGTTCTCTCACATCAAATACATACATAAACAAATAGCAGAAAACTGAAACAAGACACAGTTATTAAGAAAACTTCTTGGTTATAGGATTAAAAGAATGCTTATTGAAAATAAGCATTAGGCTTATTTTCAGCCTTAAGATGAGACAGAGGAGATTCAGATTAGAAATTAGAAATTTTTTTCACTGTTAGGGTGGTCAGGCACTGGCATAGGTTGCCCAGGGAGATGGTGGAATCACCAGCCCTGGAGGAGTTTAAGTGGCACCTAGATCTGGCACTGGGTGATGTGGTTGAGTGGTTTAGGGGTTACAGTGGTAGTGGTGGGTTGATGGTCGGACTTGATAATCTTAAAGATGTCTTCCAACCTTGATGATTCTGTGTTTCTGTGAATAATGCAGGCATTTGTCAATAGACCACTATTTCTACTAGAGCAAGAAAAAAAAAGGGGGCAAGCAAAAAGTAAAACACACTCTGAGTGCATTTTGAATGCAGTGCTGATGGAGAAAGGAGAAACAGGTCCTCCTAAGAGCAGTCTCTTAGTTTATTTTCCATAAATCTGTTGGGCAACTTGAATCAATAGAGTCTTCTGAAACACCTGAGGGCTATTAGAGCTCTTTTCCATCATATACTGTTTTATAATAGCTTAGTTTATTCAGGCTGAGTGTGTCCGTTTGCATATCTGTCCTTAGAACTAATCTGAAATAATGATGTAATAATGGTTTTAAGGATAGGCCTCTTTGCCATATAAATCTTAGGTTTTAAATTATACAGTGGCCCAGTGGCCCTTTAGAGCTCTTGCACTCCCTGACTGATAAGACTTAAGTCCCTGAGGTCCAAAATTAACTGTACTATAGAATGCATTATGGCTGCATCACAGAGCAATTTTATCAGCAGCAGGAGACAGCAGAATTGCACAAGTCTGGTGCTATCAATAGGAAGTGATGACTCACCCAGCCAGTGCTTTCAAAGTGGCAACGTCCTATACACTGAAAATATCTTTCGAGGGTGATAAGTGACCCCATTGCCAGGAATAGGTGAAAGAGTGTTAGCAGCAAGAAGAAGGAAAAATAAGTCTTTACACATCACACCCTTTACTTCTGATACCTGTGAAAAAAAACTCACTTAGGTTGTGAGTTTGACCATTAAATAGAGTAGAGATTTTCAAGCTTTATTGAAGTGATTTTTGAACTGTCATCCTTATAAAACAAGTTCATATCAGTTTTCACAGAGCCCACAGATAATAGTCTGATCATATAAATACAGACTGGGGACCTTGACTGAACTGGTCTAAATTTTAAATACAAGACCTGGGACGTGTTCAAAGAGCGCTATGATAAAAGAACAGCCTGACTTGAATGAATGGTGGATAATGTTTAGAACAATAGGTGAAAGGTGCTCAGGAAAGTTAAAATAAAGAGTTCTTAGTACTCAGAATGAACCCTAAAGAGTAATGACATGATTTGGTTGTGTGTAAGCCTATCTATTTTGCCATTCAAAGACTTTGAAGACCATTTATACGGAGCTCCAGAGAGAGTGTTTGATAAGTTTAACAATCTGTGTGGCACCCTTCCAAATCTACATGAGGCAACGGAAATTCAAGTTGCTTCCAGCTTTCTAGAGAATAAATTGGATGTTAAGTAGAGCAAAGCAAAGCAGGTTTCTGCTATATGTCTAGACTTGGATGGTAAATGGCTTTTTTGAGAGTGCATTGATTAGAAAAATGACTGCTTGCCCTTGAGTCACTGCCAAACTCAGAATGGCTCTGTATCATTGATGAATACTGATGCAACAGGAATGAATAAACTTCTGCAATAACATTAGGTCTACACTGCCACTGAGAACTTTTTGAAAGGAAGAATGTGGATAATCTACTTATGTAAAGGAAAAGCAAGAAAGTAAACTTAAGAATTCGCCATTCAAGAATTCAGTCACCTTAACCACAGCATTTCTCTCATTTTAGCCACGGTAAGTGAAAAACCACACAAACACCCCCCTTCCATTTTTCTTTTCTTAAGCTATCTTAATTTATAATGTAGTGTTCCGTGGGCTCTAGATTTAATGGCTCCCTATTTTATATATACAATCATGTATTTTCTTTGTTAGCAGACTGATGTTGATTTCTAAAAGAATATGGATGCAGATTCTTGGGTTTTGTCTCACACTAGGCTTTTGTCCTCTGAAGTTCCTCTAGTGTTTAGCAACATGTGTGCTCCATAGGAGAAAACCTTCCCGTAACCGGTATCCACTTTTCCTTATTACAGAGTCATTCTTCTCCTTCTATGAATGTCACAAGGATTTTGATGGTCCTTTTGAGAATTTCAGACCTTTCCTTACTCGGCTGATGTTGGACGATGAGTTCAAAAGTCATCAAGTCCCTGGAAAGCCAAACACATACATGCAGATTAGGAACATGTACGTTTTGTCTGTGTTAGAAGTTAGCAACAAAGGGACTCCTTCAAATGCTGGATTTGCCCCTGGCTTTTTGCTGAAACTGCTCCTCAGCCTCTGGATTTCTCTCTAGTGAAACAGAAAAATGATGCAAGAGAATTCTTATTCCAAAATTGCAAACATCAAGTGAGATATATGTACAGGCTTTATGTCAGGTACCAATAAAGGTAGCAGACTTTTCTTTGGACTGGAGCTTTTACCAGCTTGCTTGTAATCCATTATGAAAAGGTCAGTACAAATCTGCAGTTCTCGTTCCAGACTCACAATTCAGATGTGCCCCCTTGGCCTCTTGAAGGACACGGAAACAATAAGAGCTAAAATTGTGGAAAGCCAGGGGAATGACAAATACATTTATTTAAGAAAGATAGTCAGAGAGTGCCAGCAAGACAAGAGCAGTGCACCAAATAGAGATGAGGAAAATACTAGGTCTCAGCTCCTACTGAAACCATCTAAAGGGCAGACTGGTGCTGTCAGAGATATTCATGTCTTCTGATTATCTCCAGCTACACGTTCCCATCACCAGTTGTGTGCCAGTGCCTCTATAACATGAATGAATCAGAAAACTAGTCTGGTTAGAAACCTATCGCTCTTTATTATTTTTGGGCTGGTTTTCAGGCAGATCAGTTTACTGAACCAGTTCACTGAACATCAGGATGAATAGTAGAGGTGGCAAAAAAGGAGAATTGTGAATGTATGGCCAAGGTTAGGTGAGACAGGCTCCACTTCTGTTGACTTAGGGCCATCATAAAATCACAGCTTAAGCTGTAAATACTTGAAAAGCTGGCAGATATTTCTTTCAGAGTACAGCTGAGCAGGACAATTCACAAGTAGTGAAACATACAGAGTTCTGGGTTCCAAATAATTGTGTTCACAGGGCAGATACACACTTTAGCTAAAGAAATTCTCTTTGATATTAATATAAATAAATTAAAGCATCAGAAGCTATTAACAGAAAAGTGATTTAAATTATTAGCAGCCAACTTCAGTTGCACTAAGGGAAAAATATCCAGAATAGACTCTCTTCCCACACCTTGACTGAACTGGTCTAAATTTTAAACTTAGTAGGGAAAGACAATAAACTCCCAAACCTAACTTCCTGGGAGATCAGTAGTGGAGAATTCAGGGAAGGTTTTGTCTGCATCTTTAGCAAAGCACTGCTTCCATGGAACTCTAGCTAGTGGGACAGCAAATGTGACCTGAATCCCAGTTTGTTTGGAAATGGCTGCATGTGTACAAGTCTTGGAGGGGTGAAATTTAATAATTTCCTCCAGCAAAAAAGCAAAAAAATAGCTGCAGGGTAAGTTGCCCAAGCCATGGAACATCTTCTATATAACTCAGAAAAAGCTGTAGATGATGACAAATGATTATATAGCAGAGCAATAATGCTGCATTCTTTTTCTTTCTTTTAAGATAACCCAACATATGCACACATTTGATAAATTATATCTGCTGTTTACAAACCATATGAAATTCTGAAACCAGGAAACAAAGCATGCCTGTTGTGGTTCCTCTTTCAAGCTGCTTCTTCAGTGGCATTGCTGAACTAACAGCTCAATTTCCCTGCCTATGATGCAGCCACCTTTCTTTGGCAACCAAACATCCCTGACAACGCAGTTTCATCGAACTTCTTATTTCTGAAGACTACATTTTTTGAGAAAAAGGTGCACAATACCAGGAGATATAGCCATATATGTAAATTCTGGCATCCCATGAATACTAAGAACTAAAGGGTAGTACTAGCAATTTCATATCATCTATTGTGTATGAAACATCCTGTGTATGTGTTTCTCCTGTATGCGGAAACAATTGTCAAAGGAGGCTTAAGAATATTCTAAATCCAATCAGGATGAGAGACAGTATGAAAACAAGGACCCTTCTGCTTTGGGAGAAATACAGATTATGTGATTCAATTTTATTTCTTTTTCACTTTTTTTTTAAATTTTATTTTTTATTTTGCCATTTTGATTGGCATGATTCCTAATCAAGAAGCTATTTTGAGTTGGTGTTTTCAGTGTTTGTTGATGTAGGTTTTATTTTTTTTCTTCTTCCTACATACTGTGCAATGTGTATCTTAAAACAAATGTTCTTCCACTCAGGGAGGAACATCCTCAGAGACATAAATTCCATATTTAAAATATATTGCATTTTAATGTCTCATGTACCTGGCTGATGATGGAGTTGAAATACCCCTTTGTGCACAAGCTTTTGATCTAAATACCGTTGTTTAATAGTATTTTTCCCACTGGAAAGAAATAGAACAAAATAAAAAATTCATCAGTTCACCCTGAGGGGAGTTATGTTTTATCTTGGGCTTTTTAAAGCCAGTTGTATGACATGGAAATGATCTTAGATTTTGTAGAAGGTTTTGTTTTGTTTTGCTTTCTCTGTCTGCTTTCCCCATTGCCATTGCCTCCCATCTTTCACCTGAATCAACCCTTCTTTCTCTTTGATAATCACGCTTCCCTTTAACTGCTAGCCTTGTCATCTCTGTAGTTAAGAGAAATAAGCATAACAGCGCATGATGCTTCGAATATAATGAACTCATAAATGAGCTACCTCTGCAAAAATAAATATATGCATAAATAATGGTAGGGTGACCTGGTCTATGTACACAGGAATGAGTTAATTCCAGGTTGTTACACACTTGTCCAAACTTACTGATTGCTTTCAGTATCTAAAAAGTTGTGAGAGTCCAGGTTTCTCCATATTTGAAAACTGATGAAATCTTCCTCTTAGCTGAATTCTCATGTGTCCAGGAAAGATCATTTTATAGCCTTTCTTTACGCATTAACACTTGGGGGGTCCTTGCTTTAGGAATTAACAGTTAGAAATTGAACAGTTTTAATTTTCCCCTTGTGCTGCTTATTTCACAAATTGCAGATTAAGGTATTTGTCTTAGGCACGTATCTCTTGGGTCCCGGTCCCCATTCATGAAAATGAGGGTCTGGTCACAGTTTTCTGTGGCACCCTTCTGCCCTTTTGCTTGGTATTCCTTCCACAGGATGCTGGGCTGCAGAAGAATATGATGTGCTTGGTTCTGAGCAGTGATTTCAAATGCATGTTTTGAAATCTAGGCATGAATGTTAGTAATGCAGTGACAAAGGAGAGGAAGCTGCACAGGGAGAGAGGCTGCACTTTATGGAGAAGAGAACAAAGTCCTAGCCTAGTTATGGTTTCTGTCTAAATCTGTATCACGAAAAATGACAGAGATAAAGAACACAGCCTTCTTCCATTTCCCCAGGGAAGACCTGAACCCATCATCAAGATATTTATCACTATCAGGTGAGGGAAAGGCAGGTTTTGTGTCCTGACTTACATCTGTCATCTGAACATGACAGTCCTCATTCTCACTGGAGCATTGCATTCCCAGGCATGCAGCGGGAGATGAGTGTTCATGCTCTGGCCTAACTCTGAATAGACAGTATGCACTATAAAACCACATTATCATGGTTTTTTGCCTTGGGTGCAGTGCACACCCACTGCTTCAATTATAGAGACTGCTCAAATGTAGGCTAATGTGTATTTTTAATGTACTTAGGGATCTTTTTCCCAAACATCTCAAGACCTTGATCGTAAGAGATGTCATAACAAAAAAATCTATTTTCTTTTAACAAATACAATTCTATCAAGAGACAATAACATAACTCCAGGTCTCTGAAGTAACACATGAAAAAATTACAAGATAAAAGTCTCAACAGACTTGGGATATGACTGGCTGCAAGTAGTTCAGTTGTAGCTCACAATATGGGGCTTGCTCTTAAAAACTTCTTTTGCTATTAAAATAAGATGGTTTTTAATCCGAAAAATCTTTGAAATCTATCTACCTATACATCTGCTTACTTGTGTGTTTACCTGCCTACTTAGCATGCAGCCTTCCTATCAGTAAAACACATTATGTTGCAGAGGCTCCCCTTTGTTAAGAAGGGGAAAAATGAGTGCTGCATGATGTTGTGTCCCTTGGTTCACAGAGGTCTAATCGGAGATAGATTCAGAACTGAATAGCAAAAAATGAGCCAGTGAAATCAGAGTGGATTTGGCTGAATAACAGAATAAAGATTCAGCAAAGTTGGCTATGCAACTAAAATGTACATCAGAATGTAATACTTGGTACTTCGCAATAGGAAGAGTCCTGCTACAGTTATGGGTAGAGCTATATTTGAGAGGTTTGAATTTCCAGACTCTGAATACATCAATCAGACCGTGCAGTTTACAAAAAAGACAAGCCTGAATATCATGTTTCGCGAAGGTGAGACAGCTTTAGTGTCACAACTCTCACTGCAAGATGTCTAGAACGGCAGTTCTTGGGAAAAAGTGCAACTGAAGGAGCCTATAGGCTCTAGACAGCTTTCGGTATATTGCTTCCCTTCGGAATACAAAGTTGCAGAAATGACCTCTTCTTTATTGAGAGCAAGGACTGACAGAGGCAAGCAAGGCACAGGTGGGCTTCAGCAAAGAGTGCTTCTGTCCAAAGTTCTTCCAGACTGATGGAGGTTCAAGGTAGGAAATGAGACAATAGAAAATGGAAGAGGAATTACAGTCACACTGGGTAAAGCAACAAAGAAAAGGAGCAGCAGTGACAGAAAAACAATTATGGTCTGTGTATTTTTTAACTAGTGTGAGTAGGAGTGTTTCTCCCACCACACTGGCGTGAAAGCAGGAAGAGCATCTCATGCCAGGGGAGTAGCAGATGGAGCAGCTATATTTCATATGAGAACTTGTGTTCTGGGACTGTCAAACTGCTGTGGGAGCTGCTCAAGATTTGTGTGTCAGCATCATTGCTGCAGCCCATGACTTATACCGCAAGGACAAAAAATCATTTTGGGTTACATTATTTACAGAAATACAGGTTGTCCTTTATTCTGTATGAGTTGTTTTACTGCTTTCTTTATCCCATGTTTAAATACTTTCTAGAAGTGTTTTAACTAATCTCTGGCATGTGTGAGTCATGGTCGCATCCAGTCTCCAGAATAAATTATGTGTGCAATACAGAGATTAGTTTCCTGTTACATATAAAAATGTTGTTAAGGAAAAATTCCCCTTACGTGACAAGAGGGATGTGGGATATTCTGCAGCAATTCATGCGAGCTGGGGACTTTTAGGGATGTCCAGCTGCTGTGGTGCAACATTTCAGTCTGACTGGGAAGTGTCTATCACGTTTGTAACAGGAGAGTGTTTCGGACAAACAAAAATGACATACACTTATCCACAAATGCTCTTCCATGTGGCAAACTATGGTCTGTGAAAGCTCCTGAACCACTATGCTGGGTGACTGATGTAGAGATTTATATCTGCACACAGAGGGATGGTGTTATGGCCACAACCTCTCACAGTGCTCTCTGCTTTACTTCCAGCATAAACCGAAGCTTCATTGTAAATTCGTGGTCTCTTTCCATCGGCAGACTGAACTTACCCAAGTTCTGGGGCACGCTGACAGCAGTGGTAGCTCATTATGTGATGTAGATGGCAAACCACTGTCTGCCTACTGACTAATTTTGGTTAAGAACTGAATTCACATCATACAGGATCTCTTAACATTCTATACAGTGCAGGCTGAAGGCATAGACTCCACTTATGCACAATGTAGAGTTGCAACTTTTTCAAGAATTTAGACATGCAGCACCTTACTTTTGCTTAGCTTTTAGTATTTCAGTGTTTGAAATGTCCAAGGAAAGGAAAATAGAATAAAACCCTTTTCAAGGTGTCAAGAATGCAAAAAAAAGCTTTAAACAAAAAAAATGGTTTCTGAAATACTGTCTAGCTTTTAAGGCCAATATTTCATGGACAATTAGCAGCTTCATTAAGAAACTACAGGGCTACCTACAGCACAGGTCAATTAGCAGCTTCAACCTATCCATCAGCTTGCTGAAGAGCAATTTTCACATCCAGTTCTTTGATAGAATATCAACTTATTTTTTCAAAGGAGGAATTTATGCATAATGATAATGGCTAGTCAAATGACATGAGCACGATTTATCAATGGCTTTTTTTTTTTCTTCTTCTAGAGGACAGTTTCAAAAGCCTGCATAAGTCCTGCAACAATTTCAGTGTAGCTTGAAAATCCTGTTGGGGTGTGCTCTTACA
>VZTE01006456.1:681143-765294 GCA_013397775.1 Eulacestoma nigropectus | reverse complement strand
TCCCTGCTCTGCCCCGCGGCCGCGGCTCGGCGGGCTCCGGGCCGGGCTGCGCGCCGGGCTCCCCGGCCGTCGGCGCGGTAGAGGAAAAGCAGCCCTCGCAGCGAGCGGGGGTGCCTGTCCAGGCTCTCCGAGTGCCCTCGGTGGTGTTTCTGCCAGTTCCCTGGGTGGATTCCCCTCGTGTTTCGGGAGGGAGGCTGGACGCAGGCTGTCCCTCGAGGTGCGTGCGGTCGGTCAGGCGGGAGCCGCTCCGCTCACCGGCGTCCGCAGCAGGGCAGCGGCATGCGGGTGGAGGCGCCGACAAGGAGAGAGGCCTTCCCAAATCCCTGCACGGCAAGGAGCAATTCCTAAAGGGGCAACAGATCCTTTAGAGCTACGGGAGGCGGTTGGGTAATAGCCGCTGCCTCCAGGTGCTGGAGAGGTGAGACCACATGGTATAAGTATTGGAATGATCTTAACTAATCTCGTAGCCACTGGCTGGCTATCAGTCCTCAGACCCTTTCACAAACTCCTTTAAATTCGGCTTGTGGAAAATTTTGGCATATTCAGCTGCTGGCAGAGGCAGTGAGAGATGAGAGCAGGTGGTGATGAAGGGCAGTGCAGGACCTACACTGTTCAGTATCCCTGATGTGGGGATTCGGTACTCCACATCTTACATCCATGGTGCACCTCTTTTCCTGTTTTAATCAATTCCATGGATGAAGGATCATGACTTGGAGGAGATAGGCAGTAGTGAGGCCCTTTCCAGATCTCCTGCTTGGCTGCACTCAAGGGAAGGATTCCTGTTCCTAGTAGTTGTCTCTCTGGCATGATGTTAGACACCTTCTCCAGGCACTTTATTTTGTGCTTTATTTTCACAAATTTCTGTTTCTGCAGTAGAAACCCATTACTACTTCTGTCTGCAGCAGACTAGCCAGTGAGCTTTTTCCTGTTGTTTTACATATTTAAACACCTTATGGTCCTAATTCTATTGATATTTCTATTGCCCACCCTGCCCACCCTCAGAATCTGGTTATTTTCTTGCTTTTGTGTGAACCACCTAGGGAAAATCTTACGTCTTTCCTATAGTTTGAAATTCTGAGCTAGATTTGGTCTTTTGTGTGTGGCTATTTCAATCTTCAGTGGGACGGGAGGGTTAGTGAGCATACATCCACTTGCCTGCCCTCTGGGAGCTGCCCTGGGCCTCTCCAAACAGTCCTGTGGACCTGGGGGACAGCAGTAACTACATTTACTAATACTCTTCTTAATGCAGGGGCCTTCCTGACTGCTGCTTCACAACCACTTCGGCAGCGTGTGAAACAAGTTGTGGAGCAGCTCAACAAAGTGCTGTTACTAGGTGCTGTTACTGCAGTAGTTCATGGCTTTTTGCGTTTTCATTGCACTTTTTTTTGGTGTAGCTCCCGGAGAAGTAACTTAAATACCAAGAGGATGAAACTGTTGTGATGCTCAGCGATGAATGGCATGGCTTTAGTGTGACTGAACTTTGAGACATTCTTAAAGCCTCTGTCCCTATCCCGTGTAGTAATCTCTGATAGTAATGTGTTTCATTGACACTGATGTGTCACTCTGGAGTCTGTAAAGAAACTGAACTCCTTTGTGTTGTTGAAGATTAAGCAAAAGCCGTAAGGTAGATGTAGACATAGTCCCAGAAATCCCTAGGGAGATTTATTCTGCTGGCTCAAGCACTACTTTTTATGTAAGACTTATCTATGCTAAATATGACATATTGCTGGACTTACACCAGCAAACGTAGTGTGGGTAACCTTTTTATAAGCTGAGATAATAAACAGCATAAACAATGTTCCGATAGCATGCAGTGTCAGATTTTTAAAATGAAAAATGGTCTTTGCCTTCATTACTTGATTTATTCCAAGCTTGTTGAGGGGATGTTTGTATAATGTGATTAATACACAAGAAAAACAAAAGGGATAGAAGTTCTTCGTTCTGTCTCAACCAAGCTTCATGAAGCGTTTTGTGGGTACTGTTAATCAAGCTGGAAAATCAAGAAGGAATTTGGCCTCTCCTTCAGTGTTCCCTGGAAGTTAACCCTATGTCCAGAAACAGAGATTTAAGTGCTCGAGGAAAGATGAAACTTTTTTAAGAGTTGTGCAAAACAACTCTCATGTTAGGTCCCTGATTTTTTCCTAAAATGTAGTAGTTTAATGTGCTTGATATCCTGTAGTGGGAGGCTTTTTTGTGGGAAGTATTTTTGCCGTTTATACGTTATGCATGCCTTTCTCTGTGGATCTGCTTTCCTAGAACTGACTGAGAATTTTGCTATTGTCTTTCTGAGCTGTTTATGTGCAATTGTCATTTGCGTGCAATTGTTGTTTGTCTGTAGCTGATATCAAAATTTTATTGTGAGTTAACATGGCTATTAATTTTCACTCCAGGAATTTTTCCTGGTATGAAGTAGATCATGAGTGATTGGTACTTTTTTTGGGTCAAACCATGCTAAATGTCTAGTTGATGGTGCCTGTCAGAATGAATGCATTCAGTTTTGCAGCCCAGATTCCTGTTGTTATAGGATCTAGCGGCAAGCTGCCAGACTTCAGTGTACTTCGGTTATGCTGATTTTGCATTTGCAAAATTATTTAAAACTATCTTAATGGACCTTACTGTGTGACTTGCATCCTTGCCAAGTAGACCCTGGGAACTTTCTTTGAAGGAACTTGGCCATTTATAAACTTTAATTTCTGCAGTTGTTTTTTATTGAGCAATGTACAACCTTGCTTTGAAGACAATTATGATATTCAGGTTTCTGAGCTTTAATAAACTTGGTAAATGTTTCTTCTTTTGCTTGTGTCTCATTGATAGACCTATTTTGAGAATGCAGTGAGAATACAGTTTGGCTTGGTCCTCCACAATGCTTTTGATTACATAAAAACTCTGCTTAAATTGACAGGAAACAGGATTTTATATTTGGCTTTTCTTCAGTAGTTATTCTCGAGAGAATAAAGTTGAGATCATGGTTAAAGAAAGCAGCTGTTGCGGAAAATCTTTATTACAATGAATGTGTTTTTTCCAGAGTTAAATAAATGTAATTTAGATCGTTAACATTCATTTTGGGGGGACGATATGTTGTAGCTGGGTTGTGCAAGAAGATGAATTTTTCAATTAGAACTGGTAGCTGTTAAAGCTTATGAAGCTATTTTTGTAGGTCTGTTAAATCATGAGTGATGTCTTTTATAGTGTTCTGCACTTAGCAATCATATCGTGGAATAAATAAAAGACGTGCCGCAAGTTAGACTATCAGGTTTTCATTTTATACCCAGACCTCTAATTCTGAAGGGTTTTTTTAAAAAGAAAAAAAAAAAAAGAGGAAAAAGCAGTGGAGTTATATTTATAAGGTTGACCTCGGCCCATCTTATGACTTCTGTGAGTCATAGCTTTTGGGGAAAGGAGGGAGATCCCTGTGCACTCTGAGACTGCCTGGCTCTCTGGCGCTGCCTGTTTGCACCTGCAGGTTGAGAAGGGGGCTTGCAGCCCTGTCCCCATGGTCTCCTCTTTCCATTACATGGTGAAGGGGTGGTTCTGTCACCCTCATCCAGATTTGTGTCCTCTCAGATCACAGGAGCATTGCAGGATGTATGTGTAGTGTGATGTACCACAGTGCTGTGGGGTGATGCCTGTGGTGTTCCTGGCTCCGCTCCACACGGTGCTCCCCAAAATACATCTCTTTTTCTGCACATGGTCTTCCTGGGTGAGAGGGGTTTGTTCAGTGTGTTTGACCTGAACATTTAGCTGTGGGTATTTTCACATCTCTGCCACTGTTATTATTAATCATGATAGAAGATGAAACTAGCTGTCTGAGGTCAGATGTAGAATATTGTAGTGTTTATATATTTATATATAGTTATATATTTGTATATTGTAGTGTTATGTATTTAAGTCCTAACTTAAATATGTTAGGAAAAACAGCTTGGTGAAGGACTGTTTTCCCTGTTTGCAGAAACATGGAGTTTTTGCTTTAAGTAACTGGTTTCCTGAATAATTGAATTAGCAAAACCTGATTTCCTGCAGCTTTGTCCTTTCAGGTTGGTATCTCATGCTGATTCCTATTCTAGTAAATACTGAAGTTGTGTTGGAGCCTTTTCCTTGCTTAGGGTTGAGAGACCATTCACCTGTTTTCAAGGAAACTTTAATAACTTATCTTTGAGGTCCCATCTGCCTACCATAGTGGGATAAGATTTACTGCTGGATTCAAAAGTGATCAGAAAGGGAAGGAAAAGTGTCCAAAAAGATGGGGAGATCCTCTAAGTGTTGTATCATTTGACATTGCATTTCTAGGTTGGAATCCTTTCCCTGTCACTGTATAAGACGGAGAAGGTAGTCTTTCTCATTCCTGCCTAATTTCCAATTGCTTCCTAATTTTGTAGACTTTTTCTCTTGCATCCCATGAGTTTCTTGTATTGTGGGTTCAAAGAAACACCTTACATACCCATAGCTTTAGAGCTATAGAGTGAAGGCAGTGTAAGAGCAGGGCCTTCATTTTTGAGGTCAAGGGAGTACTTTCCTGCAGAACGATCTAAATACTACTGCTGCTTTTATTTTAGTTTTTGCGAGTGTGGTTGTTCCAGGATATGTTTTTCCTGTTACTGGGACTTGCATTGCAATGGATGCATTCACAGTTGTGGGTACAAAACCTACTTATTTCATAGTATTATTTCTACTTATTTCATAGCTCAGGCTTTCATCCAATTGCTCCTAGGGGAGCAATTGGATGAAAGCCTGAGCTATGACTGTGGTAGAAGCTGAAGGTCTCACTGGAGCTAGTGACTGCTCTCATCCCAAACATGTGCTGAGGCTGGATGGTGTTCTCAAGTTAGCCATGTGAAGATGCTTGGACATTAGGTTGCTTCCAGTGTCCTTTGCAAGGACCCCAGTCAACGATGCTTTCATTTCTTTCTAAACTGGGCAGGCCGTAATATATCTTGGCATGTTAAATGCCTGGCCTCCAAGTTGTTTAGGCTACACTTGCTCATTCTGTCGATGCGACTTGACCTGCTGCCTTGTTCAGGTCATCCAGGAGATAAGCTTCAGCATCAGCGTGTGCTACAGCGTGAGGCAGTGAGGGACTGAGCCAGCCAGAGCTGTGGGGGACTGTAGCGTGTGCCTGTGATGGCATGTGGCTCTGTGACCATTTGAAGGGAGTCCTACACACTAGCGATCTCATTCATCATCATTTTAATTAGTGGTCGCTAAGCAGGATCTAATGTTTGCAGTTTAGTAATTGGATCTTCCAGCAATTAAAGATGGTGTGTGCTCAAGTATTTGAACATATAAATGTTAACAGTCTGACAACGTAAAGGTTTGTGCTTCCTTCTGTCCAATAGCACCGATCCAAAATGCATCAACCTGTGATCTCTCTGGTACTGAGTTTTAATGTTCTTAATGTTTTCTGAAAAACCTGTCTCGTAGGTTCTTCTCTGGGCTTATTACAGTCACTGGCAAAACAGTGGTTGAGGAATACTTCCTATATCAGGAAGATGTAGGCATTATATTTAAAAATGCTCATTTTTAGAAGAATCAAGAAGCATCTCAAGGATGTGAGCAGGCTCCCCTTTGAACCTGCCAGTCTAGAAAAGCGTGTGAATGTTGTTACATTGATCTAAACTGAAGCATTTTTAACAATACTTTGAACAAGTAGATTTTTTTTTTTATATGAAGGAATGAGAAAGAGTTAAGGCTTTGTACCAATTTATTGGCTTTGGTCCCTTTGTACAAAGTGTTAATGTCTTTTTTTTCGCTCCCCACCCTAAAGTCTTCTTGGACTCAGTACTGAAATCATCTTTTAAAGGCACAGCATGTTTGTGGAACAGCTTAAAGCTGTCTGTTCCTTCAAAAGCAAAGCAGCTGTTCAGCTACATGCTTTTAAGTCAATGCATATTCATTTTAACTGCTTCTTCACTCCACTGGTCTGTGGACTTAGGCAGTTACTGTCCTGCATTTTGTTCTCTGTGCTTGGTGATGTACCATGTTATACCATGTGCCATTCTACCTCTGGAGTCCTGGTCTCGAACATCAGAGCTAACCTGGAGAAAGTCTGCTCTCGGTATGAAGTGATGGCCTGAATTGTGAGACTTGGCCGCTGCTGACTTGTTTTCCATCTTCCAGTTGCCCTGTTAGTATCTCCTCTGCTGTGAAAGTTTGAGAAGTGGCTGCAGCATGAGTTAAAACTACCTGCAGATGAGAAACTGTGAAATACAAAATTATAGAAAAGGACAGCTGAACCTGTCATCCAGTGGAGGTTGCTGTCGGTGAAGAATGTCAAGGAATCAGTGCAAAGAAGCTTTGGGATCAGGTCTGTTTTCCTCAGTGACTCGAGAGGATATTTAAAATTGCTCCCAAAAGCACAGAGGTGGATGGAAGGACTGATGGAGTGGAGACTACTGTTGAAGCAGATGTCACCCAGACAGCATGACACTACTGTAAATAAAATGCAACTTTTTAAGCACAGCCATCTAGCTAGTTGCCCACCTTGTGTGTGGAGTGCTGCGAGGCCGAGTCCCACCCTGTTTGTGGCTGTGTGCTGGGGAGGGGAGTCAGGTGGCTTGCTGGACTGTTTGTAGCGGGACTGCCATGATTTTGTAGGAGGGACTGGCAAATTTGAATTTTTTCCAGGAAAAAGGATCCTGAACAATTTAGGTGCTGGGAGGAGAAGTCTTAAAGCCTTCAAATGAGACTGAGGATAAATGTTTTGGTTTCCTTCTTTGATGAGCAGGGAGAAAAGACCAGGTAGTTAAAAGGCTGTCTAAGCCAGTGAAGAAAGCCTCACCAGGAACAAGTGCCTGGGAAACTGTAGCAGACAAATTAGAAGGTGGGTTTTTTTTTTTCTCTTTTCAGTGTCACATTTAAGTAACCAGAGGGATGGACAGTCTTCCTCGTACTGCTGTTAAATCCAGATGGTCTCTGCTAATGGAAAATAGCTATGCTGCTGAGGAGATGGGTGATGTGATACACTGTGAGGCTCAGGTCAGACTAAACAATTGACTTGATTTTTCCAAAATCATCAGAAGAGCAGTTGAGCAGACTTGAATTTAGACATTTTGCAGTGATGTTATTCTTTAATGGGGAGCTGAGTCACCACTTAGTAACGTTTGTGCGCAGAGACAGAAGCTAATCGCCCTCAGTCCAGCTTAACTTCAGCTCTGGAAGTGCCTGGCACACAGTTCAACTCTCGGAGTAGCTGTCTTGCCTGGGTTTCCAGCTGCTTGGTGCTGTATGGCAGTTCTGCCCCGTGGTGGCTGAGGGCAGGAAACCCTCGCTGGAAAGCATTATTCAGGCAGCGCCTGGGCTGGCGTGGCTTTTCTCTGAAGTCTGTTTTAATTTTGCACAGTTTGCATTGTGAGATGTGCTCTTCAAAATAGGTCATCAGTTGATTAACTGGTATACTGGTTCACAAAACCTCTTGGCTTAAGTCACATGGTGAGTCTGAATATTAAATAACAAGCAGTGGAAAGCCAGTTAAGTCAGACAAAGGACAAAATAAAGCCTCTTTTTTGGTGAATTTAGTTACTTCAGAGGGACAAACAGCTGTATAATCATGTGACCAGTTAAAAAGATTTTGGAAAATGCGTATCAGCAGGTTTGCAGTAATAGTCTGAGACCAGCTCCTAACGCTCAGGACACCTGACATCAGACATCTCTTGCTTTCATGAGCCAGTGCAATAACAAAATATTTGCTTCTAGATGCTCTTTCCTGAAACCGAAAGTCCAAGCAAGGGCAGGTGTGTAGCCACTTCAGGATCTTTTTCATGCAGGGCTTGCTGCTTTGCCTGTCCAGCCTGCTTGGATGCTGCCTGTAGCTGTGAGAGTAGATGTTTGGATGTTTTTGATAGACGCTGCTGTTAACAGCTCAGTGACTGCATTATCTGCAAACCTTGTGGCCCAGATAATGCTGGTAGTCAAGTAATCAAGCAGTGCATGAAAAACTAAGCTGCTCTAGGCCCCCATGAAAAGAAGCTTCAGCAAGCCACATTCCTGTGCTCCGTGGACAGGCTGGAAGGCATGCATTCTCCTGGATGCTCTCACCAGGCTGTCAGTGAGGACGGAAGAAATGAAAAGCTGCTAAGTCTTCATTTCATTAAAGTATGCAGGTTTTTTTCCCCATTGTGCTCCTATCCCCTTTGATTACCATTTCTGCTGAAGTCTTCCAAAAGGAAGTGCTTTGTTGTGATAAGCTTGATACTTGCCTATGGTTTGAATAATTTAAAAATACCATAGGCTATTTTGGGCAGTGATCCTGAAACTCTTCACTTTAATGACTACACAAAGTCTTTTCTAAAGTCTTCAAGATCTTTTTGGAAATGTATGTGGAAAATACATTCATAAAATCTCACTGTCTCTATAAAAGCAGCAGGCAAGATAGGTTCACTTACTTCTCAGTCTTACGTGTAAACAGTTACATGTGCTTAACATTACTTTCATACCTCATTCTGCTGATTTATCAGATTGGATCACAGCTTGCAAAAATCAAGACTCAAGTGTGTGGCAGATGTTAAGTGTGTGCTGGTGGAGTATTTATTGCAGGGAACAGATAGTTTGTGCACAAGTTGGTAAGCCTGCTTTTATCCTGTTTTGTTAACATGTCTAACTCTTGTTAACCATAGGTGCTCCCCAGGCTGTTGTAAGATGGGACTGTTCAATATGTCCAGGCCTGCCTGTACTTGGAAAAGTGGTTTGCACGAACTAGGGCTGTCACATGCCTGCTTACTTCTGCTCTTTACTGGGTGAATGTCGAAATTACTGTTCCTTGCATTGGCAGGCACCTACACCACTCAAATCGAATGAGGTGGTAGGAAAACGCCACTGGAAACGTCTGTTCAGAGAAGGGAGAAGGTGTGTAGGACAGCTGCAAGACATTCACCTGTGCTTTCCCCTCCTGCCCGTGCACTGTGCCCTCACGGGAAATGGCAGAACTGTTGCTGCTGCTGCATGATAAATCAGCAGCTGAGAAGGATTGATATGTAATTTTCACACCTTGCCACTAGATTGCTTTATTTGGTAACCCCAGCAGAAGAAAGAATTGTCAGGGCTCATGAGGTGCTGGAGCAGGGGTAGGAGTGAGTGGCTGCCAGAGGAGTCATAGATCAGTCTCAGTTGGAAGGGACCCACAAGGATCACTGAGTCCAGCTCTTATGTGAATGGCCTATATGGGGATCATACCCACAACTCTGGCATCGTTAGGGAAACGGATGGGGGGAGCCAGGGGTTGTTAAGCCAGCCTATTTTAAGAGAAAAATTTCCCACACAGCTTTCCACACCTGCTGTTGTGAAACCAGTCAAGTCAGCCATCATCCAGGCAGTTCAAATCCTGATGCAGTCTGTTTTCAAGTATATCAGGTTTTCAGATTTTGGGTTCTTGGACAAGTTGGCACTGTACTCCGTGGGCTCCGAAAGAGCAGCACTGAGCAAAGCAGGTGGCTGGTGTACGCTGTGGCGTCGTGTAGGGTTAGTGTGAGGGAGCTGGCTGATGGTAAGAGTTTGTGGAAAGCATAAATATTTGCCCAGTGTTTTTAATTGTTGTTAGACTGTGATGTTCACCCAGTGAGGAGATGTAAAGCTAGAGAGAGCTGGGCTGGCTGTGCTTGCTGCCTGACTTGTGGGAGCCTTTGGATTGAGAAGCACTTGAAGCCAGAACCTGCTGCAGGATGGCAAACTCCTGCCGAAGCAGCCTGGCTTTCAGGTGCCATTGTGCTAGGCTCTTGGAGAACCTGGGCTTGGGGTGATCCTGAGAACTGAAGGAGCTCTGTACATACAGACCTGGATTTTCAAGGCCTGCCTGCTGGCAGTGGTCACACACCTTCATTGTTATTTGGGTTGTCTCTGTGCTAAAAACTGCACAGCATCTTGTTCCTGCAGAACCTCATTTCTTGGAGGAGCTTTTAATGATAAGCTAAATCTGTAGATGATTTTTGACATTACTTTCTTTTTTTCTCGGTCTGTTTTTTATAACATGACAAAAATTTGTTGCTGGCTTGCAGTGGGTTTTGATCCCTGGGCAGACTATTGCTGCAGTCGAAAGGCAGAGCAGAAGTGAGATAGGCTGTGCCTACAGTAAAGGATGTAGCATCAGAGTATCTGTGTAGCTTAGCTGCACATTGACCAAACTTAACAGGGAGCTCTTTGTACATGTGGGCTTTGAAGTCTTGTCACCCAAAGATAATATCTTTGAAACCTCTTGGGTCAGTAGGTTGTGGCCAGCATCTTACTCTTTGGGACAGAGACTGTTCTCATTTATTTTTGGATAACACCTATTTCATTGTGGCCTACTGTGGAATGTTAGAGGTACAGTTAAAAAAAGGAAAAAAAAAGAAACAAACTTACAAAAAACCCTCAAACCACCAAATTTAGGACTGTGGCTGAATAATCTAACCAACTTTGTATGGTTTCCATGGCTATTCAGAGTGCTTAAAGAGGTTCATCTGGAAAAAGATGGAAATACTGGTATTTTTCACAAATATTTCCTATTTATAGGGTACGTGCTCAGTATTAGAAACTATCATTAAAGTCCAAGTAATGTGGAAAAGTACATAAATGACTTATATATTCTATTTAAGCATTTGTTGCTTTAAGTAGCAGCTCCAGGGACCCAAGAGTAGAATAGCAGACTTTGCTGGATGTAGATGAGATTTTACTGGCAGAGCTCTCTAGCACCTGGTGTAGGAAAATGTTTTTCTCCTTACAAATGCCAAAGCTGCATACCTTTTTACTTTTATACTGTAATTGTTCATGTTATGCTAAGGCCAACAGTTCAAGTTCATCATGGATACTTTGGATTGGGCTGATAACAAATCCTTTCAGGTTAAAAGGACCTTTAGTCTTAATTTTTTTTTTTTTTTCTTAATTCTGAATTGGGTGAATTATACATTTTTGATATGCGTTTGTTTTGAAATGTTATCCCATTTGTTTGCTGAATCAGTAACTTGCCATAGTTTCCTTATTTCCTGGACTTGTGTTGATGCTGTAAAAGGTAATGTAATTTCACTACCAAAAAAAATAGAATTGCCATTCAGCCACTACTGCCTT
Source organism: Eulacestoma nigropectus (assembly GCA_013397775.1). Taxonomy (NCBI): domain Eukaryota; kingdom Metazoa; phylum Chordata; class Aves; order Passeriformes; genus Eulacestoma; species Eulacestoma nigropectus. Next base: position 754,266 of record VZTE01006456.1, on the reverse strand, counting down.
CTATTTTGAAAGTATACCTGTATGATGTGCTTTTGCACATAGTATTTTTAATTTCCAGCTTTGGTGCCAACATGAGTCCATTCTGTTTATTCCCCATATCTGGAGCTCTGTGTTTTGGGGAGGATTTCTGTTTTGCAGGAGCAGCAGTTTTAGCAGCTGCATGCTTTGAGGCCCCGTCTCCTCTGGCATGAGATCCAGCAGTGAAGTGAGAGGAGGGCAGCGTGGGAGCTGGGTTGGACTGTCCCCACTTTATGTCTTCTGCAGCTGAAGAGCTGCTGTTGAGCAAGGGAAGGGCCTGTCTACCACCCCCCTCCTGGGGACTGAAGGCGGGAAGCATGAGCTTGAGTGTTGCAGAGGTAGTCATGGCAAGGAAATGATAAACTGGGAGTCTTTTCAAGAGACTTCTTCAAAATCTTCTTCTTGGCTTCCTCAAGAGACTTCTTGAGGCTCTTTGAACAACCAGTCTGGTTGTGAGACTCTGTGGAGTTAGATATATGTGTCTGCAAACACACACGAAACCTGCTCCCCTTTATCAGACAAGTCATTGATGCTGGAAGAGAAAGTGTCCTGGGAGGAAAACAGTGCATGATGGTTGGGCAACTGAAGGCACATACAACCAATGAAGGTTGCCTGGATGACTCAAATGTGGCACTTGAGGATTTTCAACCCTCTGGCAAGCATCCACCTTGTACAACTGCTTGCTGAAAGCAGAAGGTCTTCTGGATGTTCCCATGGCCCCTCCAAAAGCTGAGGAAGCATCAGTAAGAAGCAGCCTTGGTGTGCTCGAGCCCCAGCCTCTGGCAGTGCACCATACCTAGCCACAGGGAGCCCCTGGAAAATGGGAGTGTAGGGGGGTGAGGTTACTCCGGGTTGGCAGCAGTGAGACCTGGGAGGGTGGCTCCCTGCTCCTGGCTGCCTGCTGATGTCCAAAAATCCCTCCTGTGGTAATGGCTGGCGGGTTAACCACAGGAACCATATGGAGCTGCTGCCTATTGCAAGGAAGGGCCTGCCATGGACAGTGCTGCCTTATGTATATAAGTAAGGCTTACTTTTGTGTTTTATATATGACTTTCCTAAAAGTAGAAGACAGGGAAGGTGAATCCAGGTTCTTTGAAAGTCAGTGATACTGCTGACAGCAAGAAAACAATGACCATCAATCTAGATCCCTTTCAGGATTTATTCAGTACCTTTTTCCTTGTTGAATAAGGTAATTACATGCTCTTCACTATGTTTCGTGGATTTTATCTTGGTGGACCCTCAGTTGTGGGTAGAAAACTAAAATAAACAAGGAAATCTGTTTCCCATCCTTAGCAAATCTGGGAAAGCTAGAAACTGATGTGCTTAAAACTAGTGAGTTTTGATAAACAAGACAGTATGCTTCCACTTAATTGCTGCTCAGCTGGGAGGAAGGAACTCGAGAAATTCTGGAGTTTTGCAGGAAGTCTCCCAGCTTCCCTAACTTTTGCAATGGAAACCTTAAGGTGGAGGGTTTTGGTGGGTTTTTGACTTGCGGTTTTTTTGTCTTACTTTTCAGCTGGCCTGCTGCTGCGGTACTGCTGCTTGTTCCTTGTGCTGCAAATGCTGCCCCAAGATAAAACAGTCAACCAGCACTCGCTTCATGTACGCGCTTTACTTCATCCTGGTGACCATCATCTGCTGTGTAATGATGTCTACAACAGTAGCTAACGAAATGAAAACTCATGTAAGTAACAGGGATGTGGTCACTCCTGCCCTTGGAAGAAAATGGGGCTTCTTCCACGGCCCTGTGTGTATAGGGGTGCCTCAGAAGCGGCGGCCGATTTCCTCCACCCATCCACTTCCCAACCCATATGGTATGATTTTACATGCTCAGTCTCTTGATTTTTCAGCCTCTTCCTGTCACCCATTGAGTATGTTTCACAACAGGAAGAGCCCAGGCCTAGCATCCTTCCTCTCTGGTGCAGAAATCCGCTGCAGTGAACCCACTCCAGGTTTGCTGTGCAGGCAGTGTCACAGGAGGGAGAAGTGTTAGGGAACTTGCTTTAGAAGAACAAATCAGTTCAGTCTAACCTTGATTTTTGTCTCTGGCAGCTTGTTTAGTAGAAGAAGCAGCAAATTAGATAATAACTCTTCAGGTGTTGCAATTTTAATTCTGCCTTCCTGGTGTGACAGACTACTGCAAAGCACAATGCTGCAGAGCTTCTACAAGGGGTTTTCTTCAGTGTTCATTGAGTCATTGTGTTCACATGGCCTTTAACCACAGCAAATACTGTTCATCTCTAATTATCTTTTAAATTAAATAGCTTCAAAAGGATGAAAGGACCTGTGGCTAAAGCTAGATTTTAAAACTCAAGTTTCTTTCAGAGTCTTAATATAACTTTCCTAAGCTAAATGCTCACCAGCCTGCTTGTGCTCACACATTGGTCCTGTTTTACCACATATTTGGTTTGGTTTCATAAGCCACCCAAGTAGCACAAATCCTCTCTCTCACCCACTACAAACTACAAAAATAAAACTCTGCTTTTAAGTAGAGGGAACAAAGGCTGCATTGCTTAATTCTTAAAAATGAAGGTTCTGCACCAAATGCATCACTGGGCCTGCTTCAGGGTTGTGTGTGTGCATGTTCTGGAGGTTCAGAAGGCTTTCCTCAGTGCAGGCATCTAGTTGTTTTGTGCTCCTCTCCTGAGAGAGTGCTTTGCACAGTGAGGACTCTTTCCTAGTTTTCAGTTGCTGAACAAGCTGATACCCTGTTTACATTCTGCACTTGACTTTCGGTTGTCTCTGAAGCACTTCCCTCCAGAGCATCCCAGATGCAGAAAGTGGTGGCAGCACCCCCTTCCTGCAACACAGATTAACCAGCAGGTTTATGGCTTATAATTAGAGGGCTTCTATGCTCTGCTGCCTGTGACCTTTCTTTCTTCCCATGGTACCTTCTCTGTATGTTCTGTCCTAATTTTTTTTCATTTAATAGCACTTTGTGTGAGTTATCCTCGTGCCACCTTTTTACCCTGGGCCAGCAAGAAGTTGATGACCACCCTGTAGGAGCAGCTGGTACAGATATGATGCTTGCCTGTGAGCTGTGACTTAAAAACTGTTCAACATGTGCGTGCTGAATTGCTTGCCAGGAATCACTTTGACTTACTAGATGCTTAGCTTGGCAATAAAGTGAATAACCCAAGGAACTTAAGTGTGTGGGAGACAAATTACGTGCTTATATCCAAATTTCATAAAGTTATTTTCCATCAGTAGTGTGGTTTTAATGCAGCTTGTATCCCTAACAAAAAATACTCACTCTTTATCCAACAGAAAAGTGATTCAAGAAGCCTTCAACAACATGCTTTTCAGTATTGCCAAATTTCATTTCCAATTCATAGTCTTGAAAGCTCAGTGTGGGAAGAAATGGCACAAAGAGTAGCTGTTAGTTTGAAGTGGAAAGATAATCACTCTCTTAGTGTAGAGCATTTGATGTCTTTGAATGGTAAATGGACCATCTGAAAGTAGGCTTGCTTTATCTGCTCTCTAATTCAGTAATTATGTTCAAGACTGTTAAAAGTTCAAAGACCCCTGAAGCTAATTCAGCATAGTTGTAATAGAGTGCACCTTGGAAATATTTATTTAGACTAACCAGTCTCAGCTTCCCAATGATGAACTGTGTTTTGAAAGTGCTGTGCACTTACTGATTCCTTTGCTTTTGGCTGGGTCATGGAATACTCCTAGCTCTTGAAGCCAGACTGTAAGCAAATACTTTGCATGATATTTTTGGGACCTCACCCTCTCTTTTTTTGAGAGAAGACAGATTTTGATAAATTTTAATCAGAATTTTTTATTTTTTATTTTTGTATTTGGGTAAAGAATTTCAAATTGTAATGCAGTCCTTTTTAGAGCTGTAATCTTGGCAAGGAACTGTGTGTCTCCTTTACTAGTGTAGAGCTCAAATACTCAAGCTGATCTTACATGAAAGGAATCTCTCTTTTGTCAGTGAGAGGTGTTTTTTTCTCTTTGGTTGTTTTGCTGTAAGTTCCCAAGTCTGCAGTAGTAGATCTCTGGGGAAAGAAGCAAGAGGCAGTGGCGGAACAGGGACGAAGTTGATGGTTATGTCCAGGAAGACATTTTGGATAATAGGATGTAAAATAGATTTTGCAAGAGCAACATTGCATATCAAGGCAAAAGATGGGCTGTTCATCAATCAAGACATGTGAGCCTGGTGACAGGGACAGAAATACAGAAAAGACCAGTATGGAGTTACACAAAATGGTTTGAGAGACTTGACTCTGTTCCAAAATGAAGCAAAGCAGGGCCCAGCTTGAAGTGTCTTGATCCATATATGATTTCTTTTTTCCTGTTATGCTGTTTCTTTAAAAAACAGATACAGCTTTACTCACATGTGTTCTATTGAAGCAAAACCTTGCATTTCACAGGCTTTCAAAGGATAATTGAGAGAAGAAAAGGGAAAGAATTGTTTTCGTCTCTCAAAACAATGTTTTGATTTTTTTTTTAATTAAATTTTTAATGTTAAAGCTCTGAAAACTAGTGGTTTCCGTCTGAAAATATCCATGTTCTACTTAATTAATGAGAAGAAAAGTAAGAAAGATATTTTCAGGAAAACAAACACCAGTAGAACTCAGTTCAGTTGTGTGAAAGCATTTCAGTACAAGGTGGTCACAAGTTCTGGCAGAACATACTTTCAGGCTTATTTCCCCAGCTAGGTTTATATCTTGGCCCTTAAGTGCATGATTGTATGTTAAACCCCAAATGTGCTACCAAAAATAAGGGTTCTGAGTGCAGATGCCCATTGCGTATTTCTGATAAAAATTTAGCCATAGGTTCATGATGACGTGTTCCGGTCTGATTGTTTCTTGGTTTTTTATTTCATTTCTCAGCTGCCCGAAACAGGTGATTTTACACGGGGTTTTTTGCCCTTGCTTTTCCACCTACACAGATTTTCTTCCATGCTTCCTGTTTCCATAACAAAGTTTGCCTGCCGTATTCTCCCTCCTTGGATGAGGCCATCCAGATGGAAGCAGGGTCCTTCAGGCCTGTTTCTACCCATTTCTTCCTTCCTGTTTCCCTCCGATGCTCTTTGCCGTGCTCCTACACTCCCACGTTCGGATGCTGACAGACCCCGCCCGGGGGTGGCCAGGCCCCGGCCGGCCCCAGCACTGGCTGCTTGCACTGGGATGGTTCCGTGTGCCTGCAGCTTGCAGCGAGAGGAGAGCAAGTTCGGGGCACCCTGTTTCTGTAGATGCTGCTCAAAGTTGTTGATCATCTCTGAGGGCTTCAGAGCGTGCTGGAAAATTGCCAGCTTCGCTGTGATAACATCATTGCTTGCGCAGCAGCTGAGGCATTTGTGTTATTGGAGCGGCTACTGAGTTTCTGCAGCAAGAGTGCTTTGTCCTCTACTTAGAGACCAAAGAATTTAGCTTCTGCTGCTTTTAAAGGTATAAGAGTAGCTATTTCACTGTATCTTGGCAAGTAACTAATCTGTGACTTAACAGCTGTCAAAAATACCAGCAAATGGAAAGCATGGTAAAGCATGTAGGGTGGGCAGCCTTCTCAGCAGCTGAATGTGTTTCAGAGATGCAGATTGAAAAAAAATTAGTCTTTTTTGTCTCTCAGTGAAGTCACATAACCCTTGATAAATTGTTCACAGTGGTAGACCATCCTTCCACAAAAACGTGCTGTTTTTATTACATCAGTCCTATTGTCCCCAGCATTGTGCTTGTGTTTCTTATCTGTTGGGGTCTCCAAGAGTTCGATTTTATTCTTGTTTTGTTCCTTCAGGACCATGGGTCTCCTAAGAGGGCATTCAGTCCCACGGGACTGTTCCTGTGGCCATCACTTTTTACTACATAGTGTGGTGAATATTACATGGTGGCTGAGCTCTTTGTTGCTTGTGTAGGGCAATTGTTCTGAGCTATTGTTCTTGTGAATCCATAATTTTCTCTCTGTTTTCTGTGATGAAGTTAATACTTTAAGGAGGAAAGAATGTATAGGTTCAAAAATCCCGTCAAGATCTCTGTAGAAACCTGTGCAATTAGAGAAGGTGCCTATTTATGGTTACTCAGAGATCTGTTTTTAATTAGCTAGTTAATTAATCAAGTTCTGTGGTATTTTTGTTTTGTTGTGTTTTGTTCTGAAAGTCTTGTAAGTAAAGCAAACAGATCTTGGAAAACTCTGTCTCCTTGGTGAGTACTATCATTGATATCAAACAAATAAGTAATTTTCCAAGAAAAATTTTAATTCAATATTATGCCACTTTCTAATCCCTCCTGTTTGATGGTTATTATAAGCAAAGAACAGGAGGGCATTCATTGATAGCCAGTTGCTTTCTCTGGCATTGTTGTGGCCCCTTGGCTTGCCCTGGCATCACTGTGGCGTTGATAGTTCTCATAATTATTCCAGTCAGTCCATTTGCTCATTTTGAATGCTGGCATGTTTGCCCAGTATGACATTTCATTGCCTTCCAAGACCTGGGAAAAGTGTTGCTGATGCTCCAGACAGTTTCTCAGGAACTTTCTAAAAACTCTTGGATGTGAGTTAGCCACAGCTACTTGTTTAATGTCGGGCTTCTTTATGCAGTGGCTGCTCATCTCTGAGTTACTGCTGAAAGAGCCACTCAGGGTGGCCCAGCTTGAATCCATTCTCCTAGCACCACACAGCTGTGCTGAGACCAGTTTTCATCTCCTCAGCTGGTTCTAGCCCGCCGAGGATCAGCTCCATATTGTGGTTAGGTTTGCCACCCTTAGCTCAGCATCTCAGTGTTGCTGTGAGCTGCTAATATAGCTTCTCTTTTTGAGAAAGTGCTGGGAGGTTGTTGAGCTCAGGTTTGGATTCCTGGAACACGGATTGAAGTTACAGACCCTGCTGAGAGGGGCAGGCTTTCAGAGCCTGGTGGCTGGAAGCTGGCAGTTTACTTGTTTTTCCCTTGTTTCCTTGCATCTTAGAGGGTTTTCTACCCAGCTGGGAATGCTGCCTGATGGCTAGCACTCAGGTCCTGTTGTTCTTTCATTGTTATGGCTTTGTGTACTGACCTGCTTGCTGAATGAAGGGGTTTCCTTTGCCATAGCTGTTGGTTTGTGCATGTTGTGTCCTGCTACATGTTGTCTTCTCTATCCTCCAGTCACCTGTATGGGTAGCAGCAGTCAGCTCCAGAGGGTTTAATAATGTTGTTCAACTGGTCTTACCAGCCTCAGCTGAAGGCTGTAAGCGTACAGAAAGGCCCTTTTTTCTTTTGAAATGGACAGTGGTTTTCTAATTAAATTCCTGTGTTTCTGTGCTGCTGAATGGTTCTCTGGCTGTGAGGGGCAGATGTCTGCACAGAGGTGCTTCACAGCAGCGGGTCCTGGCCACACAGACCTGCTTTTCTGAGTACCTAGCATCATGTTTGTGTGGTGAAACTGAAGCCAAAATGTGCAGCTGTTTGCTTTCCCCTTTGCAGGGAAAGGCCTCAAAGGCAAATATTTAATGAGTTAAGAGAGGCAGGATTATTCCACCTTTCTGTTAATTTAAAACAAAATCAGGTCAACTGGCACAACTCCCTTTCAGAAGCTGTGATGGAGAGGAGGGTGGTTGCTGCCCCAGTGACACTTGGGTGTGCTTCAGTCTGCATTTCCAGCCAGGGCAGCACAAGCCCCTGTCTTGTATGTCTCATGTAAGCTGAATTACTGAAGCAATCAGAGTCTTTTGCTGTACAGCGTGGGAAGAAGGAAGAAGGTCCCCAGGGTGAGGGAATAAGCAGTAATGGGCAGAAATGGCATGAGCCAACAGAGGTGAAGGAAGGTGGACTTGTATCCCGAGGGATGTGTAAGGAGTTGAGTGAAGGCTCTGGAAGACTTCAGTCCCTTATGTTTCAGATTTTGTTACATCCCCTGAACCCTGAAATCCAGGCTGAAGGGGTATTAAATGAAGCCAGTGAAAAGTCAGTGGTGCACAGACATAGACATGCTTGGTTATGTGTGCTTTGTGTTCTTTCTAACAGCTTATATTTAATGTGTTCTGCTTTTCAGATTCCCTTCTACAAGCAGATGTGCAAGGGTATTCAGGCGGGTGAGATGTGTGAGAAGTTGGTGGGATACTCTGCAGTGTACAAAGTCTGTTTTGGAATGGCCTGTTTCTTCTTTTTATTCTTCTTGTTCACCATCAAAATTAACAGCAGCAAAAGCTGCCGAGCATACATTCATAATGGGTGAGTTTTTTGTTTGATTGCTTAATTTTCACGTCTCTTTACAAGTTTGTGCCACAGACTTTCCACTTGGGTGTAGTACTAGGCAGAAAAAACAAAACAAAACAACATTACTTTGCTCTTATTGTCAGAAATAATGCAGTCAAGTGAAAACTAACTAAAGTGGTAATCAGTCATAAAAAGAATGTTTTTTTTTTTCTCGTTAGGCTGTTGAGATTTCATGTGGTACTAGAGTGAAAACCTCTTAATTCCTATTACAACCAGATTATTTTTTTGTTTTTTTCCGCTCATCCAGATTCTGGCTTATTAAACTTATAGTTCTGGCAGCAATGTGCTCAGGAGCCTTCTTCATTCCTGATCAGGACACTTTCCTCAATGGTATGTCCTCTTGTTTTGTTATGCTGCTTCGCTTTGTATTATCTTGTGAGTGGTTATAAATCCAAGAGGTGTGATCAACATGAATATTGCCTTGTTTCTTCAAGAAAAGCCTTTATGGGCCAGATGCAAAAAGAGTATTTAGGACTGTTTAGGGGGAGCACTGTGTGCACAAACTACGTGGTCTTCATGTGAATGTGCAGGAAACAGCATGGTTTTTTCTGACCAAGAGCAGGCCAAAGGGGTAGGTAACAATACCACTGCAGGAATTCTTTAAGAATTTTTGCAAATTCTCTAAGAAATAGGGAACTGTAATGGTGCAGAAGGAATTGTTCACTCAAGAACACAGAGCTGCATATTAGTTTGGCTTGTGCAGATAGCTCTGGCATAGTGCAGCAGCCAGACTGCACAGTGGAGAGGTGCCAGTGCTCCAGGAGGCACAGTAACCTGCTGAGCACTGGTGTTTGCTGCCTGGAAACCCGCAATGCCCCAAAAGAATTTGGGATGTTGTTAATTTTCAGGTTGGTGGCATACATACAGTAAGGTAAATAATTAGATTTCTTGGACCCTGGTGTGAGTGCTCTGCTGGGGATGCCATGACAGAAGCACTTCTAGTTTTGGAGGGCATGCTGGCACTGCACAGGCACGCTGTACTGAAGTACTGAAGCGCCAGCTGGGAGGGGAGTGTATCACAGGAGTCTTGTGGGCTAGGAGCAAAAGCCCTGGTGATACCAAGATGAGTTGGTTCTCTTGCAGTAAGTACATCCTACAAGTACTTGTAAGCCCTTAAGTTGTTAGGTCTGGACAGGTGAAAAGGGATGGGATCAGTAAAGCAAAGGAGCAGTTGTGTATGCTGCCTGCTTCCACTAAGACTTACTTGGTTCCCTTGTTCTCAGCACCCGTCTGCTCTAGCCAGGATGTCTAAAAGGGCAGGAGGAAGGGGTAACATGGGGAAGAGAACAGGGTGGGCAGACAGAATGTGAGCACAGTACTCTGGGAAACTAAAGTAGAAACCCCTACAAGTAAACCACTGACAGGTATAATTCAGCTTCTTGCTCTTGCTGTCTGTTGGGTCCTGGCTCAGTTTGATGCTCCTCTTCCATCTCCGCTATGAAGCCCTGGGATGGCTATGTGTGTTTGTCCTTAGGACCCATTCCCTCTTTGGATTAGATGTAGCAGTACAATGCCTTGTACCCATGAGCAGGTGAGACTGTCTGTCATCTTTGCAAGTGACCCTTTTCATAGTGAAATGTCTTCAGGAACTGATGTGTTTGCAGAAAAGGAGAAACAAGTTTTTTGTGCTGATTCTCAGCAGCAGTCTAACATAGTCTGGAGATACAGCATAACAAGCTTTCTTCCCAAAACTACCTCTTGACTTTTCACTCTAAAGCTGTATTCTACACCTCCTGCTAAACTGACCTCTAGTCTGCCCCTGAATTTGAGATTTACAGATGCTTTAGGTATAGTATGTTTGTGGGGTTTTCTTCCCTCTCCTCCTTTTAAGAAACTTACATTGTCTTTTGGTTGTTAGGTTGGTTTGGGGGGTTTTTTTTAGAGGGAGGGGATCATTCTCCCAACTGCTTTTTTTTTTCTTAAAAAATAAAATCTCTTGCCATGTTTCCCAAACAGTTTGTTAATCATGGAGGAGAAATACTATGTGCAAGCAATAGGTTTCTGTGGGTTGTAGTGTTAAACTCACACTGGCCATGCTAACCTTGTCTGTGATTGATCCATAAACATCCTGCAGTATACTGTGGCAGAGGGAGATCATGGGAGTCTGTCTGCTTAATTATTCATTCCATTGGTGGTCTGACTTCTCCTACTTTTCCTCTCCCAAATACATGTGCCACTTTGTGCCCTGCCTATTTTTTATGTACTTTTTTACAGGATAACTTCATCCGTTTTTTTGTTTTGTATGTTTGAAGAACAGAATGCTTGTCAAGTACATATGATATGTTTAGCAAACCAGACAATGACATTTTTGCTTGTTTCAAATAATGAGCTTATGATAGAGTAAGAAAAAAAATGAAGTAATCTCTACATCAACTGCTAATGGGAATGAGCCCTGACTGTTCTGTTCTTCCACTTAACCTGTACATGCTTTTTTTCAAAAGGAAAGCACAATGGAAGGATATGGCTGAATTTTGCTGATGCACTTCCTTGATCTTTTCTTCACTGAAATCAGCTGCACACCTGGAGTAATTTGTAGGCTGCATACTGCAGAGCAGCACAAGCTGTATATACAGCTAAAAATTAAAATAGGTATCTGTATTTCCTCAGACACTTCTGATGTTGCTTGTAAGAAATTTGTTGTCCAAAGTATCCAAGCAGCTACCCAAATATAGTATATGTAGGTCAACAGTTAAGTAGCTAAATAACCTGTCTTAAAACCAGTCAGTGAATACCAAGTGTTCCTTGGGAGTGGCTCAGAACAGCATTTATGAATAGATAAACCTCGCCTTTGTTTTTGTGTGGTACTGGAGTCTGGAGGAGAAGAAATTGCCCCTTTTAGTAATGATTGGGTTCCAGTACCTTGCAATTTCAGCGTTTAGATTCCTGTGGAATGCCTTCACACCACCTCCCTCCTTCCAGTCACAAATAAAGGTTTCAGTATTTTCTGTCTGAATGTAGTAACTCATAATCTCCACAAAAATTTTCTAGGTTAGGGAAACGCAGTAGCTGTCCTAACATGATTATGTTGAAAGTGTAGCAGGTTGCAAGCTGAATTCATCAGGAAGCTAGTCTTAAGTTAACTGAGCTGGCCTTTCATCTGAAATCTCTCATCTCCTGCTGCATTTGTGGGCTTGAGATATTCAAACAGCATTAACAGCTTCACTGCATAGACAATAAATCCATTTTATCTCAAGGGAAAGGCAACTGCAGTTTGACCTATTTTCTGCCTCTCTGCCTTGCAGCCTGGCGCTATGTAGGAGCAACAGGAGGGTTCCTTTTCATTGCCATTCAGCTCATTCTGCTGGTTGAGTTTGCACACAAGTGGAATAAAAATTGGTATGTGTTGGGCAAGTAGTTATTTGCTTAAAATTCTGGTGGACTCCTGTATAAATACTTTTCTTCTAACAAAGAATGTAAAAGTATCATGGATGTAATTTTTGAAAGAAGACACTTGAATGTCAGTATTCAGAGCTGTTCATATTTGCTTCATCTACTTTCTCCTTCCCCAAAAGAAGTGTTTCCTCATTGCTCATTTCTACTCTGCTACTTTATTCTTAACCTGAATTGCTTGGCTTCCATTAAGTAGTAGTGTCTTGGAATGCAAAAATTTCTTACTTCAAGTTATTTTATATTTTATATGAAAATACATCTGCTAAGTCGAATGGTGCAAGAGAATAAAACTGTATTTGCAAAATGTCATAGTGAAACTGTGCAATGTTGTGAACTGATAAATCCTGCTTTTTCTATGTCAGCTTAATGCACATCAGTTTTTTTTCTCAACATGAGAACTGCTAAATTTGTGTTCAACTTCTTTCCTATCATCTAAATATGCAAGATTCCATTATCAACCCAGATATACACCATTTGGGCATTGACTTCATTTTTGGTCCAAGTATATTTTCTATTACTTTCCTAGCCCTTCACCTCTCATCAGTTTAAAATACTTAAATTGTCTTCCCACATGTATTCTCCTGCCTCTACCTCTACCCTTTCTGTCTCACATTTCTTCCTCTACAAACTCTTGCAGTCCTCTCTTGTAATTAAAATACCACCTGCTAAGGAAGAGTTTTAGCAAACCTTCGGCTTTGCTTGATTCCTGTTTCAGGGAGGAAGCAGTGAGAACTCCTTATACCATGGGTATTTTTAGTGCTAATTACTGTAGCTGCTTTTTCGTACATGAAAGACTTCCAGCACCAGCATTTAACTTTAGCTCTCTTTACATTAGATATTCTTTTAAAATAAGTCCTGTTTCCACAAAACTGCAACAACAACAACAAAGATCCACTGAAAAGACTTTCCATCCACCAAACAGCCCGTTGTGTCAAAACGACTGCTTTAGTTGCTTCTTTTAAACCATGGTGGTCTTTGCAAGAGACCTTTGGAAGGTGAAAAAGGGAAAGGAAGATGGATCACACTTCAGCTGAGGAAGACCGGTGGTTAGACCCAAATGGAGAGGAGGTTTTTTGAGTGAAAGAGTAGTAAAACTATCAAGGTAGTACAAGGAGCAGAAGAGAGGCCATGCCACCTCTGGTTTCATTGTGTGGAGAGCACCACTCACTAGCCCAGCCTGGGATGCTTGGAGTTGCTGCTGAGGAAACCCCTGAATTATTGGGCTGAGATATGCTGATGGGCTGATTCCAGAGAGCTTCTGGGAGTCCTAGGAGTCAGCACTGGGCTATAATTACAAAAAAAGCTGATTGTGATAGTACAGAAGATAAACACTGATTCTAAGGAATGTTTCCCTCTGTTTCATGGGTAGGAACCTTGCAGGAGTCTGTGTTGGTGTAGTGATTCATGCGTGCTTTGGGAAAGTAAACACTTGTCTTTTGTGTTTGAGGATATGAACTATTCAGCTGTTAGAATTTTATGTTTTGGGCAAGGGAAGACAAAGATAAGGTGCTTGTCTCTCTCTCCCCAGGACTGCAGGTGCAAACCACAAACAGGTGTGGAATGGTTTGCTTGCCTTGGTCACTCTCCTCCTGTACTCCGTCGCTGTGGCAGCTCTGGTCCTCATGGCTCTTTTCTACACGCGCTCAGAGGGCTGCATGTACAACAAGGTCCTGATCGGAGTGAACGGTGGCCTGTGCCTCTTTGTGTCCCTGGTGGCCATATCGCCCTGTGTCCAGAATCGTGAGTCCCCTGACCTTTATCCTTCTGGATTCCTGGTGCTGCCACAATTGTATCTGGAGGCATAAGCCACATCTGGGCAGAAAGTCTAATGATAGTTCAGAATTGGTGCTGCTCTTGACTCTTGACTCTTGACTCTTGACTCTTTATCTACATTGAGGTGCTGTGGCTCACTGTCAGCTTGACTGCTAGCACTACAGATGTGTGAGACATTCTGGGTGTGCCGTCAGGCACATAGTATAGAGAAGGCTCACCTGCTGATGGCTGGCACTGTGTTGTGAAATTTATCTGAGTCTGGCCGTGGTAGCTGTCAAACTCACCATGGTTTTACCATTTACTTTTGACTTCTTGGGATTTCTCATTTGTAAAGTTTGGGCCTGGAGGAGTTGCCAGCAATATTTCATGCTTTGTGTGCTGTTAGTATCTTGCATGCATTGGGCCTGAAAATAGTAGAGTGACTCCAACAGAGATTTTGCAGGCAAATAAAATTATTGTGGCAGCTTGTCAGTAGCTTTTGAAAAGCTGCTGCATTTGGCAAAAGAACAGCACAGAGGTGATTCTTTACTTACATGACAATCTCTAATGCTTTTCTAAAACAACCCGCAGAACTAAAGGATAGACTTTTTTCTCTTTACTAGACAGTGGAACTGTATCTAAACTGCCTCAAACACTTACTAACTGCCGTAAGTGAAAATAAAAGATATTAGTGTGCTATTCTTTAAAGGATATAAATTTCTTTTTCAGTTTTCAGGCTACAAAAATAACTAATTTTCATCTTTCTTGTAAAGGCCAGCCTCATTCTGGTTTGCTGCAGTCAGGAGTTATCAGCTGCTATGTCATGTACCTCACTTTCTCAGCACTATCCAGCAAACCACCAGAAACTAGTAAGTTATCTAATGCTTTATGTAAATTCTTTTAGACATGCCATGTATTAAAAACAAGAATTTAGCAAACCTGGATTAACAGACTCAGGGATATAGAAGTGCTGGGTTTGGTCTTCACATAAGAAATTGCAAATAGTACAAATAAAACTGTGCAGCCAAGAGACTGTGCAATTGGCACTTTCCATGTGTGTTGAACGCTTTGGTCTAGGGGTGCTTAACTTACCTGGGGTGAGTTGCATCTGTTGCACTGTGTCCTATTTCCTAAGAGCAAATTTCCCAAAGTCTTGTAGTCTGTTCCTCCTATGGCAAGTACATGTTCTTATAAAATAGGATATGACAAAATACATAATGTGTTAGGTCACATGATAGGAGAGGACTGGAACAAATGGCTCTTGGATTCCTCTGGAAGAAGCTGGGTGATCAGTTCCCTCCAAAAGTTTATGAAGTCCAGTGAGTAGGTGCTGGCCATCAAAGTGGATATTAATATGACACTTTTTTCTCCTAGAATTAGTCTGCTAGGTAGGCCTGAAATTCTCATGAAGCAAAAACTTGAGTATCACTTGTATTTTGCTTTGAGAGGAAATAGTCCGAGAAAGGACTTCGAGTTCTGTCTCAGATTGCAGTTGCAGTTGAGATGATGCTGTTCCTTAGCAGAGTTCTTGAACTCCACTTGCCTTTCAGCCACTCGCATTGCAAGTCCGGAGTATGGAACTCACTAGAGTTTTATGTTCTTTAGACTACAAAAACAGAGCAAGATTTTACAGCACAATTCAAGCTTTACCCAAATAAATATCAGATTCATATGTTTGGACTGGAAGCATTCTTTTCACTTAGAGAAAATCTTTCTGGTTTGAATTAGTACTAAAACACCCTTTATTATTGCTCAACTTTTAGCGTTCAATAGCTGAAACAACAATAACTAAAGGAAAATAAGTCCAATGGCAGGAAGGAAAAGTTTATACAGACGCGTCTCAAGAAGAAAGGGGAGAGATGGCGGAAAAAAATCCATCACGCTTATGTAGGTACAGACAAACACACGAGAAGATTCTAGAGTTAGGAAGTAAACCAGACAGTATTTAGGTGTAAAATTTACTTATGGAACTTTAGCAGAGTTTTGAATTAATATAGAGTTGAATTTAGAAGGCATCTGAGTTACTCAAAAGTCTTGACACAGCGTAAAATGAAAAAGAAGGGGAAGAAAATGATACGTGGAATTAAATCATTTGCATTGTGTTGCTTCGTGCTTGTCACAGACAAAGCCTTCAGCAGTTGTGTGAATGTTCTGATTCTTCTTGTATGTATTGCAAGTGTGGTTATTGCATTTGTTAGAGTATGCATCAAGCACACTGTTAGATCTCCTTGTCTTCCCATGCCTGAGAATTTTCATGGTTGTCATCTGCTCTCAGAGAGCCTCCTTCCTCCCCATCTGTGTGATAAGGACTCCACGTTTGCCTGTCATCTTTCACAGTGGCATATGCCAGAGGATGTGTGAGGTGCTGGCACTTACTATGGTGTCCCAGGCCTTGTCACTCAGGTTTGCCATGAACTTACCTAATGTTGACTCATTTGTCAAGGAGGTATTTCCAAATCGGGCATTTTGCATACAAGACCTGAAGAAAATGGAAGTTACAAGTATTTGCAACTCCCTAAAAGAGTTGCATATGTCTTTAGAAGGAATGGGCAAACAAAAAGTGATGTCTCTTGACTCTGTGCTAATTACAGCCTGCCTTAGCTTCTTGGTGCCAGAGTTGGCTAAAACACCTGCCAAACAGTGGACCTGCCTGTCTGCAGACGTGTCCTTAGTGGACACTGGTGGGGGAATCTGCACATCTCTGGCCAAGGTGTTCCATAAAGGCTGGTCATCCCTTTTTTTTTGCTCTCACCTCAGTGCTGTCCCTGCTGTGTGCTGATAAAGCTGTTTGTGCAGGCCATACAAAGTCCTCTCCCACTGGGTCAGGGGACTGACTTTGGGTTTATTTTTAACCTGGATGTAGTCTTTGTTGCATTCTTCCCTCTGCCCCTACAAACAGTTGTGCTGCCTCATTATGGATGCATTGTGGTCGCTGGAAGGAAAAAGGAGATAGATGCCTTAAGTTGCATTGACTCAAAAAGCTCTTGATTTGATACAAGGTGCAGCTGTCATCTCTTGCTTTGGGGTGATGCTGCAGGATACTCTATACCTTGCCTTGACTCCAGGGAGATAAAAAAAATCCAGATGCAACTTGGAACATCAAGGACTGAATTGGTTTCATTTCAGGGACCTAGAAGTAGGATTTGCTTACATGCCAAGATAAAAATTTGCCTGTAACTGGTGCATCTTTTTTTCCTTGGTCTTCTGTGTGTCAGTCTGAGAACAGGGCAGCTACCGACCACCATTTTTAACTGTGTATGGATTTTGTAGTTGTCCTCAAGGCACCCTTGCTGTGAAAGAAATTTCTGGTCTGAGGTCTGTACTATCTTGGTCTTATATGGTTTTGTAGCCTTTTATGAAGTGTTGGCAGACTTCAAACATCTTATTTCTTAGTTCACAAAAGAGGTGGTTTTTTTCTTTTGTTTGTCTGTTGTGGTCAAACAGGAAATTTTAGCACCCTACTAGGTTGCATTGTTGTTTTGTCTGAAACACAGAGTCTGCCAGGTCAGATTTACCCATTTTTTCCTGTGATCTTTCTGAAAGATAGACAGAAACAACTGAAATTTACCTGCTTACTCTTCATAATAAAAATATTTCAATGAAAGCCTTCAGTCTGAAGATTACTTTAAAATGCAATGAAATGAGCTCTCCAAACTGTTCTTTTTGTTTGCTCTGTTTTGTGAAGTCCTGGATGAAAACAACCGGAATATCACAATCTGTGTACCTGAATTCAGTCAAGGCCTGCACAGAGATGAAAACCTGGTTACTGGCTTGGGTACTACAATTCTGTTTGGCTGCATTTTATATTCTTGGTAAGTTTGGGAGTTGCAGTTACCTTTCTGTAAATGCAATGTTGTGGTCCAGACAGTGAAGGCTTATAGCAGGCCTGATGCAAAGTCACAGAGAGGTATGAAATAGAGCTGAGCTGGAAGGTTTGTATTGTCCTCAGCTTCAGAATTTTAGAAGTTTTAGCTAAAAATGTTCAACAAGATAATACAACTTTTGAAACAAATATATCTCATTAAAATCAAATAGAGCGATTTAGATCTAGAGGCAGAGGGAAAAAAGTTCCGCCTCTCCATGATCCCAAATAATCTCAGGGTTAAACTCTAAAACTCCGTACAGTTACATTCACCTGAAAAATCTATCTGAAATTTCTGTAGCCTCCTGGTGGAGGCTATGACTGCCTTGAGAGTCTTGAAAACAAAAAAATTCTTTGGGAGGGTTTAGGGCTTCCTTTGAACAAATGATGAGCACAGTATTGCCATCACTGATCTGCTTTAAAAAACCCCTTCTTGTGCCCATGATGCTCACCTTTGATACTCACCTTGTATTATTGTAGCTCACTTCAATAAATTAAGTCATGCTCTGGGACAGGGAGTTGCTGGTGATTGAAAGCTGGTGTGTCACTTGTTTTGGCTGTACAGCTTGCCAGGAGACAGCACTGCCTGCCTCCTGCAGGTTTTTGAGCGTATTCTGCTTCTGAATCAGTCCACTTCAAAATTCACGTACAGAAACCCCTTCATATTTTTGTGAAGTGAAAACAAGAGACTTATTCTTCTGTTTATCAAATATGCATATCTGTTCCATTTTGTTCTAATATAAATATATAGATAGAGATGTCATGGATCTAGTTCACATTAGAAAGACATTTCCAGTGCCTCAGGGAGGTGTTTCAGGACACAGACAATAGCCATGTAGCCTGCCACTGAAGTGTACCATGTAACTGGGGAGCTAAGAACACTTTCAGGGGGAGTGTTTTGAAGCTTTGCTTACCAAGGTTCAGTGTGTACACCAAAGCCTTCCTATGGGTAATGAGAAGTTTGCATTTCACATCCTAAAGGAGCAGGACTGGGCAAGAAGTGTTTCCTGTCAGAAGAAACTAGAAAGGATCCCCCCCCCCAGATAACTACAGTCATGCAAGAAGGTAATTTCTAGGAACTGGTACACTGACAACAGTTGCTGGCAATTTACTTTTGAAAACTGACTGCTGCCAGAGACCTGTGAGTTGGCTGGCAAAGCCTTTACAGAAATGCTGAGCCAAAGTGATGGCTGTGAACTGAGTATAAAAGCATTGGTTGTACACAGCAGGGGAGATCTCTTCTGACTTGCAAATTGGAGCACTTAGATTTTGCTGCTGTCAGATGGTGGTGAATTCATCGCCTTTCGGGAGTGACCTACTTTTGAGCTTATGATTCAGTCTGAGCTGGCCAGTGGCCATCTGCCAGGCTGGTTTATACATAGTGCAGGACAAATTTTTCACATATTTAGTGCTTGATGATAGCATCCAGGCAAATGCTTAGCTGAGACATGGGAGTAGACTGTTTAAGTTTGCTGTGATGTTGAAGAGTTACCCTGTTGGGGTTATAGTTACGCCCAGGGGTTTGACACTATCTTCTTTTCTTCCTAGTTTGACCTCAACAACACGTGCAAGCTCAGAAGCACTGAGAGGAATATATGCAACAGCTGAAACTGAAGTGAGTTCTTGCTTCTTGCCACAGGATTTTTGTGCAGACTTTCTTGCATGCTTTTATTGCTGTTGTCTTTGTGGCCAGTAATCTGAAAACAAGCTAGTCTTGATAGTATGTATCAAGATAGTATCTTGATAGTATGACAGCTATGTGCCTCTGTGTATCGGCTCATCAGAACATTTGTCCACATTGGCCCTTCTGTAGGTTTTGCTGGTCCTGTGCAGGTGCCTTTATGTACTGAAATAAGTTGTTGCTCTTAAAGTTTATTCAGCATCCTGCAGACTTCCTGTAAATCTTGTGTTCCACATGAGCTCATGTCCTCTTATTTAAGGGAAAAATGTGCTGGAAAGCTACCAGAAGAAAATATGGAGGCATTCTTGAACATTTTCAGTCCTGCTTGCCTTTGTTCTCATAGCAACTATGATCCTAAATTCTTATTTTTATTTCCATACATAAGTATTTCCTTTCTTTTTGCCTATAATTTCATCTCTGATCATATTTCTTGTCCCTCTTTCAGCTGTGCAAGTTTCTTCATTCCACCTGCCTGTTTCTTTGGCTTCCTTGTTGTGGGAACACCCAGAAAACTCTGGGAAATGAGTGGGGTTTTGCTGAGTAACAGTTTCCCCTCGCTTAGGCTTGCTAATGAGGCTTTGCAAATATGTGTGTGTGTTTGGAAGATGGGTTTCCATCCCTAGCTCTCTGTGCATTGGTGTTACTTCCATCTGCAATTTTAGCTTCTGTTTCACAAGTCTTTAATCAGAGTGCTTGTGAGAGTTCAAAAATGCAGAGGTATCTGCTGAGGCCTTTGGTGTTTGCAGTGGCTGGGCGTGGGGAAGGAAGACAGGTTTCAGTGCCAGGGTGCCCGGGGTGCTTCCCTGTGGCAGGATGCTTCAGCTGGACAGGGCGCCAGTGCCAGGCCAGCCCTCACTGCCAGCTGGGCATGGCGCACTGAGACCTGGCACGGCCTGTCTTAGGCCGGTGCAGAGGGGGCCTGTGCCTTCCCACCCTGTGCTGAGGGACAGGACAGGGAGCACTGGAGAGAAAACAGCTGCCCTCCGTGCCCCTGCACCTGCTCTGCCAGCCTTGCACTGCAGCAGGCCTCTCCCAGAGGTGTGGGTCTGTGCCCTGCGGAGGAGCAGCAGGAAGGCTGGTGACCTGTGGCACGGCATGGATTTGGTATGTGGCCCCTCACTGGGACGATCCATCTCATCAGCCACAGTACTTGCCTACTGGATTAGTTCTGGACTGTTGGGTTTTAAAGAGCGTACAAGAACCACTGAACGTGCATATAAAGAAATGACTGGTAAAGAGCAACTAATTGCGCTCTGATTGCCTACCCTGTGGCAAAGGGCCTTTGTCTCCCAGCCCAGAGAGGGTCTGTCGACTGTGCTGGAGGCAGCTGAGTGTTAGGGGTTAGGGGCGTGTGTGCCAATGTTGCTAATTTTATCACTCTGTGCCAAGACCTAATTACAGTGGTTAAAATGTTGAAGGGAACCCAGCATTTGCTTCAGAATGTGAGTCCAGCCTCAGGGTGATTCAAGCTGGCACTTCAGGTGAGGCTTGGCACAAAAAGAGTAGAAAGAGGTGGAGAATAACGGGTTTACCTAAACTCTTGGACAGTCTTCTGAAAAAGAGTGAGCTTTTTGGCTTTTCCTGGCTTTATGAACCCAGTGAGTACAGGTAATCATGGATATGCAGGGTAAACCTGCTACTTGATGTTTTTGCTGGACACTTTACTTTAAAGACCTACAGTCTGGGAAAACATGCAACCAGCCCCTGTAAGAGGGGAGAAGCTAAAACATAAAGTTTAGAAGTGCTAAGCGTAAATATTTATTCACGTGTATGTGGTGTCCCAACCAATCTGGGGCACCCCAAATGTGGTTTTACACAGGGATCATCTACCCTTCAGGGATTCAAGTGCAGTGTGATTTGACTAATCACTAGCACCTACACCATCATTACTAATCATAATAAAACTTTGCAAAGCAACTGTATTTCTGCAGCAGTCTTGCTGCTTGTCTGTTGATCCAGACATCCTCTAAGTCAGTCTTGAGACAGTTACTTATCTATGATGTTGATATGGTTTCAAAATGTTATAGAGGCCCTAGGATGCTGGCCTTTCCTGGGCTGTCCAGAGCCATGTTTTATCCTTCATGGACAGCTGTAAGTTTCCAAGAAGCAAAGTCTGTATTTCCAGGACTGGGCTGTCCTTTAGTTTGTTTTACTTAAGCATGAACAATACCAAAGTCTCCAGTAAATTTCCTGCCTCATTACATTTCACAGTATACTGTGAACTAATGTAAGTAAACAAAGTTAATACACTTTCATATTATAAAGACTGATTGATGTAATAGTTAAGGAAGTGAATTTTCCTAACAGGGTTTATTGTCTTAATCAGACCACTAGCAAAATAAATCCCAGAGAAGGATATTATCAGTAGAAATAATGTTGGTGATGCACTACAGAAAGTGCTGGCTCTTACTGTACTGTGGTGCAGGAAATACACTTATATTTATTTAGTGGATGGTCAACACCTTTTCTCCAATTACGTTACCATTTAACACAAGAAGTGTCAATTTCAGCTTTTCTTGATCCATCAGGTTAAAAAAAGAGGAATTTAAATAAAACAGTAGAACCAGGTTTCTGCTTATGCTCATTCTGGCTCCATTTCAGCAAAATCTTGCAAAGTGCATTTCAGACTTACACTGGTACAGTTGTGATTTCCAACCCATGCATCAGAGCTTAAAAAGTTCCTTATACTTCTGTCTTAGTATAGAAATGTCCTAAAAAGCACTTGTATGCAGATCTAAATAGATAAGTCCCCTAAATATGAATGTGCTTTAGTGTAGCTTTTGCACCATTTTGTCATCCATTATTTGCATCTGCGTTGTACCTAGAGTTATGTAAAATGGGTAGAGTAATTTTTAAAGTCTGGCTCATTTCTTCAGATTTACTGAGCAGGTTTTTCCAAAGCTGGGAAACTGCTGTTATGAGCTACTGGGCAAATTCTAATTTGAGTTTGGTGCTGGTTGGAAATACAAACCAGACTTTTCTAAATTAGTGTCCGTATCTTAGACATAACAGACCTTCCTTCCCCGGCTGTTCTGCTTTGCTGTAGCACAGGTTCTTACACTCTTCCTGTTGTCTGTTCCACAGGTAGCTCGTTGCTGCTTTTGCTGTGTACCCGACGGAGATGGTAATTATGTTTTCGCTGCACAGTTTACCTTATTTGTGGCTTTTGGACCAAATCCAAGAGAGTAAGGACACAGCTGTGGATGGAGAGCTGCTCATACCCTCATTCAATAGAGTACTGAAAGCAAACTGAAGCAGATGAAGTGCTCCAAATTAGGCTACAGAAAGAAGCAAGAGATGTCACAACACGGTTTTAAAAATACTAGGCTAGTTAATAATTCTTTAAAGTTTGGCCTTTTGGCTCAGCAGCTCTGCAAGGACTGCAGTTCAGGAGTGAGAAGGGAAGGGAGTGTCCTGTTTGCAGATCTGGAACAATCAGGATTATTAGCTTGGACTTGCCAGAAAAATACTGCACAGGTAGAGCAATTTTAATGCTCTTAATGCTCAAAATCTACTCAGTAAGCCAGGAAGCTGATACAGGGCAGGATTTCAGCGTTAGTCCAGTTTTAGACTCAGGATTTAGGCCCATGCCCTGAGGACGAGAAAGTGTTCAAGTGTTACTCTGTGTCAATCACGCTTTCCCAAATCACACCGTAGATGTTCTGCTGTGTTCTTTGTGAAGCCAGCTGCTGTTTTCAGTTCTCATTACATTTGCAAAACTTTCTTGTTTCCTGTCTCTTACAGCTGATGCTGAAGAGCACGTTGAGAAAAGGGGAGGCCAGACTGTGGTTTATGATGAGAAGAAGGGCACAGTGTACAGTTATGCCTACTTCCACTTTGTTTTCTTCCTGGCTTCTCTCTATGTGATGATGACAGTAACTCACTGGTTCCAGTAAGTGTATTTCTTTAATGCTGAGAAATTAATGTCTCTCTGTGTTGAGAGGGAAGGTGTGAATGGGAAGTTCTGCTGTTTGGGTGTTTCCTATCCTTATGGTAAAAGTTTGAAGAGACATTACAAGTCTTTCTTGGGCATTCTTGAGCAAGATCTTGCTCTCTAAAGGGCTGCTCTCCCTTGCTTCCTCTATGGGTTAACCTAGTTAAAGTCTTTTGTTTATTGCTGAAGTTCATTCCTTTTTTTTTTTTCCCTATAACAGTTACGAAAGTGCTCAGATTGAGAAGTTCTTCACTGGAACCTGGTCTATCTTCTGGATTAAGATGGTCTCCTGTTGGGTTTGTGTTGGTCTGTACTTATGGACTCTTACTGCTCCACTTTGTTGCCCAACCAGGGAATTCTCAGTGTGAACAGTGAAAAGGTCATTTTAAGTTTTTCTCTTTCTTTTTTTTTTTTTTTTTTGGAATGAGGAAACACCTATTACCTGCTTATCATAGTGTACCAGTTACTACTTTTTAGTCAGACTAAACGAATGATTGAAGAGTTTTTTTACCATTTTTTATTATCGTGAACAAGCATTGCCTAAGGGAACAAACTCGTTTTGAAACTTTACAATGCTTATGTGTGGTGTGTACAAAACACAGTTGTTGCATAAACTGGAATAAGTGAAATGCTTTTCAAATAACTGACAATCCTTCTCTGGCTTCAATGACAAGAAAAGAAAAAATCGTGGTGCAGATGGTAACTTCTTATTTCCCATGAATGTTTGGTATCTTGTAGCAAATATGCATTCATTCCTTTTTATACTCCTTCATTAACTGTTTCTTTTACAGTTTGCAGTGATGATTTGGACTGCTGTTTTGTACAGCATATAATTCTTGTAAGTAGTATATTCAGATGATAATTTTTTTCCAAAAACATCTCTAAATACTTCTGTAGAAATAAGAGAATATATAAGAATTTGACTGCCAAAGCATCTACTAAAAATTGTTTATCTAAGTATTAAATATATTAAGTTATTGTATACCTAGATTGAGAAAGGAATGTACCAATGATAGCAAAGTGTTTATTCTGTTATTACTTTAAAGGCACCTGGATATTTTATGCAATTCAGATTTAGCCCAGTTAATAACTGAAGGGGAGTTCTACACACAAATTCTCAAACTGAATTTTGTCCAATTTTGCTTTGCCAGATCACTCAAAAGTTGAGTGTACTGCATGGGGATGTAAGATAAGGTACATTCTTTATTCACAATGTTTGCTGTTGAGAAAATTATAGTTAAGGGAGCACTGCCAGTTGCTGTTAAATTTAAAAGTGCTTGTTTACTTTTCTACCCTGCTGTTTCAGCTTGTATCTAAAGATCTCCCAGGATCTTCAGTTCTGTTTCCATGACTAGTTTTATAATATTTTAGATGCATTGATGCTCAGAAAAGGACTATAGTGTGTCATCATCTTTTCTGCTTGTGTGTTGGTTGGAAAGTATTTTTTCTAACTGCTATATTTTTATATTCCTCTGTTGATACTAGTTTTGCTGTTGGGATGGGACTTAACCAACCAATATATTAATGGAGACAGAATTCTTTTGTAGAACTCCTATTCCAAGCACTGGAGTAAGCAGTCAGAAAAGCAAAACCAGAAGACACAAATATAACAAGCAGTTGCCTTAGTACAAATGACTTGACAATATTAAACACTACCTTGTCACCTTTTTTTTTTTTAATTTAAGCAGGTGATTTGGTGGTAGAACAACAGCTCAAATGCCCTGAATGCTGAATAAGGTTGAACCCACATAGTTATCTACATTCTGGTGGGATGAATTTATGGCTTAAGCTAGTCCTGGTAGTTTTTGTCTTCTCTCACTTGACATATATATTCACATACATGCACAGTCTGAAATATCAACCAATTTAGCAGCTTTTTTTTCAAATATGATTGAGCCTTAAATCATCATCCACTGCTTTCTGCAAAACAGAGAAAAGCACAACATAGAGGCCAATGGGTTGGCCAAAACATTTGCATGCCTTAGTTGTTCTGTTGCAATAATTAATGGTTAATACCCACCTGGTGAGTAATCTTAACATACCGGGTCTCAATTCTGGTCTTGTTTTCATTACCATTTTTAGCTGCCTAGGTGCTATGGTATCCCAGGGCTTTTGTCCTGCTTGGAGCTTTCTGGGGATGTGATCTTCCCCACCCTGTGCACTCTTACCTGAAACAAAATATTCAGGTCTGCAGTCCTGTCTACTTACACCACCTATCCCAGTGATAAGAGCCTCAGAATACATCTGTCCTGAGATCTGAGGGAAGGAGGAGTCTGTCCAGCAGTGACTGCCTTGGTGTTCTTCTTGTTTGCACAAGAGTTAAAAATACCAGTTGAAGCTGGGCTTTGACACCGAGTTAGAAAAGCAACAAATAGCTCTGGACAGGGAGGCAGGTTTTTCTCTTTTGCTTTGCTTCTGCTGGGAGCTTCTGATCCTGCCAAGAGCTCTGCTAGCATGGGGACTTGTCAGAACATTTCTGCCTGCATTTGGAGTCTCACTGCGCAGATACTTCTGCAGCTGAAAAAGGCCTTTATTAATGCTTTTTCAATCCAGAAGCATTTATCTGTCCAATCTCTAAGATAAGAGCTTATGGGGTGTGCAGTGATGACTAACAGTTGTCCCACCTAACTCATAGCAGCAATGCTGACAGTTTTGATGCAGTGCTATAGTTCTGTGCTGCAATTGAGATAGTTCAGGTTCTTGCTCCTGCCTTGCCTGGTCCTAACAGGCCTGCAAGATTGCCTTCTAGTGCCATATGTGTTGTACTATGAGAAATGAAGCTTTTTTCCCCTAAATTAGCCATGTTTTTTGTAACAGAACAACTGGGGAAAGGAGCTTTACGGAAGAAGGCATGCACTATGTCAAGTTACAAGGCAGGGAATGGTACCTGTTGTCTGGTTCTGATAGTAGGCATCCCAGTCACAAATGTGGCCCTTTGATGTTCTTGTTTACAAAACCACTTATTTCATGTGGTATCTGCATCAGGACTTTCTGCACCTCCTTGTGCTCTTTTTTATATAATTTGTTTTAGGGAAATAGGTTTCACACAGAGGAAGCAAGGCTGTAAAAAGAAAGTCCACAGTGAGGCATGAGTCCATTCTTCTTACACAGCACTCACTTCACTGATTTGTTCCTTCATCCTTCCCTACTACCAACTATTGACCTTAAGCATCTAGATGTGCAGGTATACATAGAGTGGGAATAGGGCAGTGCCTGTTTACACAGTTTTGTCTACTTCTGAGCAAATCTTGGGGGGAAAACCCCCAAAAATAAATAACTTCAAGGGCCTGCGTGTCCACGGTGCCCCAGATCCAGCTGTGGACTTCCAGGCCTTTCTAAGGAATCAGTAACTAGTGGCACCTGGGTGTGCAAAGACTAGTTCCTCACCAAGACAAGGCTTCCTGCTGGCCAGGCAAATGTTAAAGCCTTAGTGTTTGCTGTAAAATCTGTACTGTGAACTTCCATGTGCAACTACGTGGTAAGTCCTCGGTTCGGGTCAAGGAATCAAACTGCCAGCCCATAGATTCCAAACAGTTCATGCAAATGGGCTTTTAAAAAAAACACTTTTTAAAAAGTGCCTTCATACCTACTGCTGTGATAACTATTAATTCAGGTGGCACTAGAACTGGAAGACCTGAACTGAGCCTGTGACTGGGTGGTGCTGCCTTGTATGTTACACCAGTGTGTACAAGGCACAATCAGACCTGGGGTGCATGTGGAAGACCAAACAATCTGTGCTTGACAAACCTTTGGGGATAAGACTGCTTCAGGTATTACTGTGCAGTGGAAAATTAAGTGGGAAAACTCAGAAGTAGCCTGATGCTTCTGTAAATAAATGAGTAGTTTTACATTTAAGCTGTAAACAGTTAACTTTCTCTCGCCATACCTGAAAGTGCAGGTGACTGCTGAGGCAGTTCACTGCGCGGTGTCTATCCTGCCTTGTGCCATTATTGTTCATTGAATTTGTTCCCAGACGTATGCGGTGCAGCACTTCTGGCTCCTAGTGGGTTTGGGCTGTGTGAAGTGAGGAAGCTTACAAAGACATCAAGACCAGAGAACATGTCCTATACTAAATTTCCTCCATTTAAATTTGAACTAATGCTGTCGTTTAATAGACTCTTGGAGGAACAGACAGTGTTGACAGAAGTTCTGCTGGGAAGGTGAAACAATTTTATTGGCTTTTTTCTACTTTTTCAAATTTGCCTTCATAAAGATTATTTGGGACCTCACTGCTGCACCGAGACTGGAACAATTTTACTTTTCCTCGTGAAGGCAACCAGGAGTCACAGTCGTGACTGGTTCTTGTGTGGGGCAAAATAAGTGGGACAGACTTGGAGAGCAAGTGTCTGAACCCGAGTAACTGGACTAACAAATGAGACGATAAAACTTCAGTAGGAATGTGTGGAAAGCAGGTGGATATGCTTGTTTGCTGTTTGCCACGTAGTTCCTCAGAGTGTGCAGGCAGCCCTTGCAGCTGGATGCCAAGTAAGGAGCTCCACTGCAATCGCACATCGAAGGTATTGCATGTTTGTGATACTCTCAGCTTTCTCCTTCAAGCATTTCCATGAGGTTCAAACAGCTTGTATGTGCCCAGCTACCATGGTAAATCTTGGCTGGCTTGGGCTGCTTTCCTCTGAAATGCAGAAGTCAGTGTTGCCAATGTATGCATAGTTCAGAGAGAGCGTTTGTCCCCTCGCAGAATCATAAACACTGCATATCTATTTATTTATTTATTTTGTGTTTTAGCACCTTTTTATGAGTCTGTAAGCGCTTTGAGATTATAAATTATGCGTGTGTAATTGCTTTGTCAGCTACTGCTGCAGCCATTTCTGGGCTAGAACATTGCTATTAATGAAGCAACCATTGCACTCATGAAAAAGCTGGTTTTTAACAGTTCTTCGGCTTTGAAAGATGGCATCAGGAAAATTTAGGTACTTAAGATAGTGCTGCTTGAACTTTGGCTAGCAGCCCACAGTATCGTGGGCATCTGAACAAATCAGCAGCAAAGTAATCCACTGACTGTTTTTAAACTGCACTATAAAGATTTTATATACTGCTAGGCTTTTCTCCTAAGTAAGTTGATGAAGCAAAGTACCACAAGACTATGTGGTACCTAAATGGCTAGATGAGTTGAGATCATCCACAGCTAAAATTTTGCTCTCATCTTTCCTTCTGGGCTTTAGAAGCAATGTCTTTTGCTGGGAGGCTATCTTCTTGGGTTTTTTGCCTTTTTCTCCTTGGATTTGTTTTTTAAAGGCATTGTAAACCTGCTTCATTCCCAGACAACCTGCTGCCTGCCAAATGGGATGTCTTTGGTGCTAGAAACTAGCAAAGACCACTTTGCCAAGTCTTACTGATCCTTTCCTTTTCATAGCAGGACAACCTGCAGCATTGAAGCAGAGTCAAGGATCATAGTTTATTACATGGATCGGTTTTCCTCTGTGAAAACTGCTTCTTTGTTTTCTGAAGTGGCCTACAAGTTCTTGTGGGAGGGAAACACATAATGAACACCATGACATTTTATGTGTGTTTTCAGTTTTGTAAACAGTAGTTAGAATTCAGTGTTTCACATGACTGTACAAGTGAATGCCAGGGGTCAAGTGCTTAGAAAGCTTTGGCTTTTTCTACTTGGAACAGGATACGTAGCTTGGGAACTGGTATGTCTCTGCATTTTCTGCATCCTCATGGCAGAATGCCCAAGTGCCCCAGGATGGGGACGCAGACACACTGTGCAGAGTTTGAAGCAGCAACTTTGAGAGACTGGCGTGATGGCTGCTTTCTAATGCCTGAAGAAATTCTGTAGGTTTCAAATAGACCTTAAATCCCATTTGTTTGGGGGTTTTTATTACATCTGGATTTGATTCTTTCCATACCTGTTCAATAACGTTGTTTTTAAAAAGTTAGAATTTATTTCAGGTATAAGCCACGTGGGCTTCCCCGCTGCCTGCCAGTCTCCTGTAGTTCCCAGTGCATAGCATACAGACATCTTCACAGACTAGTTCAGAGCCACAGTCGTCAGCTTTGAAACCACTCCAGCAGCCTAAAGCTTCCAGGGCTTTCGCTCACCAGAGCTGCAGGGTGCAGCAGTGCAGCCATGCCTTTGCCAAAGAAGCCTCAGTGTGAAGCCAAGAAGAAAGTGTGAAGCCAAGAGTTTTGGAAAACTATGGGGAAATAATGGATCGTTGGACATATCACAGCTTTAGTTTTCCTCTTACCGATACAAGTCCAGGTGTTTAGGAGTCCTTAGGACATCCATGCAGACTTAAAGTGAGGAGAATTAACGTCCAGATAAAATCATTCTACTTGTAATATACAAGCTGAGAAAAGGTTTACTAGGAACATATGGGTTCAGTGTCTGCTTTTTGTTCACCACCGATGCGTGGTGTTCAGTCTCGTATATGCCGTGTTCAAAAACTGGATGCAAAATAGTCAAAATATTAACACATTTTCTTAATGGTGAGGGGATTTTAATTAGTCTTTTTCAAGGTTCTTAATATCTCAAGGGAACTTTTTGGTGTGTATGTGTGGTTTATTTTATTAAGCTGTAGCCCAGTGAAGTGGAAGTTTGCTAGTTTATTTAACGTTTTTGCAAGTGTTGTGGTCTTTAGTAATTGTAACAGTTTGATTTCTAAGGATTGGTAAGGATTCCAGAATTGTAAGATCTTACTTGTTAAATAGTCAACAGCTTTGCCTTTTTAGCATGTTAATGGTTTTTATGGACACTTCCTTTTGTATACTGAGTGAATGTATTGTTATAGATTTAATGTTTAATGGACCAATAAAATTTTTCTTACATTTGAAATGAATTGTTGTGATACATTAAAGTTGCAAAGTCAGTTAATTCTAGGAGAAATTTTAAAAATACCTAAATATATGAGCTGTGCAGTTACTGAGCGAGTAAACATAAATTGGTCAATCTTTTTTGTTCTCTAAATTTGAATGTTGTTTAACCAAAAAATGCTGCTCTGTGGAATATTAGAGGCCTTCGATGTCCATGTTGTTTTTGTATTTCTCCAGTGTGTGATATGGGACGATGGCAGATTTCACAGATTTGTCTGTGGCATCTGTTCTGTACAGTTCAGCTCCCTGAGACGTGTAGGGTACCCTGGCAGTGCAAACAAAACATCTTCAAGGTTGATGTAGCATTGAAGCTTGTGCAGCTGTTTGAGACGCAGATCTCTGATTTTTAATTTTTTTTTCCCCTCACTTGCCCAGATGGCAGGGTGGGCAGCTGTTGAATTTGACATGCCGAGATCCACACCAGAGAGAGTGCTTTGTCTTCATGGGTGGTGGCTCCTTCCGTCTCGCCGTCCATGTCCTGCTTCAGCATGTGCCAGCTGCAGCCTGCCTTCTGGTACTGGTGGCACCCATGCCAGAGCTGACCATACCCACACCAGGACACAGCTCCCTGTGGTTTTGAGGAACTGCTGATGAAGCTTCCAGGAGTCAGTGGTGGCTGCTATTCCCTGTGCAGCTCCTGGTGCATGAGAGAGCTCTGGGGTGTGGAGCTGCGTGGGTGTGTGTTTGGACCTAGGAGCAAGGCAGAGACAGGTTCCTGCGTGGTGCCCAAGGGCTGGGACAGTCAAGTGCCTGTGCTCCACAGCCTCCCACCAGCCTGCCCACCCCTGCCCTCACCCAACACCGCAGCATCCTGGCAGGATGTTCCCTCCTCGCGATTCCAACCAGGTGGTCTTCCAGGAACAGAAGCACTTGAAGTGTGTTTGCTATGGTGTTTGCAGCACGCAGGAAAGAGTTAACCTTTGTTGAGAGCTTAGATCCTGGTGCAGAAGCTGCAGGATTCTGAACTCAAAAGTAGTTACAGCTGCTGCTCCAGCTGAGTGCAGCCCTGCTGTGCAGGCAGTGGGGTCAAGAGCGAGCTACATGTTCAGTTTTAAAGATGTGGGATTGCAGCGTCTTCCCTTGCCAGCGGCCACACATGGAGCTATGTCTGCATTTCACAATAGTCCAGAAAGGGGTCATGGTGCTAGAGAAGCTTGTTTAAATGGTTTTAAACAGGAACTGCACAATCTCTGATGAGAATGTGAGAGGCAGAAGGTTTCCCAAGCCCAGACTGTGATCTTCTTGGGGCAAATGTTTGTCTGCAACAGCTGACTTCACTCTTGAGCTTGTAGGCTGCCCAGCAGTTGGTGTCTCAGTGTAACAGACATCGCAAGATGCAGCATCCCATCATAAGGTCCCAGCAGCACCTTCTGAAATGAAAGTTCTGGCTGTCTGATTTGTAACTTCTATCTGTGACTGCCAGCAGAGCAAGCCAGTATGTTTTCTGTCGGGGAGGTTAGAGGCTCACAGCTTCACAGAGTTACCTTGTGCAACAGCATGAGAGCCAGAGCCTATATCTCACCTTCCAGCTTCCAATGGCCTTGGACTGGAAAAGAGCCTGGAAACAGGCAAGCTCCATGGTGGTAAGCCAGCTGATAAGTCAAAGGGCCAGGCTGCTCCCTGCCAGCCACTGTAGCAGAAGGAGAGGCTCTGGCTGCAGGCAGGAGGGCTGAGCAGAGCTTTGGAGCCTGGCAAGTTTTTGAAGGCCAAGTGCAATCGTGTTTTCTGATGGAGCTGGTGTATGCTGCTCATGCTGCAGACAGGTCAGGGCAGGCCAGGCCTGTTGCATCCACTGTGAGGAGACCACTTGTGAAAATGTGAGCACTGCAGACCCCACATGTTCTGCACTGGTGGTGTGTGTGAGTGTAGTGACTGCCTTTCTGCCCGGGCTGTGCCCAGACCATTCAGAGAGGATTTCTGCCTGGAGAAGGGGCTCCTTCTGGCGAAATGTGAATGTATGATAAGGAAGATGTAAATCTGTTTTACAGTGTGCTCTCCTTCATAAATGAACAATAATGCAGTTTTAGCCCATGTTCAGCTAGAAAAACACGTTTTTTTGTCATCTTTTAGGTATAATTTGACAATACCCTCTGTGTTGCTCCATAGTAAATAGCCTTTCAGTCCTCGGACATCTGGTGAGTGGTTGGGTTTAGTGATACCAAGGGGAAAGGAGGACTGAAACTGGAGTACCTTTCGTCATGAAGCACTGAACCCAAGGCATCATGCTTTTTGTAGTGGGACTCTGGGATCCCTCATGAGACAGCTCCTAGGACCACCCTGCTTCCAGAAACTTTGGCAATGGCGAATAAGCCCATGGGAAAATTCTACCAGTAGTCAAAGCCTCTGATAGCTTGTAATATCCTTAAGGGTATTTTTATTGTACTGAGAACAGGAAACTTTTTTTTGTTGTTTGATGCACTCACCTGATAATTTAACTCAGCATTCCTCCTGTATCCTTGTCCTGAGAAAGAGCTAGCAATGTTCATTTTCCCAGGGCTACTTCTAATTTTAAAACTCTCACTGTATTCCCTCCCTTTGTATTTCTTCCTTCCCCCTCCCCCCAGGCTGAAGTGCCATTTCCAAATGTCTTTTTTAAAATAACTATCCTATAGTTATTTTAAAAGTATATAGTTATTTTTAAAGTAACTATCCTATCTATTCAACAGTCCTTGGAGCTTGTCCTCCCTTCCTTCCTACCTCCATTTTGAAAGAGAATGTAGTAAAAATGCACATTGTATTAACACCTTTCTGCACTTCAAATTAGAGAGTGCAGTGTGATACAGTTTCTTTTGGCTTTCTGTTTTCAGTCCTTTCCTAATGGTTACTAATGCTTAATGCAATGTTTTTGGGGTTTTAGTTTGGTGACTTCTTTGCACAATTTTTGCACCTGCCTAGAGAGCTCGGCTCTGGCAACAGGTCAAAGCCTGGCTTTGTGTATGTGAAAGGATTATTTTTTATCTAGGTGATTCTGCATTTATTATCTCTGTAGTCTTTTTGTTTGATTGTTTTAGTCACATGCAAGTCATAAGATGTGACTGCAATGCTCTGCTGTCAGCTGTTTTGCTTTTCCAGGATGTGATGGTGTTACTCACAGTTTTTGCAAGTGGGAGGGCAGAGAGGTCTAATACAGTGCTTAAGAGAAGGTCTGCCAAAACTAACAGTCTCCAACGGCCTTAAACTGGCCTAAAGGAGATACAACCTATTCCTAGGAGGACTAGAAAGGTACTACTTGGCTCAGCCAAGCAGCTCTGAACCACTTCATTACCAGATGCAACCTGTTGTTTATAAAACATTCAAGGTAGAGAAAATTTCACTGTCTTCCCCACCCTGTTTAATACTGAATCCAAAAATGCAATAGAGTCAAACTTTTCCTGAGAGTGTTTTAAGCAAGTTGTCACTCCATTTACATGCTGTTCTCTAGCTTTCAGGGCAAATTTGAAAACAAGGGAGGCCCAAGTCTATTTTGTCTCCTTTTTATTTTCACTTTTATACAAAAAAAAGTCTGACATAGTCACATCAATGAGAACAAAGCTGCGGTGTGCACTCTGACAACAACAATCATATAAGGATTTAAAATATATTGTTTTACTGTTTGCAATAGCAATGTTAGTTTGCTTTTACTTTTTAAATATCCCCAACACCAAATTGCTGCGCTTGAAATTCTTGAAAGTCCTCTGGGATGGTGTCTGAAAACAGGAAAATATGCAAAAGTTTAGTCTCTTCTGACAAAATTAAGGAGCACTTAAATTACCCACCTACTCTCTTACTAGGTAATA
The DNA here is from genome assembly GCA_013397775.1 of Eulacestoma nigropectus. Lineage (NCBI taxonomy): Eukaryota > Metazoa > Chordata > Aves > Passeriformes > Eulacestoma > Eulacestoma nigropectus. The sequence continues at coordinate 720,822 of VZTE01006456.1, read as the reverse complement.
TGCTTCTCTTTTGTTTACACATTAAGACTGAAGAGGGTATGTTTTCAGTTTTAGCTGTGTGCCACAGAAAAACACAGAGAGGCTAACAAGACAGTGAGTGCTACAGTGCCAGCCTACAAGGGAGTACTATCAGTCTTCAAATTACGTAACTCTGAAAACTTTCTGGCTTGAACTCTTAAATTTTTATCAATAAACGCTGACCAGAAAGGCAAGAGAAGTGGTTGTCTTGCTCTGCATGCCAGACACATTTGTAGTGTCAGCATCTCTATTTCTCATATACCCTAATTCAACTTCCCTGTGATGGTTTTCCAGGCCAAAAGAAGGGACAAAAAGCATTAGGCCCAGGACCAATAGCAACGGGCATAAAGACTTGAGACTTGGGCAAGGGAGCTGGAGATGGATCACTGTCATAAGAGTAACTACAGTTCCTGTTTGAAGTGTTGTTTGCAGTCTGCCTTTGCCAGATCCCAGAACATTTTATCTGGAGAGCCACAGAGCAACCATAGCGCTGAAGCTGCAGCCAGCAATGGAGCCACAGCAATGAAGTTCAGCTGCATGACCTCAACTTCACTCTGATATTTCCACCCTAATGCAGGAGAGGTAGCTCTAAATTCAAAAAAAGGACGTGTATAAACACACGCAGTATGTAGAAAAAAGGGATAAGTCCTTTGCTTTTTGTTGAGCACTTTTTAAAGGCTTGAAATTCCTTTCAAGCCTTTTCTTCATAATGTAGGAACTTGTCTGAAATGAAAACAGAGATAGTGGAGGACTTCAGAGTCTTTCTGAGTGGGTTTCATTGACTTAATACAGCTCCTGCAGCAAAGCCACTTGTCTGCTCACTGCCACGTAAATATGACTCAGTGGCAGCTTTCATACATGCTTTCTGGGAAACCACAATACTGTTGAAAATACTTCCCAAGTAATTTTTATTTGTAAGCATTACTGTCTAGAAGTTCCCTGTTTAACTGTGACCTCCAAGAGCCAGCCTAAGTGTAGCACTGAGTGTCAAAGTACCAGAGTCCATCAGCATAACACGCCACAGAGTGGCCATGTCCCCTGCAACCCCTTCAGCCCCAGTTCAAGTTACCTGAACCGCTGCTGGGGCAGAAATACCCTGAAATGATCAGCTTCTGTGTGAGTGACCAAAGTTTGAGTTATTTTATATAGTGGATGATCAGGGCTAAGCTAAAAGGCTCTTGCCCCAAGAGAAGTGAGCCAGCACGCTCCCACAGAAGCAGGAGCATTCCCACATGGGAGGAAAGGCATCTTATGATCTTGTCCCCCCACACACAGGACCAGCCAGCAAATACCCAAGTGACACTGATGCCTGGTGCCCGAGCTCACTGGGTCTCCTGGTGTATTTCATCTTGTATTCAAAGCTCAAGGCATCTATATACATGATGGCATCAGTGTATTTATTGTGTGTGTACAGCTCTCACAGTCAGGTGGTTTTATATAACATTCCTAATTCTCTGATGCCAGCTATTCCCCTCAGTTGGCACAATCTCTGCAGCAGAGTGGCTGCTCTGGGAGGAGCAGCTGTGAGGTGTTAGTTCCTGTCTGGCTGGGCTGCACTGTGCTGCTGGTGTCAGGGAAGGCATTTCACAGCTGTGAATAAATTGTAAAGGAAGGGCAAAGGAAAGGATGCAAAATGGCTTAATCCAACAGCCTTACTACTGGTTCTTCATTGTCACTTGCTAGTTGTTAGCTAAAATGGTGTAAGAGCAACATTACCATTGCAGCGATATTTCAGGTTGGACCAAATAATGTTTTCCTGAGAGAAGCAGAAAACTCCAAGCCGTCCTCCACGCATCGTGGTGTCTATAGTTACACCAGAGTCTGCCACTAGGTCAGAGCCTTCATAAAATCTTGCCCTTAATGAAAGCAAACAGAAGCTCTATTAGATCTTTTCTAAGCCTGCAACATTCCTGAAAGTAATGGTGTTATCCATGGAGACTCTGTTCTTGGGTGTGCTATCCCTCCCACCTAGCCCAGGGGAGAAAAAGCAGTTAAGGTAGCTCCTTAACTAAGTGTAGGCTGGGAACTGGAGCAATGCTGCATGCTGGTAAGAGCCAGACAGGGGAGGGTGTTTTGGGGAGTTGCTACATATCCTAAAAAAGCCTTGGAATGTTTTTTTTCCTGTAGTCAATCCGGCTGAGCACTTTAGCTCTTGAAATTTTCCACAGTCGACAGTGATAGGAGAACCAGACTAGATCAGTTGAAGAAGGCCAGATGGATATTGTCTCACACAGTTTGAAGTTTGAAGCTGAACTTTTTTTTTAAACAGGAAAAGTTTCAAACAAACCACTGGAATCTTAAACTTGTCTTTGAGATTTCTTTAAAAACGTGAATATGATTAACTCCAGGAACTGTTTTGCTGATCTAGCATCTTCTTGTTAGAAAACCCATCAGCAAATTCCCAAACGGCCCTGTGAAAGCTGCGCCCCACCAGCTGCCCAGTGTGTGCTCTGTATTGAGGGCTTGAGCAGGACCACACTGGAGCCAGCTGAGCTGTTGCAGCACTGCCCACATCAAGTCCTCAGCCTATGGGATACTGGGTAATTGACCTAGAGGATGATGAGCCTGGAGGGCCCTGTTGTGGATGAGGATACTACTGATACATTTCTGCGTACAAGAAAAGAGCAAATAGTGAAGGGAATGAAAGTTCCTGTGTAGTTTCATAAAATAAGGAAAAGAAACCCCAATTCCTGTTATGTTTCTGAGTTTATCTGTAGAATGAATAGAACTTGTTGTCCCGCAAATTTCCATGGGAGAGGCTGGATCAAGTGACTTTTTCTTAGGCTTCCTTGAAGTCTCGGAAAATCTTTGCTAGACACACAGTGGTCTGTGGCATCTGGCCTAACCAGACCACAGCGAGAGTGGACAGAGAGCTGACAGAGGCTCACTTTAGGTGTGGCTGCCTTTAGTTTTAAAGGGTTCTGTGACACAGACTTTGCTACCTTTCCCAGTTACAGGGAGCATTAATTAGGCCAGTTGGAGATACTTCAGCCATAGGAGATGTTTGCTCATGCAGCAGCTTCACAAACTTCTTGGTCTAAGCAGAAGTTGCCACGCAAGATCTGTTTGCTACTACCCTGTGGCTGGGGCACAGTAACTGACAGTATAGTGTAAAAGTCAATCACTCTCACTCCAATTACCACTGAAGATGATGCTCTGTACCAGAAAAGTGGAATAATTATACCATCAAGTTACTGCATCTCAACCGCAGGGTGGTGATTTTCTTGAAGAAAAACTGACTTACCCATATTTCTGTTCTATTATAAGGTTGGAAAACCCGAGCTGATGATGCCAGGGCAGTTAGTTTTTTGCATTTTAACATCAGCCTTGATATACAAGTATAATTCCTGCTGATTTCTCTGCTGGATGTTGCAGAGTAAAATGTTTCATCCTGGATGGTGATTTTTAAAATATTATTAACTTTTTTTTTCCCCCCAAGAAACAAAATAAGAATATATAACATGCATTACAAAGCTTTGACGAAATTTCTGACTATGTGCTGAGTAATCTTGAATCTATCACATCAGGATAATTGTCTTAGTTAGAATCACAAAGTCTAAATGGACAACTTTTATTAACTCTGTTATCCTAGAATACATAAATGAACTATCCCAATTCCAACAAAAATATTCTAAAATATCAAAATTAAGAAAATCTGAAATATATTGCTTTTCAGATCAGTAGCCAGCAGTAGCTGGCAAAACAACGTATTAAAGCCAGAAAAGAGCTCATCAGGGTAAGGCACATTTAAAAAGACAGATGGTCCATACAAAGAGGTTTAACTTGTAATTAAATTGTAATTGTCTGTCCTAGGAAAAGAACTGCAGGCTGAATTTCAAAGGTCTAATCTGTTATAAGGCTTCATCAGTGCAAAGCCCAGACATAATACAAATTCTCAGGTTATCATCTGAATCAGGTGTTGAGAAATTACAGTTTAGGCAGACATGTATCTGTACTCACCTTATCTATCCTTTCCTCTCTTACCTGATATAACCAATCTGGGGTCTGTGCTGCAAGAACCAGCGATAAGAGACTTTATCTTTCCACCCTACATTTCGAGGGTCCTTCCACAGCAGCCTGACCTGATCATTAGTGTCCCCTGTGTGCCAGAGGGAGTTGCGCAGGTGCTCGCCAGGACCTGTCTTGGATTTCACAGCCTGCAAAAATACAATTTTTTCAACACTGACCACAGAGAAAAGTCACTTTCAGGAGCCATAGATCTTTTTTTAGTGAGGAACAGGTCTGAAGAAGCATCCTCTCTGCTGCTAACAAGCCCCTAACTTCTGTTCTACAGCCACAGCCACTGCCTACATGGACAAAGCGACCAGCTGGGTACCTGGACAAAGGAAAAGGAGGCAGTCTGACCAGTCAGGGACAGAGCACAATCACTGTAGAGACTAAATGCTCCAGCTGATCAGAAAGGCAAGATGAAGTTCCTTAAAAAACAGGAAAGGGCTGTGAAGCAGCTGCCTGACTTAACCATTTTGACAGCAGTTGCAAATAGAGAACAGCAGTCGGGCAGCACAGCTGACATGCAGTGCAGTGGCTTGGCGTCTGCATGGCGTGATGACCTAGCCCATGGCCAGCACATGGCAGGATGGCACAGCCAGGCCGCCATGAGCACTGTGTCCTTAGCCAGGAGCCACCACCAGTACCTTTAGCTGAATGCCGGGCTCTGCAACAGCTCGGAAGGGAGTCGCTTGCCAGTACGTCTGTTCCGTCTGTTTCCACATTACTACATAAAAGCTAGAGCTGTCTTGATAACCAAAAATAAAGCCAGCATAGTCATCATCTGTCACTGTGTTCACATGAAATGTGCCCTCAAAGTCAACGCCGTTAAAAGCCGTGTAACCTAGGTAGGGATACACACAAGTTGAAAATAATTTTGCAGAACACATGTTCATATTCTGTGCGTTTTCTGCTGTAAAACTTGAATCTCAGAAGAGGGTACATACCAACAGCAAGGCCAGGATCACTGTTCATAGTCTGCACAATTTCCATCCCCTGTAAGGGTAAATTCAGGGTGGTTAGCATGTGTGGCAAGCTGGGTTGGCTAAGCCTGACAGCCTTTTCTGGTCTCCCTCTAGCACCTCCTTCGTCTATCTCTTCTGTTTGCTTATAACATATCTGTGACGCTTGTAGCGCTGAACTAAAATCAGTCAGAACTATAATCAAATAGTAATGTTTCAGTTGCTTTTATACCCTGAATCAGGAAGGATTTGTCGGTTTTCCTAGTGCAGAATTAGTCACACTGGTATTTTGATACTTTCTTTCCCTACCACAATATTCTGGAAATCTGAATCTGGCCAAAACTGGGGTGCAGGGGAAGAGGGTTGTGGGAGGAAGAGTGCTTTTCCTAGGCTTAACTCATACATTTGGATCACAGAGCTCAGGATTAAACTGACTGCCAGGACTGGGTTAAGGAAGATGTATACATTCCAGCTGGCTTGGCAGAGACTTTTGCAGTGGGAATAAACTGCATGTTCCCTGTGACTCAGAACACATTAGCCTCCTGAAGGCTAAAATTTGTTAGTGCAAATAAGTTACTGGACTCCATTTAGGAGTACTGCATCCAGCTCTGGGGTCCCAGCACAGGAAGGACATGGACTCTGGAGCAAATCCAGAGGAGGTCACCAAGATGATCAGAGGGATGGAGCATCTCTCCTATGAAGACAGGCTGAGAGAACTGGATTTTTTCAGCCTGGAAAAGAGAAGACTTTGGGATGACCTAATTGTGGCTTTCCAGTATCTGAAGGGAGCTTACCAGAAAGATGGAAAGGGATATTTTACAGGAGCATGTAGTGACAGGACAAGGGGCATGGATTCAAACTGAAGGACAGTAGGTTTAGATTAGATGTTAGGAAAAAATTCTTTACTGTGAAGGTTGTGAGGCACTGGAACAAGTTGCCCAGAGAAGTTGTAGATGCACCAAACCTGGAAGTGTTCAAAGCTGGCTGGAGCTCTTGAGAAACCTGCTCTAGTGATGCATGTCCCTGCCCATGGCAGGTTGGGGTAGGAATGAGATGAGCTTTGAGGTCTCTTCTAACCCAAACCAATCTATGATTCTATGAAATGCTCTGTTATTTAGCAGGTCAGACTTTTAAATTATGGGAAGGATTCATGGAACTTGTTTGCTACATATTTCAACAGGGTAACACACGTCTGCCTTCTGGCAGCAGTGAAATCCACCCAGAATAAGTTGGCCAGCATGTAGTTATTTTAGATTATTAGGAGCATCAATTTTGATAGCTTGAAGGCTATCAAAAGGAAAATTCCTTCATTATTACTCCAGAAAATAGTCTACTAACCAACAGCTTCCACTTTTCAGAGTCTGCCAGAGGTCCAGAAATTACAGACCCAATTTTACTGTGCTGTTGAAATGATCTTTCTCAAACAGGTAAGAAAGACCAAGTGTATTTTTACCTGGTTCAGAACCACCCAGTTAGGATCAATCTGTGCATCCCCCTCTGGGTCCAACACCACTGTCTGATAGGCCCTGAAGTCTGTCAAGGTGATCTCTGCATTCTCAGGGCACACATCGATCCGATCAATCACTGTATCCTGGTCAAAATCAGACTCACAGACATCGCCAACTCCATCACCTGAATGCATCAGAGAAGTGAAAGGAGATTTATGGTGCAGCAAGTAGTCACATCTGGCCCAGCCACTGGATCAGGGTGTCCAAGAAGCCGGCAGAGTGTCAGCCCTGCTGGGTGCAGTGTCTGAGAAAGTGCCGCTGCTTTGGCTAAAGGGCCCCTGAGTGCTGGGGTTGTTCCTGGGATGAGTGTATGCATCGGTAGTGACTGCGTTGCATCCTGGTGCACTTGAGTCATGCCTGGAGATGAATGCAGTGCCTGAGAATCAAAATGGCTCCTGAAGGCCCATCTTACCATTGTCATCTTCCTGCCCTGGGTTGGGGACCAGCCTGCAGTTGTCAGGGCCCGGGGGTAAGAGGTCAGGAATGCCATCATTATCATCATCGTCATCACACTCATCACCCAGCCCGTCCTTATCTGTGTCCAGCTGGGAGCTGTTAATAACGGTAGGGCAATTGTCTGTGCTGTCCTGGTGCCCATCACCATCGCTGCAAGCACAGAAACAAAAAAAAAGGCATACCAGCATCAGCTCCTGCCTCTGCACAGGGAGCAGCACGGACACCTGAGGGGGAAACACCCCAGTGGCAGCTCTGGAGCTGGAAGAAGCCCAGTGGGCAACACAACCTGTTGTTGCTCAGGTGGCTGAACTGCAAGGAGAGCAGGAACAAAGAAACTCAGATAAGATAAGGTGGCAGGAAAGCAAAGACCAAGTCAGGAGCTATAAAAATACTCGGGGAAAAGAAAAAGAAGCCTTACATGGTGTAGGAAACATACTGGAGCCCAAGACCCCAAACAATGCCCACTCCTAAAGGGCATGTAAGTCCAACAAGTGCAGTGTCACCAATTAAGAGGTACTCAGGAGACAGCAAGAGCTGGACACCTTGTGTCCCTTGTCTTGTGTGCATATGTGTCTTGGTGCTCATGAAGACGCAGGTGTGAGTGTGAATGAAACTTTATGAGAAACTCTACATGAGCACCTGAAATAAGACTTATTTAAAAACAAGCACTGTTCTCATCCTCGTGCATAGCAAGTTTTTCGTGGTGGACTTGGCACTGCTAGGTTAGTGCTTGGACTCAGTGGTCTTGAAGGTCTTTTCCAAACTGAATGATTCTATGATTACAATCCTGCAGGGGGGACGTGCAGTAAGAAATAGAGGAGAAAGTCTGTATCTCCCAAGCATTCCTCCAGGCCATGGCTGCATCAGCTGGTTACAGTGAAGAGCCACCAGGAACAGGGACACAGACTACGGAAGAGGGATCAAGAAGTTATGGGGTGGCAACATAACTTCTCCATGCCAACAGTTAAGTGCATCCCTGAAAAAAACCCGCCTGAACTGTGGTGTGTTTTGTATGCACACCAAAACCAAACTGGTTTCTGGCAATTTGCAGGCATGTTTTCCCTCAGTAGCTTCTTGCTTAGCACAGGAGGACCTGAAGTGACCTGCAGCCAAATTAAGGTCATGCTATGGCTTATAGGTAGGCATATTCCCAACCACCTCTCCCTGCTTAAGAAAAGTGCTTTCATTTTAGGTCAGAGTAATCAATGTTTGCACAATATTGAGATGAAATGCAATAAGCACCATACATGTGTATCTGTTGCAAGGTTAACCTCAGGCAAAGCTACAGCATTTCTACCAGGAAATGCTTCATACACGTTAGCAAAGTTTATGGGGGGAAAATCTGTCCTTTTTTAAAACATGAAAAAGAACAAAGACATATCTACTTAAGAGTAAAATGCTGATGGCCTCAGCAGCTACTGGCCCAAGACTGGGAATGATCCCTGCAGAGGCATGGAAGTGGGCTCCCTGCAGCTCCCTTTGCAGAGAGCAGCACCCACCAATGGCCCTGGGATGGAGCCCTGCAGTTGTCTGTGGCTGATGAAATGCAGTGACAGCACAGGATTTATCACTTCCCTTGCCTCTTGCTGTAAGTGAGGTGCACACGGGAGGACCTGCCACCCCTAAAGTTGGTTATGCAGAAGCAGCTTCCAGACAAGTGATGCAATTTGTCATGGGATGTGCTCCTGTGAATGCCTAAGGCACATGAAAGCCAGAGACAGAGGATCCTTGCCAGTCTTGCTGTGCTAAAGCAAAGGGGTTGCTCTGCAAGTGTTTTACACTTGATAATGAAATTCTGTTTCTGCAACCCTAGGTTCTTAAGGAAAAACATACAGCCTTTAACTGTGAAACTTCTGCTGAGGAAACAGAGAAATAAAAGAGGAATGAAAAATAATGAAATAAATGAAAGACATTTTCTCACTAAGAAGCTCTGAGCAGTGCTCTGGGTTTTACAGCCAGAGAACTGCTTGAATGTCACTTCCACAGGAACTCGCAGGAAGCCTGTGTGAATGGGGCGAAGGCTCCATAACGGTACTACCAGAGGGAAGTGAACAAACAAAGCTAATAAATCCTAACACTGTTTTTGAAATAACATCTCTCTGGAATTAAATCCAGGCTAGCCTGAGGGATTATAGCTCTCCAGGAATCAGTAGCATGCTTCAGCTCAGGACTAGCCTCTCTCGCAACATACCTGTCCTGATTGGTATCGCAGGAATCTCCAACCAGGTCATTGTCAACATCCGACTGCAAAAGGGAACAGAGACAGTTCCAGTATCAGCTGTCAAGAGCATCTATTTAAATTGCAAGATTAAATCAAAACACAACCAAATCAAACACAATTAGAATAAAAGCATGAAAAGACACTTGTTTTACAGAATATATTTTGTCTCTTGCATCATCCAGCTAACCAAAAATTCAGTTTTATTTAAAAAAAAAGGCAGTGAATAAACACAGTTAAACTTAACTGAAGCAGTTCAAGCAAGATTCCTCTACTACTGAAAATAAGTATAGCTCATTTCTATCAAGGCTGATTTCTTAAGCAGCTTTAAAAATCTACTATGTTTCTCTATAGTTTCCAACATTTCTCATTAGTGGGGGGGGGGGGGGGGAATCAGAATTCCATCATATGAAAAGTTACAATGACTTCTCACCTAGGAGCACTGAAAGTTTTGATAAATAAGGACACCAGGATTTTGTCTTGATTAAAGAAATATCAAGTGTTACTAAATCACACCCCTGTGTGGAGTCTGGCATTGAACTCTGTGGGACTGGAGCCCGTTTCAGAGCATGACATGCTGGGCAGAGGTCCTAACAACATCCCAAACTGAGAGTACAACTGGTGGCTGCTCTTTCTCACAGCAGGAGAATCTGCAGGTCTGTAAAACTCTCCTGAGTACCTAGATATATACTGTATTTTATTATCCAGGAAATACACTTTATTATTAAAATTATAACACTACGGTTGCATGGGTTGCTTCGTTCTCTTGCACCTTTTTAGGCCTCAGCAGTCCCTCTCCCTAAACAAGGATAATTTTTCATTCTGCCTGCTAACCTGGTTTGGGTTGCTGATTGTAGGGCAGCTGTCACAAGCATCACCAACACCATCATTGTCTGTGTCCTCCTGGCCTTCATTGGGGATCCTCTGACAATTATCCAAAAGGTTCTTAACACCTAGGGTAAAGTAGATTGTGTGTTAGTTAAAGACAATTCCCATATTTGTCCATACTGCACAATATAAGCCTTAAAACAGTAAAGGCACTATTCCTTTTCAGCAGCTACTTAATCCTGCAATGAAATTATAAGCCTGCACAGTAGATCTTTCTTATGTGTGCATCACTCTTTTAACAGTAGTTAGGAACATCTCACTAAAGAACAGCTTTCCACCCCATCACACCCATTATCACACACAATTCATTCTATCCTGTTCCTGTATCACAACTTACAGGGTGGGACATTTCATATTTGTTACTACATTTAAAGGGGTGTGATTTTTTCACTTAATTCAAGCCTCCTACAGCAATGAAAATAATACGTTACGTAGCTCTTGGGTACCAGTGACTGGCAGCAGCTGGATGCTCTGGGACATTTGTACCTTTAAGGAAATGCTGAATGAGCAAAAACCTTAACTTCTACATGAAACATGTTACAGTGTACAGTGCTTCCAATGCAGGCTAAGGTATGTATTAACTAAATTAAAAGGATTAAAAACACAGGTTTCGTGAAGAAAGACTATGTGTTACAGCTGGTGACATGAAATCTCCTAACATGCAGCACTCTGGGCAAATCTGAATGACATCAGAGAAGCTGAAAGTGAAAAATCACCAACCATCTCCATCCATGTCATCATCACAAGCATCTCCTTTCCCATCACTGTCTGTGTCCCTCTGGTCATTATTCAGGACATTACGGCAGTTGTCACAAGCATCGCCAAAGATATCTTGGTCACTGTTTCTCTGGTTAACATTGGGAACCAAGACACAGTTGTCCTGCAAGAGACAGAATCAGACATCAGTCAGGCCATGAATCTTTAATTTCTACTTTAGTTGATTTATAAAACTCTTGTATTTATTTCTACGTACTAAAAAACCAAAACAAAACAAAAAAAACCCCAAACAACCCAACAAAACAAAACAACAAAATAGTGTGAGCAGTTTTGACATTTTATGTGAATATTAGCACTGGATCAGATTCCCCTTGCTCCCTCAAAGCTCTGCTTGAACCACACCCTAATCATAAACACCCAGTACCATAAGGCCTTACTTATAATCTTGATTTCTGATTCCCATTTTGGATGCATCCATAGTGAGGAACCTGTTTTGGTGCCTGAGCTTTCTCACATGGTCCTTCTCAAAAGCTGCAGTTCAGAGACTGACACGGTTTGCAGACGCTCTCAGTGAAAGGCCATTGCCCTCTTCTGGTACAGACTCAAACTAAAGCTGGAAACTGGCGAAAGAACTTTTTGATGCAAAAAGGTACAGGATTTTGTTTGGTTTTGGTGGGTTGGTTTGTTTGTTTCAAGCAAGCTGCTATTGGCCTTTTAAGTCCATCAAGAGGTATATGGAGAAAATTTTATTTCAAAGTGGTATAAAATTTCTACACCCATCTAGCACACTCATGACCTCATTCTCTTGCTCAAAGATCAGAACAACACAGACTAGAAACAATAAAGAAGTTACTTGATTATGAAGGTGCTGAACCTGCAAAGAGATTGTAGGAAGATTTAATTTTTTCATTTTAGAACATTATTAAACCCAGTTGATTTAAGCTAGCAGAATTTAGCGTGGGCCTCTCTGGCAAAACAGCCTGAGACAGACCTTCTGTGACTGCTAGTCTGTCCTAGCTCCAGGTGGACATTTGTACTCTGGATAACATGTTCTTGTTGGCTTCCTTGGAAGCATACTAAGCAGTATCAGTCAATGATCTTAATACAGAACAGTCGGCTTGTAAGAATACAGGGTGAAAACAAAACAGCTTTTCCAATCTGAATTTATCCTCCAATATATTCTGCTGTGTGTACCCACACGGAAACCTCTTCTGCTTTGAGGACACAATCCAAAGCTTTTTCAAGTTATTGGAAAGACACACATTCGTGTCAGGTTTGGATCCCTGATGAAATGTGTTGTCAGGTCAACGTGCTCTTTCTTTAAATAGAAAGATGTTAATGCAAGTAATGTTCCTGAAGGTCATGCTATGGGAGAGTGTGACAGAAGGACACAAGCTCTATACACAAAAAGCTCTAGAATTAAATGATAAAAGGTAGTAATGGAGGATACACAGGTGGGATTTAAGGCTGTGTGGTTTAAGTCTTGTAAGAACGAGCATTATATAAAATAAAAAGACAGGATTTAAGGGGCCACTGACAGTGATGGTATGGAACAATCTCTGGCAAACAGTAGTAAGTCAGATTTCAGAATCACTTCCCATTGCAGCTATGGGAAATCCTGTTTGCACAGACCCCTGCATCCTGATCTATACACAGCACCTGCTCATTGGGAATGCCATCTCCATCTGCATCATCATCACAGGCATCTCCAATCCCATCACCATCAGCATCTTCTTGTCCAGAGTTTGGGACAAATCTGCAATTGTCCTAGACAAAAAAGGAGACAAGTCTGGTGTTCTGTAGGTAAATTGGATGCCTTCATAATTTGAATGACTTTTTCCTATTATTAATTAATTGATTCATCAACTTAAATAGAATTCAATAACCCAAATAAAAGATTAATACATCGAGTCATGTTTCTTACAGTCTTCCTCTTTATCCCTTCATGCTCTGAATTATTATAGAATTAAGAAAGCATTTCTTACCTTTCTGCAGTTTCCAGCAGAGCATGTGAGTTCTTCATTAGGGTAGCCATCAATGTCAACATCTTTTCCACAAATATAACCATCACCAGCCCAACCAATGCCACACTATCAATAAAACATCATGGTAGTACTATCAAAAGGTTAATGAGTCACTGTAGAAATACTGAAGAAGGAAAACTCACACCAGCCTCGAAAACAGCAGCATATGGAAGTCATGGCCAGATACCAAAGAACAATGAGATACAGAGAGCTTGAAACAAAGATTTTCTTTCCACATTGAGAGAGGCTGCAGTGTATCCAGACATAGCTAGAAAGAGCTACAACTTGATGTCAACTAGAATATGTGCCTGCCACTCCTAATGATATCAGTGGGAGCTGTAGATTTCTTATAGACACTGGCCAAGAACCAATTGTGGCTCCTCACTGGCAGGTTGAGTAAAAGAAAAGAGGAGACCTAGGCAGAGTATGCACCTAGCATCTCAGCAAGGGGCACATAGTTAGATAGGATGACTGTGTTTTGTTCCGTATCTCAAGAACATATCTGCAACTAGAGGAAGTTTTAAGAGAAAACCCTGTTGACATTTACTAAGTTTGCATCAGCAAAACAAATGCATCTGCAAACAAGTTTCTCCTAGCCAACTGAATTATTACTGTTTCAAACCAACACATCATTTATGTCAAAGACATATGCAAAGAACTGCATGTCAAAATCTGGCCTTCCCTTAAAACCAGGACTTGCCTAATAGAAGTATCTAGGCATCTTCCCATTACAGCATGGACCTAAAATATCCTAGATTATTTATCTTTGAAACAGATGTACTTAAAAACGAGACCAAAGCAAGTGCCAGCAAAAGCATGCACTGCATCCAAATTTAGGACACAGGATTAGTCTCTTGCCTTCTGTTGCAGATGGAAAAACTAAGTAATATACTTCAGTATACTCTTACAGTGGAAGTTCATATGCTACTTGTGCTCCCCAGCTCCCATAGCTGGTAAGCACAGTACAGCCTCCCTGTGCCTGGAATCTGTGATCTCACTTTAAAAAACATCTCTATCAGCCAGCAAATACAGGCACATTGGCTATGCAGAGAGGATCCTTACTCACAGCTATGTAGCTGAGCACCAGGAGAGGAATTTGTCCTTGTGATGTCTTCTGTAGAGTGACACTTATAGTCTTTTCTAAGGAGACTACAGAAAGTCTAAAAAAGTGACTCCTAAAGATCTAATTACACAGACACAGTGAATAAGATACATGAATATGGCTGCTTTACAGACATGTGGCAAGAACAAAACAATTGCAAGATAATCTCAGCCCAGTTTTCACAGCTGGTCTTGGCCAGTGTGCCACAATTGGTAAAACATCCAACTGTATAAAATGACCACAAAGCCTTTCTCATTTCCAGCCTAAGAAATGCTGAATTTCACTGTAAAAATGCATGAATTAATGAACTCACAATACATGTCACCTCTCCTCTCCTCTCCTCAATACAACGGGCATGGATGCTGCATGGATTGAGAGCTCGATTCCTGCAGCTCCGTTCAGCCTGGCATCCTCTGGTTTGGTCTCCTGTATATCCTGGTTTGCACTGGCCACAGTGGTAAGACCCCTGTAAGAACAAAAAGTCACCAGCTAGCCTTTTAACAGGACTTCTTTTCCATTTAAAGCAAGCACAAGAGCAAGATTCAAGTCACACTGTTTATGCTGTGCAAGTGTAGTTTTTCATCCGCTGAGGCCTCTTGTACTGTGAACAAACTTTATTTTCTACACTTCTTTATTTCTACGAGAAAATCATATTTGGTTGCCAGAGTGCATGCTGGAAAACATACTCAATTCTTGCCTGTTTAGACCAGTCTTTTGTTAAGCCAGAGAAAATCATGTAGCAGCAAAAGCTTCTTCATGATGCCTTGTCCCTGCCAGCATCACCCTGAGCTCCTTCCAGGTGGCTGAAACTTTGTGCAAAACTCTAAGCAGCAGCTGATTAATCAGGCTGGATGATCTTATTTCACTGTAAAGCACATCCACCAGTTTATCTAAAGGCAACTGGGCACAAATTTTAATCAAAGAGAGACATAAAAGTTCATCATGTCTTTGTCCCATTTTATTTTTCAGGCTAAAATGTTTTTAAGCCAATTTGATCCAAATCTTCTTCTTCAGAAAAGAATTCTGTATCTGAAGACACAGCCATCCTCATTTACACTGCAATAAGAACATCCGTGTAAGTTTTTGCAATGGTTTATTATGACACATGCATATGTATTTCATATGTTTCACTCTCTTGTGTAAACAAACACAAAGGAACTAAGCCAAGGAATCTCATTATGTGCTGGGCCAATCACCATATGAGATATAAACAGATAAATGCTGATAAGGTGAGGTCTTCTTTAGGCATCTAATGTGGCTTTTGTCTCTGTCTCACATTCTTGTTGACCTGTAACTTTAGACATAAAAATTAATTGCGAACAATCCTTTTACCTTATGGAGAATAATTATTTTTTGATATGTCAAGGGACAGAAATGGGTAGATCTCTGACCAACGTGTATCTAACCATTGGTGAAACTGAGGTGCTCCATTCAACTTCACTCTTTGTGTACAAAGTCTGTTGGAGGAACTGTCAGGACTGTTGTAGTCCACCATCTTAGAGAAATCTACTTACTACTCAGATGGGCATTATTTTTTTCCTCTATTCCTAACTTCATTACAAATTTTAGCTCTGTGTTGTCTGCATACTTTCAGGATGAAGATGAAAATAAACAGATGACTGAAGAGTAAAATAATCCCTGGGCTGTGCTCATGGTATGGCTTATTTAAAACACACCAGCCTGTGCAATTTATCCTAATGGACGACAGGGTAGTATCTTCTGGAGTCTACTGAATTTTCTCGCTATATTTTTCCTATATCAAGCTCTGGTATGCACTAAAATAGCCTCTAAGGCAGCATTTGCAGACCAGACTGTTTCTGAAGGGATACAGGATTAGAAACCCCACACTGCTGTGTTTTGACAGATGGCAGGACACTTGGTGCCTGCACTCTGCAGACAGGGCCCGATGGCCTCCCAAAGAGGCTGCAAGTCTAGTCATGCAGCAAGATACAACATGTGACAGTAAATGTTCTAGATATTAAAAAAGAGATACAAACATACTGAACAGTGAAAGCAGCCCTAAGAAAACAAGCTTACTCAGAAGGAAAGCTAACACTGAACACAAATGGTAGCCTCAACAATACCTTGCTGCAGAAAAGGACAACCTTTACACCTGAAGGATATTTTCAGCCCTTGTCTTGCTATGAAGAAAGCCTGTGACATGTACAGAACAACCAGGGGATTGCCCAGCCAGCACAGATTTATGAAAGGTAGGTCCTGCTCGTTCTGTAACAAGGTGACCTGCTCAGTAGATGAGCCTTTGACACCATTTCCCACAGCAATCCCCTGGGGAAACTGGCAGCTGATGGCTTGGGCAGGTGTTCACTGGGTAAAAACTGCCTGGATGGCCAGGCCCCGAGAGTGATGGTGAGTGGACTTACATCCAGCTGGTGGCTGGTCACAGGTGGTGTTACCCAGGTACTGGGGCCAGTCCTGTTTAGTATCTTCATTGATGATCTCATGGAGTGCACCCTCAGTCAGTGTGCAGGTGACACCAAGCTGGGTGGGAGTGCTGATCTGCTGGAGGGCAGGAAGGCTCTGCAGAGGGATCTGGGCAGGCTGGACCATGGGCTGAGGCCAATGGTGTGAGGTTCAACAAGGCCCAGTGCCAGGTCCTACCCTTGGGTCACAACAACCCCAGGCAGCTCCCCAGGCTGGGGCAGAGTGGCTGGAAAGCTGCCCACAGGAAAAGGACCTGGGGGTGCTGGTGACAGCGGCTGAACATGAGCCAGGGTGTGCCCAGGTGGCCAAGAAGGCCAATGGCATCCTGGCCTGGATCAGCAATGGTGTGGCCAGCAGGACCAGGGCAGGGATTGTCCCCCTGTACTTGGCAGTGGTGAGGCCACACCTCAAATCCTGTGTCCAGTTTTGGGCTCTTCACTACAGGAAGGTCATTCTGGTGCTGGAGTGTGTCCAGAGAAGGGCAATGGAGCTGGTCCAGGGTCTGGAGGACAAGTCCTATGAGGAGTGGCTGAGGGAGCTGGGGGGTGGAGAAAAGGAGGCTCGGGGGAACAGTATCACTCTACAAGTACCTGAAAGGATGCTATAGATGGGTAGGGTTCAGTTTTTCTCCCCAGTAAGATGTGACAGGACAAGAAGAAATGGCCTCAGATCCTCAGGCCTTCTCAGGTCAGGGGAGATTAAGACTGAGTATTAGGAAGAATTTGTTTACACAAAGGACTGTCAAGCACTGGAACAGGCTGCCCAGGTAAGTGATGGACTCACTATTTTTGAAAGTGTTCAAAAAAGGTGTTGATGTGGCACTTGGGAAAATGGTTTAGTGCTGGGATTGTCAGTGCTGTGTTAACAGCTGGACTCGGCCTTAAGGGTCTTTTCTATCATAAATGATTCTATGATTATGTGATTCTATGTCCAACTTGCTTCATAGCATTAAAGTAGTTGTATGCCCTTTTTAATGGATCCTAACATGTTTCAAACCATTTTTACTTCTCCTATGCTTGCTCTCCTGGGTTTAATATCTATGGGCATTAACAGTCTTGTACCAATTACCACTCTCATTTCCCTTTATTTAGCGGGTTAGCTGTTACTTTATACATAACTCCTATGAAGAAAGCACTCAGGCGAACAGCTTGTTGCAGCAGTTCTCGGGTGGCAGGAGATAAGGAAAGCAAAGCTTTAATCTTTCAAAGGAGGTTCTTTGCAGTAACATATCCATAAACACACATCACTGGATGGTATGGAGAGAAGAGCTCCTGCTCTTCAGGGAAAGTGATAAGGATACAATTCAGATGGATGTGTTAATGACAAATCAAGTATCGATTTTTTTATTATTAACTAGGAAAAGATTCTTTGATTTATACAAAGCCAAGAAACAAATGGTATTATTCAGCTCTTCCATCAGACCCATAAATCCAATCCTAGCCTCATGGAATTTTAAAACAATCAATTTTTTTTAAAGGCATAAATGAAAAGATGCTTACCAAAGTGTTTATGCAATGGGAATTCGGAACACAGAGTCCAAGTCCACCATTCTGACATTCATCAATATCTAAGCAGATCTAGCAATAAACCAAATCCACAAATAATAAAAATAATGTCAATTTATTGAGATCAAAGTTTGAAGAAACACCACTAAAGTTTAAGACTAGAAAAGACACACAGCCTCTCCTGAAACTGCTCTCAGAATGTCATAGACATATCCATAGGCTGACTTTCCAAACCCTGAAGAGACACTACAGAACAGAAAACTTCAGCTTTAGGATGTGCTCTGGTTCACCCACAAGAGTTTATACAAAAACTGTGTTCCCGTTGTAGAGTGCTTACAGAAATACGCAAAAAAATTTACAGTAAAATGGGCCTTTTTAATAATTTTCTTCCTAGTTCAAAGCCAGTTTACAGAAATCAACAAAGCCCCGTGAAGTTGATCAGAGATAATTACAAAGATAATGATATTTTTTCTTGTCTCTATGCCAGTCAAGAGTATTAGACTGTTAATACTCCCATTAAAACTAAGCAAATGCAATTCAGATCTCTAACTGAAACACTCTGAGCTCTGCCTAACAGCATAAGGTAATTATGGAATGACTGAAACATAAATACAATTCAATACAGATGCACTGCTAATATAAAACCAGCACCTTGCAATGGAAGTTGTCGTGGGGGTGCTGCCACTCACCTGCTTATTGTTCATGGCATAGTTGAGTCCTATCCCTTGCACGGTTTGTCCCGTATATCCTGGAGGACAGGTCTCACATCGGAAACCTGGAGCAGTGTTCACGCATCGCACACCAGGGAAGCAAGGGTTGTAACGACACTGCAAAGAAAAAACAAACCAGCCACACGTTCGTGCTTCAGTAACATCCAGACTCTGACTGTGTGCACAGACCTCTCACCAAAGGCAATGCTACATGCAACACCTGTATGTCTTCCTTTCAGAGGGCTTAGAGAGGAAACCGTCTCTGCAGGTATTTCTGACCTCAGTAAGTCTTTAGCTATATCTGTAATTTAAATAACATTTGCAGCCTTCCATTACAGCCTGTTGTTGATGTCCTAAACTCTCAATCCTTCCTTTAGCTGGGCAGATTCAGATCCCTTGGAGGCTGAAAGCCCCCTTGAGGGGTCCACACCACAATATCAGGAAAGAAACATAACTCCAAACACCCCTACTAATGTGTTTTGTACACACAGAAGTGGCAGCAGCATTTTCCTTCAGTTATGTTTGGACAAATCTCATAGCCAGAAGGAATCTAAACATAAGTCAGATAAGCAGGGATGTGTCAGTGGCATCCACACATTTCTGGACCGGAGGCCCACAGACAGTCCATGGAACTTCTCCCAAAATATCACAAGTCCACAAAATCACCCTTGGTCTGAAGGCACCATTCACTTCATTCACTGCCTTATGCAGTTTTAACAAAACAGCTGTGACCAATTTCACTGGTTGTGCGGCTGCCAGTTTGGGAAACACATCCCGCATTGCTGTCTTTCCCAACATCAACACTAGCTGCTAGGTAACGTTTATAAGAGTACCAAAACCATCAACATGCCATCCTGCTGCACAGGGCTCAAAGACAACAATAAATGAGAAACAGGAGAAAGAAATACTAAAGTTTTAAAAATATGCCTTTTTTTCTCCTTCCATCACTAACAGAAAAACATCTGCAAGATGGAGGGAGAACAAACCAGACGACATCCACCTAAAAAGGCATACAACTTGTAACCAAACACACACACACACAGAAGCAAGAAAAGGTATGTTTAATATCAAAATGTGTTTGACAGAAAGATTTGTTAGTAGTACATCAAACTGTAATATAAGGAAAACGTAAAACCTAGGACAGACATTTTGTGCCTCCTTATTTTGCTGTGGATTCTTTATTGTAGGCAGCAGAGGGCGCCCAAATTACACAGCATACAGAGCAGAGCTGCAGCTCCCAAGATAATGGGCACCAGCATACCAAAATAATGTCTTCAAACTGGTAATGACTTAGTGAGCATACTGCAGAGATGCTAACAGCCTCAGGAAAGATGATGGCAGCTCTTAGTGAGGAATCCTCCAGATTTGTCATTACCAGAATTTGTACAATAACTTCTTTTTAAATGCCTATTATTAGGAAGTACAGAAATAGTTCATTCATAAGAGGCTTTAAATAAACTTAAAAAACAAAACAAAACCGACCAACCAAACAAAAAACTTTCCTTCATATCAGCTAACTCAGGAAAACAAGTCATTAGACAATTCAAAATTATTGCCATTTATTGCTTCTTTATTTCTCCCTGTGCAACTCTAAGTAAAAATCGCTGATTAAGTAGCTGTTTGCTGGTGAACAAAACTGCTCCTGACAAAGTGGCATTTTAATGGCAGTGTCCACATAAGGACCTCATAATAAACAAGACTGTATCTCGATGACACAATTTTGGCATAAATTTCTTGCTGTTTCTAATGTGAAAGCAGGTCTGTCATGTGGAGTGGTGGCAGGAAGACGAAGGTACATGAATCTCCAGTGATTAGAGCCTGACTAATCAGCTAACAAACAATCACTTTAATATCAAGCCATTATAAACCAGTCTCTGTTTCTTTTCCCACCACTGCTGTAATGGGTTGAGTTGCTCCAACTCCGAAAATGGCAGTGAGGAGATTATTGCCATGCTCTGTGTCAGTCTGAAAATAGCTCAGGAGGTGAAACCCATCCGTATTGGCAGGCTTCACCTAAGCTGGCTTGGGCATCACACCATGCCTGTCTGTAGCATGAAACATGTGCCACAGCTGTCTTGGATCCACCACTTGCATTCATATTTCAGAGCTTCACCTCCATTTTTTTTACCTTCTGTTGCGCAGACACAGTTCATGCCACATAAGGCAAAACAAGAGACATCGCCAATGCCTCAGGAAACTGCCACACTCAACTCACTTTCTCTCCCCAGTGTTTTTCAGAGACAGGTATAAGTTAGGCACATCATATCCTCTCTGCTGATGGTCTACAGGAGGGAGTAAATCGAAAGAGCAGTCAAGCACATTTCCTGTTGGCTAGGAAGGAGAAAAAGGGAATTGCTTTTGCTGTTTTACATTATTTAATGGGTACACTGGTAGTACTGTGTTATCCACAGGTGCAGTTTATGACCTAATTCTGCTGGTTCCTTGGTGTACTACATCAAGGTGCTTTTCCAGAAAAAAGACTAAAAAGTAATGGTAAAAATCATCCCACAGAAAAAATGCAGTGAATCTGTAAGTGGTTTTGTTGTTTCTGTCCCAACTAAGTGTCACATTCCAATTAACACAGGTTTTCTTCAAACATTTAAGATACTGCAAATTTATTAATTCAGTACTCAATACAAGCAAGCTCTGAATTTCTAACATACAGCACAAGAAAAGAACTAGATTTAAGTCAACATTATTAGATTTCAACACAAACACGCAAAAGGAACAATGACAATAATTGTTTATTTTCTTTCATAGACTTCTAAGGTAAGGATGAAAACATGGCTCCAGTTTGGGTCGAAGAGAAGACTTTGGTCTCCGATGCTGGTTCAGGAGCACAACAATTTAAAGAAACAAAGCCCATATTGACAAGAAGTGCTTCTGCAGCCTATAGCAGAAGCTACTGCATCTTCTTGTGGAATAGAAATGATAATGTCAAAAGTTTGTTTTGGCTGGGTTTAGGTTCTGGCGTTTTTTTTCCAAACATTAAGCTCCATTAAGTGACTTCTCAACTCACCACAGTATTTCAAGTTTTTACACGTACAACCTCCATAAAGTTGCAAAAACAGCAAAATAGGGATATAAAGTCAAATCAGAATGAATTAATATTCACTGTGCAAGCAGTCAGTACATGCTGAAGACAGCAAGTATTAGCAACCCATCGATATGTATGAAACAGTTGCTTTTTAGCTTTTTTTTTTAGTTCAGCGAAAGTCACTATTTTACCTCATCAATATCTGAACATGTAACTCCATTTCCTGTGAGTCCTTCAGGGCAGGGCCCACATTGAAATCCCTCTGCTGTCTCCATGCACCTCACTCCTCTGAAGCAGGAATTAACTTCACATTTCGGTTTAGTGCGCCTAGGAAGCTGAGTTGGAAAACTCACAGTGCCCAAACCTTTAATGCAGAAAGAACAGCAGTTTCAGTGGTTGAAAGAAACATTCATCATGGTTCTCAGCTGGCAAGCATTCTGAAATCCCCAAGACACTTCATGTCCCTGTACTCTGTTCCTGCCAGCTGTGCTATGGCTGAAAAGACTCCATGGTGGGAATGGCCCAGGAATTTACTGTGTCCTCAGCAAGGGGAAATTGAGGTGGATTTTTTAGGTCCATGTGGTTCTTCTGGCTACATATGGGAGTCTTCCTCCTAGGTTAGTCCTAAAACATATCTGCCAGGGGAAGAAACTTTGAAAGCCTGTGACTTCAGACCAAGGAACTCAAGTATAAGGGGACAAGTACAGGGCGTTTCTCTCGCTAAGTTGGCAACACTACCACTTCATAAGAAAAACAGTGTTCTGGTTTTACAACAGCATCTCTTACAGCCTACAAATTAGAAGAATAAAGAAGCAGCAGCTGGCAGCCCACAAACACAGCAGGACCATGCAAGTACACAGGCTTAGGTGCACAGAGACCAGCCAAAGACTGGTCTTTCTGAGACTCTGGCAGGTACAGAACCTCAGTACAAATGCATGTAGGAATTTGACTTTTCCTTTGGCACTTAGACATAAAAGTCATCCTGCCTAGAGCTAAACTTGAGTTTTGATGAGGCTGACAGACTGGGAGAAGAAATCAACTAAAAGGACTGATGAGTTTAAGACCTTTCATCTCACACAGTAAGGGAGCATACTGGTTTTTATAGTGACTTCACTTGTGTACTGATTGTCAGTTGTGCAGGAGGGCCATGCAGTGGCATTTGAAAAAGTATTTATTTCTTTCATTTAGAGAAAAGATTAAGACCACCTTTTGGGTCTTACTGCTAACTAGTGACTGCCTACTCAGAATCAGACAAACTACAGGTGGACTGCACAGGATCTTCCTCAGACTGATAATACCAGCTAGAGCAGAACATGATTCCTCCCTTGTCCTTCTGCTAAGATTGTGCATGAGATAGCTGGGAGACAGTGTCTGCCTCCACAGGAACATGTGGCACAGCTTTGCGGCAGAGTGAGAACTGACAGTACAGCCTGAGTGGTACTGCTTGGTTTAGTGGCATTTTATCCCCCAACAGATGATTGGCAGGTCCATGGAAGCTTTTTCTCTAATGAAAATCTATTTTAAATTTGTGTCCAAATACAAATACATCTAGAACTTTGGACACAGTATTTTTAAATAAGCACTTTTTAGAAACCACATAAAGCTAACATGGTCAACACTAGTTTTAAAACAACTATCTCTTCTCGATTACTAGCAATAACAGGAATACTCACCACATGCTTGGCACTCAGCTATGGTATTTCTCAGAAAAGTTGTTTCTTTGACCTTGAGAATATAGAAAATAAATATTATTTAGGTACAGATAGTTTCAGTTTGCACCTGGCTGAGAGAAGAACCATTAGTCCCCAAGAAGCCACTCAAACCATGCAACATAGGTAATCTGTTTTAAATGAGATGCTCTTTGTACTCCATAAAATTAAGGATCTGGATAATGAATGTACTTAGGTTCAGCCTTCATCAACAGGACCTTTAAAGGTCCAAAGGCCCTTGTTCGACCAAAGGAATGTGCCACCAGCAATTCCAGTTCTGACACCCACCAGCAAGTGAAACAAACACAGTTTCAGTTCCAGGCAACAGACCCACAACTATCTAATAGTGGGCTAGGATGGCTACTCTGCTTTCTCACCAGACACTAAATTTTCTGGATCTGAATAAGCAAGCCCCCTATGCTCCCACATTCAATGGTCCTCCCTTGCAAGCACAGGGTATCAGGACCTACATGGTTATTTCTTCTCCATTGTGTCATGCCTACACAGGAGTTTATTCCTTATGTGAAATCTGTGCCGACGCTATCAAAGGGGCAAAATTGGGATATTTCACACTAAAGCCTCTATACAGTACCTGTTGTCTAAGAAGGTCTTTCACATCTCCCAGTATTTGGTTCATCTGCATCATTTGACCCATCAGCTGCCTATTAAAATCACCTGCAGGGAAACAGCAATGAAAAAGAGTGCACAACATAACTCTCCTTCATTTGCCATGGTAATTTCTGAGATATAAGATGGACCATGAAGAGCCATGGAGGGCAGACATTACTGTTATGTAAGCCCTGTAGAAATCATGAGAGCAAACACCTTTATCTCAAATTCTATAGTGTGATTTGCATGAACTCAAGGCTTTTCTGGACTGAACTCCTCATATACCACAGAAACAGGCAAAGCAGAAAGCTCTCCACAGAGAAAAACAAGATCATGATTCTTCTACCATTACTTCAGTGTCAAGGCTCTCTAAGGCAACCAATGCCACCAGTGCTACTGGTTCCTTCCAGGCCTGAGACCAGCAAACCTAAGTGAAACCTCAGGATTTCAGAGCTAGGTATTTGTGATAACCTATTTAGGGCAGGAGGGCAAGGTGAGGCCATGAAGCATATGTGCATAAAATGGGAAGATATCTTGCATAAGTCCGTTCCATGTCATAGAATCAGAGTCATAGAATCATCAAGGCTGGAAGAGATCTTAAAGATCATGTAGTCTAACCAACACTACCGCTGTGACCCCTGAACCACTAAACCATCACCTAGCACCAGATCCAGACAACACCTGAACCCCTCCAGGTAACTCCACCACCTCCCCAGGCAACCTATTCCAATGCCTAACCACCCTAATAATGAAAAGATATTTCTAATATCTAATCTGAATCTCCCCTCTCTCAGTTTAAGGCCGTTTCCTGTTGCCCTCCTACTGCAGGCATGGTAGAAGAGACCGGCCCTCACCTGGCTATACCCTCCTTTCAGGTGGTTGTAGAAAGCAATGAAGTCCCCCTGAGCCTCCTCTTCTTGAGACTAAACAAACTCCCTTGGCTGTTCCTCATATGACACATTTTCTAGTTTTTTCACCAGCCTTGTTGCCCTTCACTGGACACGCTCCAGTACCTCAATCTCATTTTTAAAGTGAGAGGCCCAAAGCTGAACACAGGATTTGAGGTGCAGCCTCACCAATGTCGAGTACAGGGGGTTGATTACTTTCCTGGTCCTGCTGGCACAGCACAGTTGTAACCACAACTGATTCATACATATTTTTCAAAGTGAAGTTATCCAGCTTTCTGAGCAAGTTCACTGAAGCTCTGAGAACACATCAACAATGCCTGCTCTGACAAAACAGTGTTTTTAGTAACTGCACCAGTCACTTGGCTTTCCTTTTCAAAGGCAGCCCATCACACCGCACACAAGTTTCATGGCTGCATTTGCGTCTGACAGCTGCAGACTTTCTATGGACTCACAAAACATCTACTCAACACACTATGAACTCACACCAAAATCAGTCCTCAATACCAAGTAACAAATTAAAGACCCCTCAGATAAGACCAAAAATTACATCTGTAATGAGCCATAGGGAAGGATCAGATCAAACTCAAGATCTTCACAGGAGATTTTTATCTGTTAAGTGAAATATTGGTTCTGAGCCAGTGACAGAGAAGAAGCAGAGTATGTTTAGCATAGTAGCTTGTAGTTGCTTCTGTTTGCAGCTTACTTCTGAATTTGTACCTCTCTCAAGAAGATATTTGTTTACTTCTCTAAGTCTGTATTTAAAAACAAACTTCGCAAGTATATGCTCTTTCATAGTCTAGGCAGGCAGGATATTTTGATATTTTGCCCAATACCTTCAGGGAGGTTTATTCACATGTTATTTTTGTGAGTACTTAAAGTTTATATGAAAAATGCTTCTCTTAATGTTTACCTCATTGTTTTGTACTTCAAAGCATGTCTAACTGTTTCCAAACATTCTAGTGGGAACCATCCAACTCCTCGCATACTACGTTTTCTTCACTTCATATTTTCTCATGAAAACACTGAACAAGTTTAAAGAGTCATGAATCACTTGTTCCAGAGCCTGCCTCTGTTCTAGACCTAATCTTGCCATATTTTTATTTAGGTGACAACAGCAGGACATAATATCATGGGTATTTTAGAATCCCATAGTGGAACCTGGCACACAGGCTGTCAGGCCCGATGCTGGGGTCTGTTTTATTTTTGAAACAAAGATTTGTTTAGGCATTATTGATTGAAATCTGCAAAAATTCTCAAGACTTCAGATGCTGTTTGTTGGCTAGCATCTAAATCAAAACCAGATCTATTCTGTAGTTAAGTTTTGCAGACTGCTGAACATTAAGGTGGACTAAACAGGTTATACTGCCGTGAACTAAATGCCTTGTGTGCAAATTTAGACAGCAGAGCAGAAACAGCTGAATACACCTGATTTTGTTTTTATTCTCTTGCATTAAAAGCAATTCCAATGGCAGGCCCCACTTGCAGCAGGATGACCAGTGTTCAGGGATAAGTACTCAGAGAGGCCTTTAGGGCAGCTGTCAGTCCACAATATAGTGGACCCAGGAGCAATCAGGTAAGCAAAAGGTACCAGCCTGAAGCTATACAGTTATCTCCCATGTAGCCTCTCTCATCCATACTGCATCTAATAAGGCAACTCCTCAGTTCAACTAGTCCCTAGCTCTATATTCTCGAGGGAGATGATTAACAGAATGGCTTTCACAGTAATAACTAAGCTCAGAGTACTACTGATCAACAGGGAACCAAAGTCCCTGTCTTTCTCTTGCCAGGATACTGCAGTATAGAATCATGGAATGGTTTGGATTGAAAAAGACCTTTGAAGATTATCTAGTCTGACATCCTTGCCATGGTAGGGCCATGTTTCACTAGACCAGAATGCTCAAAGTCCCATCTAGCCTGGCCTTCAACACTTCCTGATGGGGCATCCACAGCTTCTCTGGGCAACCTGTTCAAGTATGGGGCCTTGGATTTTGAGCAGGCAACCAGCTTCATTGCACAGCCAATTGGCCCAGGCATGCACGAACACTAGCCACCATGAAACACCTCACAGATATTTCTTCTACCTCTGTTGGGAACAACAGCTCTTTGGCTCAAGCAACACACTCTCCCGTGTCTGTCCTGAAGTGTCATTCAAAGAGAATGATATACATAGAATCACAGAATACCCTGAGTTGGAAGGGACTCATAAGGATCATCGGGTCAAATCCTGGCCCAGCATGGGACAACCCCAAGAATCACACCATGTACGTGAGAATATTGTCCAACTTCTTGAACTCTGGAAGACTGGTTTCTTGTCCAGAGATCAAACCATGATTATAGTACAGGTGATGGCTGACAAGAAAAAAGTTTCTCGACAGCCTATAATCTTTCACCAAAGAAGCGGTACATACAAGTTGTATGTGGAATTGGGAAGAGGCAGGTTCCAAGCAAACAGAAGGAAATATTCCTCAGATATGTGATAAATTTCTTGCCAGGAGACATTCTTGACCATGCCTTCAAAACTGACTGGACAGATTCATGGACAAAAACATATATTGAGTACAAAACACAAAGACTTCACCTGTGAGTCAAGAGCTCTGAATACCATGAACTGCTGGAGAACAGTGAAGCATCCAGAGAAAACCACACTAAGACTCCATTCCATTATACTCTTGCCTGTGGATCTATATTGACATACTCTCTCTAAAAGCACCTTGGTTAAAAGAACCTTTGGTCTGGCGCAATATAGCTATTTTTTTTATACTTTGTCAGGTTCAGGTACCCTCCATGAACTAGACAACCTCCAAAGATCCCTTCTGACTGGAATGATTTGTGATGATGATCACATGCAGCACACTAATCTCATCTACCAAACTCAGTGCACCTTGCATTCTATTTTCCTACCCAGCCACAAAGATCCAAATATACATGTTCAGCCTGTGTCTGGTCATCATAATCTCATCCCATTGCTTAGGTGTCTCAGCCTCATAGACTGAACATGGAGGGAATGCTGCTGCCAAAGCAGTGAGCAACAACCAGGCATGCAGTCAAATCCATGTACAGTTATTCAGACCCAAAGACCTCCCAATGATTTTCCAATATGAAAGAACATGCTTTTACCAAGATATTAGGTCTCACCCCCCTACACAGCTAAGCATTTGCATTCCAGCTTTTCCTGTCAGTAGGCAAAACTGTCGTTCTCTGATATATTATTGCCATAGAAGGGCATCATGAAGCATACCCATGGTTCAAGGCAGCCAAGTTAAAATTACTGTTGGAACATCCACCTTTTCTTTTGGCAGATTTGACTACGTAGACTTTGAATGTATTTATGTGAGTTGTTTATTATTATTATCAATGATACTAATTCCACTTGAAAGCTAAAAGCAACTGAATTTGACAGTCTAAGCCAGGTGGAGGCAGCCACAGAGAGACAGTATCTGCCTGTATATTACCATTTGCATTATTGATTAGTGAGCAAAAAATTACAAATGAGAAAGCTGCAAGTTTGTAATTTGGAAACTTGCTGTGAGAGAGCTGTCAGTTTTTGCAGAAGCAAATACTGAATTACCCTTCCCTTCCACATTCAAATGCCTGTTGATTTAGTGAAAAAGAGAGAACTTTGAAGATAAAACTCATTTTTTTACCTAACTGTATATATGTTAAGAAGCAAGGAAGTAGAAGTATATGCAACTAAGGATTTACATAGCTAAAAGGTAAACCAGATTTTGTTACCACTGTATACCACTGATGCCTATACTCATGTGACATACCCAGGATGCTCTCATAAAATTTCTGCATCTTATCTCTGTTCCTATCAAAAGCAGAAATGCTGCAGGGTTGGGTTTGGCAGAGGACAGGAAGGGGTACAAGAGAGAATGTATCATGGATCCTATTTCAAACTTTGAACTGAGTTTCCTTCCTATAGTTGCCATATATTAACATATTGCATGCACAGTGTGAACCCATTCTTCTCCCTCACACCCGCAGCAGAAAGGCAGATGGACAGGGACTAGAAGGACCACAGATGGGACAGTCTAGCACAGGTTTTCTGTGTCCAGAGGTCAGAGAGCACCCTCACCTAACACAAGGGATTGCATTAAGCCTCTGGGGCCCTGCAGGGATCTCAGTAGCCTCAGCTCCTTCCTTTCCTCCCTCTTCCCAGCTCAGTCTCCACAATGCTCAGCACAGGCAGAAAAGGAATTGGTTTTGAATCAATGTCCCCATCAGCAGGTGACAGAAGCCTTGGCTAAATTGTGGCAGGACTAGTGGCTACTTTGCAATGGCTTTTCCCACATAGACCTACAGTCTCTGTAGCCATGGCACAATCATTTTCTTCAGTCTCCTGCAAGCTTCTTCACACCTTGTTCCTCCCCTCTGGGGGACAGTCCAGTGCTCAACATGAGATGAACACTGTCAGTGTGAATAAGTATATGGGTAGGTCTTGCTACTCCATTCATCTACCTTTCATACAGCCTGTAGCAATGTATCCCATTTAGCACTACTTTCCATCTGCAATTGTTTGCAATTTGAATACTTAAAATATTATTAAGCTGACACAAACAGATCATCATCATAAGAATTTGCTTTCCAAATTATGCTAAAAAAACCTCTTTCAATCATGACAGACTTGTCTTTCACTGAAACAACAATTCATTGCTTTATCACCAGCAACAGTGACTGTTTTGTCTCCAAATGGAGCTATTTCTAAAACATTTACAGGAAATTGTCATAGCTATAATTTACCTAAATAATTGCTATTATTTGACTAAAGGTTTCTTCACATTTTCAATATTCATCACATTAGTTTCCTCGCACTGGTGTCATCAGAAATAATTTTTACTCCCAGTTGCAGACCTTACCAGCGTACTGAGGTACAGGCTCAATTTGTTGAAGAAAACAATCCTGCAGGTTTCCCACTTCCACAAGGGTTCCTCCAGTTACCAGCTTCAGCTCATCTAGTGTATCCTGGGCTCACAAGAAAAACAGAGCTCACAGTTCTGGTACAACAATGGGAAAAATATGAAATATCAGACAAAGTACATTAATTTTTTTAAGAGAGGTAGTCAATTTCCTATGCATGCCGTTCCCTTCCGGACCATCCATCACTATTTGAACTGTATAAAATCTCTAATCTTTGCCTTGCAGATTTTCACATAGCTGTGGTTTTATTTTAAACTTTTTTTTTACTGTTCCAATTCATATGATCTCACATACTAGGAAGTTCACATATTTCTGTACCTGTGGCATAGGATTTTTTTTTAAAGTGCATCCAAAGCAGTCTTTTTTCCTCTCCTCTCAAAGAGGTACACATATTTATGTCAGGAATATGGGCACCTCAATCATTCTCCATAAAAACAGGCTCACTTTCAAGCCTGCAATGAAACAAAGTAAGTGGGCAACCTTGGGGGCAGAACGCCTTTGCACCTTCTAATAAGTATTTTTGATTAATGATCCTGGAAGATGCTGTGGAAGACACTGTTTATCTCAGATTGTTGATAGGGAGATGATAGGAAGGTTTATCAACTCCTGGTCAGCAGACAGAGGAAGAAAAGAAGCTATTGCAGTCAAACAGATGAGGATTGCATTCTGGCACCACAGGGGTTCCCCCTTTCTATTGTCTTTTTTAGTCTCTTGGGATATCATGAAGAGGAAAGCCACATACACAGACAAGCACTGCTCATATAGAACAACTGGAAGAAGCCAGTGAAAAGCTGCCCCTACTGCATTAGCTAAGTCCTTGCAAAAAGTTCAGCCCCCAAAAAACAACTAGATTGAAGCGAAGGAGGCAGTATTTTTTGGATTTTATTAAAGAAGCTAAAAATGGTGTTTAAAACAAATAGCATAATTATTATAGGGTTCATGTAAGCTACGATTTCACCTGCTCCATAGGGAACTTTCATTTACATTTATTTTGCAACTTAATACTACAGTATTACTGTACAGAGCTTGGCTATTGTGAGGGCTGAAGTTTGAATTCAGCGATCCAGAGGATCACCGGTGATCCCTCCAAGTGCTCAGCCTGTTCCCAGTTTCCATGCTCACCTGTGGCTTCTGAAGAGTGCGCAACTCAACTGCCACCACCTTCTGAGATAGCGCTGAAAATGGTTTTGGCAGGTCCTCAATGGCACCTACTTGTAGGCAGTCCAGATACAACTCTACTGTGCTCAATCCCTGCTGCAGGCCACTCAGCCACAAGATGACAGCATGGGGTTTCCCATCAGCCAGCTGGATGTTGCTAAAGATCACGGAATTCAGCCTTCCATCATTCTTCAGATAGCGCAGCACCGCTAGGACAAAATACACAGAAGGACTATCAGAGGGTAGCAGATAGCCCAAGGCTGATCAAGGAAGATCCTGTGGAAATCTGCAATTGCTCTGGTATATTTCCACATGTCCGCTTTTGTAAATGCATCCCATATGCAGACATAATGGTAATAATAAATGGGACATTGACTCTCAAAGCAGCACTAGCAGGAGGCTTGCGTGACTCCCTATTTGTAAAGCTCTGCTGCCTGCACTGAGTTTTCATCTGCTTTGTCCATGCCTCTCTAAATGGCTTAACCAAAGTCACTTTATAGGCCATAATGTGCTAAAATGCAAGTGGTAAAGTTACAAGGTGTAGCAGGCAGCTTCCAGTCAGCACTTTGGTAAGTACATATCTGATAGACCCAGAAATACTCTGTAGCAGAAGCATACAACTAGAAAATCAATTTCAGTGATGCATACCACATACAGCGAAGCCATCTAAGAGTGCATCCAAATGCATAATTAAAAACCAAAGGAAGCATGTTTCCAAGCCAATAACCTGCACTTCTCTGTAACAAACACTCAGTAAAAACAAAATATAATGCAGAAAAGGCATAGTCCACTCCTAGGATGACTAAGCCTTCTCTCAACTCTTTTTAAAAGCATTAGTGACTGACCTACCTGATAAAAATTCTCCTTTTATTAAGTAAAATTCACCACCAAAAAAAACCACAACAGCAGACAAACACTCTTACAATAAATATTCGCTGAGTAATATTGAAAAAAAAGTCTCTTTCCTAAGGAAATTAGATCAGTAAGCTAGGATCTGTGAGCCAGATCTCTAAGATCAGCTAGCTACTTCTCTCCACAAAATCTCTCCCTGGCTCTCCAACTGCATATCTGCAGAAGCAATGAGCTGAATGCATCTGACAGTGTATAACTACCCTGCGATATAAGACAGACCTTGTTTCAAAGATCTCACTGATCACCAGCCGACACTCCCTTATTTCCTGATCATAACAGTTATGTGCATGAGGAATCAAACTGCACAGACACCAGGCATCTAAACATTTATGTGCTGGCTCTTGCTAAAGTCTGAAATTCACAGAGGGCTGCTACAGTTGCATCAAGTGAGAGCTCACAAATGGCCTGACACTAAGTCAACCAAAAATTGTGGATATAGTGGAGGTAAAAGCTCTTACTATCTTCAGAGCTAATAACACCTACTTACTGAAACCATCCAATTTCTATCCATTTAACAAACTCCTTTCCCATCTTTCCACTACTAATATAATTGCTTTGATGCTATACTTGTTTGTTGGCGATCTCCCAACTCCCTGCACACATACTCCCTAAAATTTTTCTAATTCCTCAGTCTAATGATAAAAAACCCCCCATATTTATACCAGCATGAATGGGGCAGGGTATGTCTCCATCTTTGAAGTCTACACTAGTGCTAGAGCCTCAGCAGCTGTGATCAATATAAGGAATGTTTTCACTGCTGTCTATGTCAAAACACTGCCAGAGCTGAGATTTCCGCAAAGGTGCATGAGGTCACCAGTAACTCACTAATAGGTAGCATTTCTTGGCAAACTCAAAGATCTGGCAAGACAAGAGTACATTCCAGGCATTTTATTTACGTGAATATTATGCACGCCTGGTCATATAAAAATAAGGCCTTTGGATCTGGGCCCTGCATTCAGAGTGACCAAACACAACAGTAGCCTAGAGAAAGAAAGAGGAGATGGAGGCAGGGCCCAGAAGAGATCCTGCCAGAATAGTTTCAGGACAAAGAGCAACCCAGCTTGGAAGGAGGATCAAGTATTCTTTCCTCAGCCAAAGCCAAATATTCATCTGGTAAACTAGAATGGGCTTTTGAAGAGAGATTTTCTTGGACCACAGCCTCCACCTCTAAGATTTAACCCATCCAAGCCCGTGCAACACATTTGCTGCTTGAATATTTTACAGATATTCATGAGTGTCACCTGAACTGCTTAAGAAAAAAATTTTCAATTAAAATAGGAG
Source organism: Eulacestoma nigropectus (assembly GCA_013397775.1). Classification (NCBI taxonomy): domain Eukaryota; kingdom Metazoa; phylum Chordata; class Aves; order Passeriformes; genus Eulacestoma; species Eulacestoma nigropectus. The sequence continues at coordinate 687,730 of VZTE01006456.1, read as the reverse complement.
CTGCTTCACAGAAGTGTTAAATTGCAACACTTCTATGCATTAATTGCTGTTTGTTCCATAAAGGAATAATTTTAAAAGGATAAGAAATCCATGGATGCTATCTGTGTCTCAAAGGCACAATTGTCTACCGTAAGTTTAGCTGCTAATGCAGTAAGTCAGACCTGTGCTTTTAAAAACATTTAGGTGTTACAAGCATGTTACTGTCAGTTATACGACAATAAAACCAGAATATGGGGCAACCACTGGGAACAAAACTCTTAAATGTGACATTTTAAAGTATAACTAAGGCCTGTTTTGAGCTCCTTAAATCAGATTTGGGTGCACAACTGGAAATACCATACAGAGAAAGTACTATCATTCTTTCAAAACCATAGATATTAAGACTCTGCATTTTGCTGATATGCCAGTATTGGTTCACCGCTTAAGCAATGGTGTTCAATCTTAAGAGGATCATACACATCTCACACACTCCATACTTGCAGCTCACATGACAATCTCCTGGATGCAGTTTAACTTATTGTATGAAGTAGCCATAAGGGATCCCTAACACTTACAGAGAAATCACATGTGAAAACACTGCCTACCACTTGCTCGTTGCCATATGCCTTGAACAAGGTGCTCTAAAGTAGTAAGGAGGCAAAGAAACCCAATGAATGGTCTTGCTGCAAAAATCCTCCCTCTCTTTGGCCATTCTTTTACATCGATCTGATGGTCAGTCCTTTACATCAGATAGGTTACAGATGTCCCCCATCTACTCAACACTGGTCACTGACAGGACAAGTTGCTTCAAGCTGCCTATCCATATGCCACTGCTGTGTTCGTCCTGTCACAGATGCTTCTCAAACACCAACCTACTGAGGACAAAACGGAATGAAACCATGTAACCTTCCACCAGAAACACTTTAACAGACTTACGAGAATGTCAGTAACCATCAGACACGCAGATATTTTTGAAAATCAGGGTTTGATATGTTCAAACTTGTATGTATACAGACATATTTATGTGTACACATATGTGTTCCTATATGTATGTACAACATTTACACACATAATTGTGTGTGTGTGATAGAGAGAGAGGGAGTATGGGTAATCCATCATTTATTTAGCAATTAAGTAAGTCAGTGTTAGGAATTACATGACACTTAGTAATAAGGCTGTGTGACCATGTATTACCAATTCCCAATACACACATAGCTCTTATTTCCTTACCTCAGAAGGATTTTGGCAGATCTGAGGAAACTACCGATGTTTTATCTAACTCATTCCTCAATAATATACAACAAAAAGGTGTGCTTTTGTTCTTTTGCAGCATATTGAATAATTTCTCTATGTATAAACTGAAATTTCTCTTTAGAATTTCACAGTATATTTGATTCAGCTAATCACTCAGTAGCAAATTACTATAGCAGTGGTGAAGTCAAGGCAGGAACAACAATGTGCATAATTCAACAATTTTTCACTGAACCTTAAAATTGCAGTATATCCTAGATCTGGTTTAGAGATCAATGAAACTCTCTATTTCTAAAACTACTGTAGTTCCTACTCTGACTCCTGATTAACTAATTCCAAGAAATAAAGAACAAACAGTTTATTTCACCCGACAGATCTTGTAAGTGCCAGGAATATTTGTCCTGCATAGTCACATCTAACCTCCAGGGTCAGCGGAACAAGAACCTGCCTTTCATATGCATGAGGCAGCATGTGCGTGTGTCCCTCACATTCCTGAGTAATAAGAACCAGTGATTGTCCCTAGGGGAAAAAGGAAAAAAGAAAAGAAAAAAAAAGACCAAGCCAAATTGACTCCTTTCTCCATATCCCATGTTTTTTTCCTCCTTTCTCAGCATTGCTCAGAGTAAGCACCACAGCTGAGTTGAGATACCAGCTGATTGTCAGGTCAGCTTCCCCTGGCCAGGAAAGAGCAGCATCAAGGAGATGAAGGAAAGAGATGAAGGAGTGAGAGGGGATGTGAAAGGTGACAGCATGCAACAGGAATGACTCAAGCACAAAGGTTAATTACACAGTTGTCAACATTCATCTATCGCACACCAGTAACTATGGATCCAACACCAGTTCTACCATATACATTCCAAACAACTCACCTTTACTCATCCGTCCCATTACTGTAAATTCAAAATACTTGCTGTTGTCAGCTGATGAATATAAGCCAAAAAGAGTGGCTGTGCTCTTTGGCTGCAGTCTGAATGTTGAGAGCAAGTACACTTCATTCAGCATAGGATCCCCGAATGCTTGTTGCAAGAAGTTCAGTACCACTTGCTTGTTGGAATAAGGAAGAAGATCAAAAACTGGGGAAAAAAAATCAAATTTCAACAGCAAATTAAATGTAATAATGACTAAAGAAGAACGCGATTTGAAGCCACATATTGGAGGCTGTACACTCTTCATATGGAAACTCTGACCTACCTAAAATAAAATAAAAAGAAAAAATTATCACTATGATGATCATCTGTAAAGATCATGAAGTTCAAACCCCTGGCACTGGAAGGGATATCTTAAGCAATCTGGTCTAGTGAAACATGTCCCCACACATGCAGGGAGTTTGGACTGCCAGCTACAACTATTCTATGATTCTATCAAAATATCTATAATTTGTTGCAACTGATACTATTTTAGCAACTTTTACTTTTCAAAGGTATTATTGATAAGTTACTAACATAGAAATATCTAGTCTTCAAATTGAGGTACTCAAATATTTTCAGGTAGATCTCAAAAGTTCTTCTCTTCTGAGGATTCACCTCAACAGAAAGCTTTTTAACCTATTTCTGCTTTCATAAATTCAGATGTTTGTGTTCACATATCAATTAGATAATGATTCAGCATTAACATTTTCAGCCAGATTTCCAGAGTGCTGATCCTTTGATAGCATTTGCAGGGCATCAATTAAAATGCCAAAAAGCCAGGTAAGCAACATGATGTTCACAGCCACCTTCTCACTTCACTGACTTTTCAGAATATATATTATATAAATAAGACTCATCTTTCCCTTCTGGCACAGAAAACAAAGAAACATAGGCCTCACAAAAAAAACCAAACCAAAACAAAACCCACAAACCCTGAAGGCATAGTGAAAGCTGTTTCAAATTTTTATTTTAGTTTTTCCACAATGCATCAGCAAAGAGTCTATGATTTTACACATACATATGTCAGCTATGTCCCTTATGGCACTGAAACTGGGGTTTTCCTCAATGTTCCTAAATCCACGTCTCCAAACTCAATAAACTCTTCTGTTAGGTTCCTTGATTATCTCCTATTCCAACCTGCTGCAATTAAAGCAGTATATATATTATACCCTGGCAAAAAAGTCTGATAAATGATTATGCACAAGTGTTATTTGTGCATAATATAATATTTGTGCACAATATAATATTTGTGCACAAGTGTTATAAGAGCACACTGAGCCATTGTATACCACTGACACTCCATTGGCCTACCATAGCTGGGCCATATTTTTCTCCTACACCAGACCAATACTGTAGAGCTGTCACCAGAGAAGAGCCATAACACCAGGCAGATGGCAAAGGCATATGACAGCACATTGTGCCTTAGCTTGATTCAAACCCATGGTTGTACTAATAAGTTTACTTTCCCAGGCTGAAAAAACACTGGTGGATCTTTGCAGACAAGCCTTGTCTACACAGCACAACGCCAAAGCTGTTGTTGTCTACTAAGGTGATGAGGCCATCCTACTATTCCAGTGTTTCCATATGCTACACACAGGAAAAGACTGAAGAGCACTCGAAGGACAATTACATGGGCACACAGACCTTCCCACAGATATGTGGGAAACCCTGTTCCCTTATACTAGAGTGAGTTCATGCTGCTCTCATCACTCATTCTGACGCATCCATTCATCTAGACACTGATGTTATCTCCCAAAAAGAGAAAAAATGAAGACCTTTTTCCCTTGATTTCATGAAGTCATTGAAATAATCTCTGAACTCCACACTTCTATTGGGTCTAAGGACCTCATGACTCTACAGAGAATTTTCAGGACACAATACAAAAAACTATCAGGCCCTTGATTTGCACGTACTACTAATACTGTTATCAAACAACTAAGAAACATGTGTCTAAGGTGGACCTGGTCAAAAGACCTCTCTTTCATTCAGTTCAGATTTACAGCATGCCAGGACAATCACTGCTCCCACTGAAACCAGTGACAGGGACAGCAGAAGCAAAAAGCTGGGTACTTCACCACATTTAGTGCAGAGAGAGAAAAGCAACTGCCCATGCAAGAGATTGAAATGCAACTCACTACTCTGTACAACAGCATTTTACAAGTAATAGCCATTCATAAAATACAGCTGCGTTTCCTCAGCTGGAGCAATGCAATACAATACCAAAGACTTTGAGAGCACGAAATATAGCTATACATTTTGTTCAGTTCTAGGTCTATTGGCTGAATTCCTATCAATTCCTTCAGTACTCATTAATCAATGCTAGAGTCACTTAAAAATATTACAAAAGTAATGAGTAAACACTGTGAAACATCTGTCTAACATTACAGAAAACATTTACTGAAATTTTTGTCATTTGCATATTTAAGTGAATACTCAAATTGGTTTGGCAATTGTGTTCCACAAAGCACAGTGCCTTAGCCAGGTCCTTCACCGCCAGGTCCTTCACCACCATATTATCAAACCCTTTACTGGGATATCTTCACTGACCAGAATGTGGATGCACTACATGACCAGATCCATCCTTAAGCACAACTTACACACATGCTAGCAAATGCAGCTAGCAGAAGAACGAGGGGATTATGAAAATTCCTTTTACATCCTTAGCAGAGTTGGCAGAGAGAGACAGCTCTTAGCCATTATAGAGACAATTATTTGTTTGGAAGGAACAGGGAAAAAAGGTTCCACAAAGACTTCACATTTTATTTTTTGAAGAACCTCATCTCTTTGTTCCTCTCTGTGGAAAGGCAGACTTGAAAGCAAATGTATAGAATAGGACTGCCAAAGCTGAAAGGCACAAGCAGCTGGTTTCAATCCATGCAATGGATTGAAAACTCCGACATGCCTTCATGCCTTCAAGCACGAGTGCACATACCCACCAGGCTAAACTGAGCCTGCTCGTGAGACAGATGAGGAATTCTCTCCTCCACCTTCCTTCTGTGGTTTTAGAATAGAGCTGCTCACCCTCCTAGCCAAATGCTAACAAGGGATGAGCTACATGGTGAAACAGTGGCAAACCATGCTTTAAAAATCTGCCCAAAACCATCAAGGCTAGCTTTTCAGATGAGAGCTAGAACACATGATGGGCAGCGCTAGGATGAGGAGGCATGGAGGAGTGAAATTAGTGACACAGGAGAGCACAGAACTAAAAACATCCCCTAACTCTGTTGCCATGTCACACCAGCTTTTTAAGACTATCCAAGGCTGTACTCTGGTCACACTTAATCATAACTGTAGATGTAAACACTGCTCCACTGCTGTTCAGCACTTTTCAAGGTAATTATTAATGGCTTAGACATCTAAAGTGAAATCCTAACCCCCACCACAACAATTTCCCACTGACCCCAAGAAGCTGAAAGCGTCCCTTGTTGAGAGTGGAATTTTTCATTGGTTACTGCCCCTGACAAGTTAGAAATCTGTCTTGTTTTTTTTTAATTTGGTAATACACTACTTGTCATTACAACAATTTTCTGAAATGTTTTTACATCATAAAGGTCTTCAACAAAGGCTTTTGGAAATGCAGCTGTATTGCTGTGATTGGCTGTCTTTTAGATCTGCCGAAGTAATAACCGTTTGAAGTGTCAAACGTCATTCTGTAAGGCAGTGGAGGGGGTTAAAAATGTAGCGAAAACCACAAGCAGCTCTAATGCTCCTGGAGTAGCACGAAGCTGCACTAACTGCCGCACTCGGCAGCCGAGCTGGTTCCAGTCACAAGCTGCTACCGCAGAGCGATACCACCCACCTAACTCAAGCTCTAAAATATAGCGGCTCCTAACTTATTACGTGCATAATATTGCCACAGCAATGCTGGGTTTAGAAGTACGAGTTTTCCTATGAACTTTACTATATAGTAGAGTTTTCCCAAAGAGTTCTCACGGCTTAGAAATTCACTACTCATTTAGGAGAACTTGCAGCCGAAAAGGGGCTATTCAGATGCCGTACGCACATACCAGCACACCTACAGAAACAGCTTTTGCAGGCTGCATGGGGGCGGCTGACGGCGGCTACACAGCTATCTCCTCCGGTCCCCACCGCTAGTCCGGCGGGGCAGCGCGGCGGCGGGGCGGCTCCGCGGGCGGGCTCTGCGCCCCGACGGGCAGCGGTGGCTCCCGCTGCCCGCCACGGCTCCGGCTCCCCTGGCACCTGCAGAGGTGTTCCCTTTCTCTGCCAAGCAGGGCTCCCGGCGGAGGGCAGGCGATGGGACACTGCAAGCCCAGAGCCTTCTTAGTGGAAGAGGGGAAAGGAGAGCGCGCTCCATCCCGGGGCGCGTGGCCCTTACCTCGGGGGGCGGGCGCGGCGGCGCGGCCCGGGCACAGCTGCAGGGCGAGCGGCAGCAGCAGCAGCGCGGCGCCGCGCTCACACCCCATGGCGGCCGCGGGCCGGGCAGGGCGG